>CM064966.1:34847541-34921541 GCA_032847665.1 Solanum chilense
TAGGGCCCATTGTTATACTTTCCCCGGGCGGTCTGAAGCAGAGACATCGGATGCTGTTATCACAGGTAATCTTTTGGTTTGTGATTGCATGGCTTCTGTATTATTTGATCCTGGCTCCACATTTTCATATGTATCTTCCTCATTTTCTACTGGTCTTAATTTACATTGTGAACTATTCGTGTTTCTACTCCGGTGGGTGAGTCTGTGATAGTTGAAAAGATATATAGGTCTTGTCTGGTGACTTTTGTGGGGAGCAATACTCATGTAGACTTGGTTATTTTAGAGATGGTTGATTTCGATGTAATTCTTGGTATGACTTGGCTTTCTCCAAATTTTGCAATATTAGATTGTAATGCTAAAACTGTAACGTTGGCCAAGCCTGGGACAGATCCGTTAGTGTGGGAGGGTGACTACACTTCCACTCCAGTTCGTATCATCTCCTTTCTTCGCGCTAAGAGAATGGTTAGTAAAGTGTGTTTAGCGTTCTTGGCACACCTCAGGGATGATACTACCCAAGTACATTCAATTGAGTCGGTTTCGATAGTCCGTGAGTTTCTGGATGTGTTCCCTGCAGACCTTCCTGGTATGCCACCGGATAGGGATATCGACTTTTGCATTGATCTGGAGCCGGGTACTCGCGCCATTTCCATACCCCCTTATAGGATGGCCCCAGCAGAGTTAAGGGAGTTAAAGGCCCAACTTCAATAGTTGTTAAGTAAAGGCTTCATTAGACCAAGTGCATCCCCTTGGGGTGCTCCGGTGTTATTTGTGAGGAAGAAGGATGGGAGTTTTCGGATGTGCATAGACTACCGGCAGTTGAACAAGGTAACTATTAAGAACAAGTATCCCATTCCTCGCATTGATGACTTGTTTGATCAGTTACAAGGTGCTTGTGTCTTCTCTAAGATTGACTTGAGATCCGGTTATCATCGATTGAAAATACGGGCAACGGATGTGCCAAAGACTTCTTTTCGAACCAGGTATGGGCATTACGAATTTGTAGTAATGTCTTTTGGTCTTACGAATGCCCCTGCTGCTTTCATGAGCTTGATGAACGGGATTTTTAAGCCATATCTGGATCTCTTTGTGATCGTATTTATTGATGATATACTGATATACTCTAAGAGTAAGAAGGAACATGAGGAGCATTTGAGAATTGTGTTGGAAGTATTGAGGGAGAAAAAGGTTTATGCCAAATTCTCCAAGTGTGAGTTTTGGCTAGATTCAGTGTCCTTCTTGGGGCACGTGGTTTCTAAAGATGAAGTGATGGTGGATCCTTCTAAGATTGAAACAGTTAGGAATTGGGTAAGACCTACTAATGTGTCAGAAATAAGGAGCTTTGTTGGTTTAGCCAGCTACTACCGTCGATTTGTCAAGGGATTCTCTTCTATTGCTTCCCAATTGACGAACTTGACTAAGAAGAATGTTCCATTTGTATGGTCGGATGAATGTGAGGAAAGCTTTCAGAAACTCAAGACCTTGCTGACTACTGCACCTATCCTTACCTTGCCAGTAGAGGGTAAGAACTTCACTGTTTATTGTGATGCATCCTATTCTGGGTTGGGTGCCGTGCTAATGCAAGAGAAGAATGTAATTGCTTATGCTTCGAGGTAATTAAAGGTGCATGAACGTAACTATCCGACCCATGATTTGGAGTTGGCTGCGGTAGTGTTTGCAATAAAGCAATGGAGACACTATCTATATGGGGTCAAGTGTGAAGTCTATACGGATCATCGTAGCCTACAGTATGTCTTTACTCAGAGGGATTTTAATTTGAGACAGAGGAGGTGGATGGAACTACTGAAGGACTATGATGTTACCATCTTGTATCACCCAGGAAAGGCTAATGTTGTGGCAGACGCCTTAAGTAGAAAAGCAGGGAGCATGGGTAGTTTAGCCCACTTACAAGTTTTTAGACGCCCGGTGGCTAGAGAAATCCAAAACTTGGCTAATGACTTTATGAGGCTAGCAGTAAATGAGAAGGGAGGATTTTTGGCCTGTGTGGAGGCAAGATCTTCCTTTCTTGACAAGATCAAGGGAAAACAGTTTGATGATGAGAAACTAAGCCGAATTCGGGATATGGTATTGCGAGGAGAGGCTAAAGAGGCAATATATGATGAGGAAGGTGTTTTGAGGATTAAGGGAAGGGTATGTGTGCCCCGTGTTGATGATTTGATCCACACTATTCTTACAGAGGCTCATAATTCCGGATATTCTATACATCCTGGTGCAACCAAGATGTACCGTGACCTAAAGCAACACTTTTGGTGGAGTAGAATGAAGCGCGACATTGTTGACTTTGTTTCCAAGTGTCCAAATTGTCAGCAAGTAAAGTATGAACATCAGAGGCCCGGAGGAACACTTCAGAGAATGCCCATTCCTGAATGGAAGTGGGAGAGAATTGCAATGGACTTCGTGGTTGGTCTTCCAAAGACATTGGGAAGGTTTGATTCTATTTGGGTAATTGTGGACAGATTAACTAAGTCTGCTCACTTCATTCCGGTCAAGGTGACCTACAATGCAGAGAAGTTAGCCAAACTCTATATCTCAGAAATTGTTCGATTGCATGGAGTTCCACTGTCCATCATATCAGATAGAGGTACGCAGTTTACTTCTAAGTTTTGGAGAAGATTGCATGCTGAATTAGGTATTAAGTTGGATCTTAGTACTGCATTTCACCCTCAGACCGATGGTCAGTCTGAGCGAACGATTCAAGTGTTGGAGGATATGCTTCGTGCATGTGTGATAGAATTTGGTGGTCATTGGGATAACTTCTTACCCTTAGCAGAGTTTTCATACAATAATAGCTATCACTCCAGTATTGACATGGCCCCATTTGAAGCATTTTATGGGAGGAGAAGTAGGTCTCCCATTGGTTGGTTTGATGCATTTGAGGTTAGACCTTGGGGTACTGATCTTTTGAGGGATTCATTAGAGAAAGTGAAATCTATTCAAGAAAAGCTTTTAGCGGCGCAAAGTAGGCAAAAGGAATATGCAGATCGAAAGGTTAGAGACTTGGAGTTTATGGAGGGTGAGCAAGTCTTGCTGAAGGTTTCGCCCATGAAAGGGGTGATGCAGTTTGGTAAAAGGGGTAAGCTAAGCCCAAGGTATATTGGACCATTTGAAGTACTTTAGCGAGTAGGGGAGGTGGCTTATGAATTATCCTTGCCTCCAGGACTGTCAGGAGTGCATCCGGTATTTCATGTGTCTATGTTGAAATGATACCATAGGGATGGGAACTACATCATTCGTTGGGATTCAGTTCTGCTTGATAAGAATTTGACTTATGAGGAGGAACCTGTTGCCATTTTAGATAGAGAAATTCGCAAGTTGAGATCAAGGGAGATTGCTTCCATCAAAGTTCAATGGAAGAATCGACCAGTTGAAAAGTCCACTTGGGAGAAGGAGGCTGATATACAAGAAAGATACCCACACCTGTTTACAGATTCAGGTACTCCTTTTCACCCTTGTTCTTCTTCTTGTGATCGTTCGAGGACGAACGATGGGTAAATTGGTATCTATTGTAACGACCTGTTTAGTCGTTTTTGAGCAGCAGATTTTATTCTGGAAAAACTGTCTAGGTCGACGGATCCCACGACGGACCGTCATGGGCACGACGGACCGTCGAGGGGGTCTTGTTCTAAAACACTTAGAATTCTGAAATTTGGGTACTGAAATCGACTCTCTGAACTTCGTGACGGAATGGCAGGATGGACCGTCGCAGGCACGACGGACCGTCACAAATCTTTCCACAGAATTAACTCTCTGAACTTTGTGACGGACCTGCAGGACGGACCGTCACATCTATGACGGACCGTCACAGGCTGCGTAACCCAGACTGGGTCGGATTTCTGTTAAAGTTTTAAAGGGGTGTTTTGGACTATTCATGCTTATAATTATAAAGTTAGTGGATTAATGTTAATAATTCAATTACTTGGGGGTTAAAGGAGATAACCTTGAAATAATTAGTGGTTTATTTTTATCATCTTTTATACACAATTATATGACAATTAGGGTAAAAGAAAGAGGGTTTGAATAAGAAAAATAGAAAGAACAAGGAGAGGGAGAAACAAACGAGAGAGAGAGGAAGAACGCAGCTTTGGGAAGATAGCTTGTTGATCACAATTCTTCGGTGGAGGTAGGTTATGGTTTATGCTATTCGTAGTAAACTCTTAATAGCGAATGATATGTGTTGGGTAGTATTATAAAGTCCTCTATATGCTTAATTGTGTGCTTACATGATGTGATTATATAATTGTGATGAATTAGCATGATGAGGCTATTGAATCTTGAATCCAAAATTTACTTTGTTAATGATGATGCCTTGGTATAAAAGAAGGCCTGATGAACTAAAGTAATGAGATTGATAATGCCTTGGTATAAAAGAAGGCTTGATGAACTAAAGTAATGAGATTGATAATGCCTTGGTATAAAAGAAGGCTTGATGAACTAAAGTAATGAGATTAGAGGATCGGATGTCACGTTCCGACACCAGGATAGTAATAGAGGATCGGGTGTCACGTTTCGGCAACAGGATAGTATATGGATCGGAGTGTTACGTTCCGACACCAGGATAGTATATGGATCGGAGTGTCACGTTCCGACACCAGGATAGTATATGGATCGGGTGTCACGTTCCGACACCAGGATAGTATATGGATCGGAGTGTCACGTTCCGACACCAGGATAGTAGTAGTGGAGCGGAGTGTCACGTACCGACACAAGAGGAATAAAGATAATGAATCTTGAATTATGATAATATACTAAATCTTAAAGAACTAATTCCCAAATGAGTATGATGGGGAGGCGTGAGTCCTCATTGATGTGCTTGGTGTTGTGACCAAGGGTTATGGTAATGGTTAATGTCGCCTGTTAAGAATATTAGTTGATTTTATGTTATTATCTTATATATACTGATTTCTATTTTGAGTTGGCCGATGATACCTACTCAGTACTTGTGGCTTGTACTGACCCCTACTTGTATTTGTTTTTCTTTCTTAATTGTGGAGTGCAGCAAACGTACCGTCGTCTTCAACTCAACCGCAACTCTAGCCAGTCTTCATCAAGCCAGATTTCAGGGTGAGCTATTGCTTCTAGCTTGGACTGGATCTTCCTCTTCATGTCTTGATGCCTTGAGATTCCGGCATGGACTAGCTTTTTACTTATTTTAGCTTCTTAGATACTCTTAGATTAGTAATTTGAGGATAGATGTTCTTGTGGTGATGACTTCCAGATTTTGGGGATAATGAGTTATAAATTTTAGAAGTTATTTAATTGATTTCATTAATGAGTTTTAAGTCTTCCGCATTATATTGTGTTTATGATGGTTTAAATGTTGGGGTTTAGATTGGTTGGTTCGCTCACATAGTAGGATAAGTGTCGGTGCCACTCGCGGCTCGTTTTGGGTCGTGACTGTATATGTATAGCGAACTATATATATTTATGTTTGTTATGGAGCATAATTATGCAAACTTTGTTATAACATACAAATATGAATTTTTGTGATTGCTATATGTGAAAGTTGCTCATTTAAAAATTTACTGCCCGGGGGTTAGCCTCTGAGGTTTGCTGGTTGGGCTTACGAGATCAGTGGGTCAAATGAGGTTGGGCTAACAAGCCTCGTTTCTAAATGGGCTGAAAAATTTAGCCCAACCCTATTTAATTCAAGGGTTAGGTCGGATCAGCCTAGTGGGCCAATCCAATTTCGATAGCTCTACCTATAGTAGACTTGTAACGACCCAAAGTATCCCTAGTCATTACCAGCGTCGGCGTCCTCGAAGAGGACTAAGACTAGCCTCTTGATATTCGTCATTACACTCATAGGTCAAAAAGTGCAGAAATTTAAAACTTTTTATCTATTGAGGTTTACTTCTCACTAGACCTCTCACATACTACATATAGAGTTTACTTAGACTCTTCGCATATGAAGCTTACTTAAGCTTCTCGTTTAGACAACATAACCAATACATAGGAATTTAGTATAATATTTTGTATCACATGAATCATGAATCATGTACAAGAGTATAAACGTTTAGACATAGCCAATACAAAAACAATACGCCATTATAGGCTTACATAAATTGTCTCAATGATAAAAGAAAGAATAAAGTCTCATATTTAGAGTGGAACATGACAACATCCCCGGACATGAGGACTCACCAATGACTTGGAAAAAGACCCAAGTCTTCCTAGCAATTGGCCACAAACTCTTTAACAATCGGAACCTAAAATGTTTGGAAAGAAGGGATAAATATGAGTAAGTGCATCACACGTACTAAGTATGAATTCTATGCACAAAAATCATCACTGCATGAGAAAAAGGACATTTTAGTCAAAATCATATTTTCTATCAACTTAACTCAACGTACAGATATAATAAACATAGTAAGTAAATTTAATATAATAGCAACCCAACCTGTAAACCACATAAGAAATACTTGTGCAATGCTAAAGATAGAGCCACATAACCCTATCCAATCTAAGTATCACATTAAGCAAACCACTTCATACATACAACATATTCTCTTATTTGATCATGACATGTTTAATACACCAGTACTACTCATAGCTTATCAAAATAATCATAATCATAAGAAGAACACTACTAGAGCCATTCCTTAGGATCCCACAAGTGCAATTTACAAGCGAAGTCTCATACCTTCCCCTACACCATGTAGAAACCTTCAAGACAAGCCCTAACATGAGTACATGTACTCAAATTGTTCATTTACTTTTACATTAGGGAAAGAAGTGCAATAACCAACATTAGACCATGTGAGCTACATGGAATTCGGTGTTCTACTCCTACATTGAAAAGAGAGGGTTAACACTTGCCTAAGGTGTAACCATTCGTACATAGTTATCTAGGTGGATCCACTAAGATAGAGTCCTATGTGGACACATAGTTAAGGGTCAAGGAGATTGTTACTAGAAACCTTGACTTACTAACGTGGAGGTTTTCATCTCGTGAGACAACACATATCGTGGGAATCTAGACTTGCTACTCGTGAAGAAACCGATGTGAGAGGCCGGAGTTACTAAACGTGAGACCTCGATCTCATTTACATGCCCTTTCGGTGCTAAGCATTTATTTCCTTTAATAATCATCATACTTATCATACAAGATCACATTAGTCTCTTCTAGACCCCTATGTGAACATATTACCATAATAGCTCATAGGTACTCATAAGTGAGAACTATCCTTTCACTTTAGAAACCACATATAAGTGAGTAAACCTTTCACTCAACACTTTATTTTAATCATGAGAAATTACTTTCAATCATATAATAATCATACCATAACATACTTGCATATTTCATAACCAATTCAATAGTCTAGGGTTAAGGACGAGGAATACTTGTTATCAACAACACACCCACACATTAGACATAGAGACATTACAATCTAAGTAACTCATACTTCATAATTGAATACTTCAATTACCAAAGAACACATAGCCAATGCATAATTAAGGTAAATTCAAGAAGCAATTATATAATTAACATCAATATAGTTAATCAACATATTCATTCTTTTCACAATTCACCTTATCAATTCAAGGTTTTCATGAAATTGGGGGAAGATGTGAGTCCATGGGAATATTGAGTGAATAACAAGAATTAACCATGAATATATACTTAAACAACATTAATTGACCATAATTCATCATAATTGATTCGTAATTTCATTTTTCAAAGAAGACCTATGTGTAGAGAAAAATCCTAGTTTTGAGAGACTTAGAAATCATCTTTTGGAGGGACCTCTTGGGGAAAAGAATCTCAAGATTGAAAGAACCCATAACTTAAAGATGAATAGCCACGAAATTTGAGTAGAACCTTGGAGGATTTGCTCTTCTTCTTCAAACTTCAAAGCTTCTTTAATGAAGGGTGAATAGAGAGAGAAAGTAGAGAGAGGTGAGAGCTTATGGGTTTTGATTTAAAGATTTGGTTTTTGTGGGAAATTGTGGTGAGAAACTGATTTAAAATCAATATATAACCCTCCGATCCTCTAAAGTACCCAAAAGATCCCTCACTTAAATTGACCTTTTAATGAAGTCAAACTTGAATTCTCAATTTTGAATTTTCGTCAGGAAACAAGCCCGCATCACGAAGCTATTCCCGCAAAATTTCCAAAATTAATTTTTGAACCTAACGCAGACCAAAGTTTTGGCCTTGGGTGTGCCATGACCGCGACGTGAACTGACTCCCTCCATGAGCAATTGTTTGCTGCTTATTGGCAGCTTGCTCGACCAAATGTGGGGTCCTTTCATGCACCCCTCAGGCGATGCTTGGGGTGTCGGACTTCGACGTGTCGACCCTTTTTACCTAATTTTACCTATTTAAAGTCTTTTTACAAGTTTTAGACTTCATATGACACTCACAAACCTTCACAAGACCTATGGACGTTTCCTAGTTCAACTTGCACAAGTTTCCAAACGTCAAGGTCGTTTCTTAACGTTTGGTTCTAATTAGGGGTGTACATAGGTCGATTCGGTTTAATTTTTTTTTAAAAAAAATTTTAATCAATTATGTCGGTTAATCAAATCTAAAAACCAAATCAAACCATATAAAGTCAATTTTTCGGTTTCTGTTTTAGTCAGTTCTTTCGAGTTTTTTTATTTTTCATTTTTTTTTGTTTTTTTACAACTATACGACAGTTGCAAAAGCGATAAATATTTTTTCACTTACGTGTGTGATAAACAACACTTAAAATATGTTAAATGAATAGAATTTTTTGAAAAAACTATCAAATTCATATGAGTACAATTTTTTTTTTTTGAAATATCTACGTGCATTATGCTAAACTAATAAGATTAAAGGCTAGATGCAAACTGAATACAAAAAATATTTACAAAGTAAATTATTAACTTCGAATTTGAAAAACTATGACAATATAATTATAACTTCAGATCTTAACACAAAATAAAATATTTACAATTTTTACAAGTCCAAATTTGAAATAAAATAGATAAACATTGAAAATTAAACTATAAACTAACTTAAAATATATTAACAAAGTAGATTATAAACATATTAGCAAAGTAAATTATAAATAATTTTTTAGCTATAAATAAAATAAATTTTATATATATATATATATATATATATATATATATATATATATATATATATATATATATATATATATATATATATATATATATATATATATATATATATATATATATATACATATATATATATACATATACATATACATATATATATACATATACATATACATATATATATATATATGTATATGTATGTATATGTATATGTATATATACAAATTTTACAAATCCAAATTTGAAATAAAATATATAAAATTGAAAATCATAAACTAACTAAAAATAAATCGCCAAAGTAGATTATATGTAAATAATATTTTTTTATCTATAAATAAAATAAATTATGTATATATATATATATATATATATATGTGTGTGTGTGTGTGTGTGTGTGTGTGTGTGTGTGTGTGTGTATCAGTTTGGTTTGAGTTCGATTTGAAATTTTTTTCTAATACCAAACCAAATCAAGAGTGGTCGATTTTTTTTTTCAATCGCCAAACCAATCAAACCAAACCACAAGTCGGGTTTTTTTTCGGTTTGATTTGGTTCGATTCGACTTGAATTAATGATTTGATTTGTATACCCCTAGTTCTAATACATCGTAATTAGGTTTACTAATGTTATTTTAGATCTAAAACATCATCATTCAGCATATGAGGCTGTAGTATATGTCATGGAAATTATAGAGTGTTACAAGACTAGCGTGTCATTTGACCATTTTCTCTAACTTATTTCAACATAACATATATTCAACCCAAACAACCCGTTATCACATAGAATAGAGAATGATAACATTCTTAAAAATAGAAAATGGAATTAGTGATTCCTATTAACGAAAAAATATTCATATTGTACTTTCAAAGATTGGGTGAAAACACTTTTTCCTTTTTTGGTTTTGGATAAAATGTTGAGTCAGCACATCATAATTGATGTTTACCAATAAACACGCTCATATATATAATGTTGGAATGCACGTATGGTGATGGAGTGTGAATGTAGATAAGTTATGCTCACAATCGCCCATAGCTGCGTACAACACCCTGAATTTAGGGCAATCCTTTATCTTCTCCTTCTTGTCTACTTTTTCATAAATCTATACCTTCAACATAAAGCAACTTTCTTTCTCTCTTTCCCCCTTATATGCCATAGTAATACTTTTAATTTTTGAATTCTCCAAACAGGGCAAAAGGAAAGCAAACAAAAAGCCTAGATAGAGGCCTTTTAATATATTGTTGGGGGGATAATTCTATTTCTACCTCACGTCTTTATCCATTTGCCTTGTTTTTCTTCTGTAATTTTCATTCTAATATGATGAGAAGGCAACAGGATCAACAATCTAAGGTTTTAGAACAACTTTCTTCTTTGATTTTAAATATTATACGATCACCACCGGCGCCAATTGAGTTTTACGATGATTCTCCATCCTCTTCAGGGAGGAGGATGTCTGTCGCAGGGTCGATGCAGCAAATTACTCCGGCCGGATTTGCATCTCTGCTTCTGGGGATTTCTTTTGCTTTGATGCTTTGTGGATCCGTCACTTTCTTTATTGGCTTTTTAATGATGCCATGGGTGCTTGCTTTGGTTATGCTCTTTTATGTTGCTGGGATTGTTTACAGTTTGACTATGATTGGGCGAGCTATTTTCTCTCATTTTTCTTCTCCCTCTTCACCAAGAAAAGATTTTCAGCGTAAGATTTCAATATGATTATCTAATTGTTGACCAGAGCTAACTTAGCTAGGTTTTAACAGACAAATATCCTATTTTATGTCCTTCTAATAGTTGAATTAAATGGCAACGATGTAGAATGTTTTGACTTGTAGAGCTTGGCTTGTACGTACAGTAGTAAAACGATTATTTGACATATTTCCTTGTAGAGGAAAATGGAAATATCTTCCACTCCTTCTAATGTTTAATTTCCGTATCTGGATAAGTTGGAGCTACCACCTTTGTCCCTTAAAGTCTTCTTGTATTTTTCCCTACTGTGAAAATATCAATTTCCTTTTGAGGAATTCGCAATAGTTCAGGTTGTTTTCTGTTTTACAAACTGCTTTGTAATGCTTGTCTATCAAAAAACCTCACAAGGTAGGGGTAAGGTTTACATGCACACTATCCACCTCAAATCCACTTGTAGAATTACATTGGGTATGTTCTTGTTGTAAAGTTGCACAAGTTACTGCATTTTATGCATATTTACGTACTATGTGAATAATCAAATACGACCATAGTTAACTCCAGGTTCTAATCAGAAGAAGGTTTGGATTACTTCTAGTTGTAAGAATTCTGTTTAAGGGCTTTATGTTTAGAAGTAGAGTAGTAGTTGATTGCGGATTTCACAGTAATTAAGTATGACCTGTCTTCTTGGGATTCTCTTTTGCATATATCAAACTGCATAACACCACCTTTTTTATGATCAGGTCATCGTATTGCTTGATATTTTCACATGGCTTTAGCAGAAATAGTTGGAAGTATATCGCTAATAGGCACAAGGTCAAAATGAGCATCATATTTCATATGTTTATTCTTGCAAGTTCGCTCTGGATGTAAATGAGGCTTTAAAATGAAAAGACTTTTCATCATGTACTCTTAAGCTGTTAAAGTAAATTATCATTGTTAGAGTTGCATTTGCTTGGTGCTAGTTTATAATACTTTATTCGCTTCCCCTTTCCATTAGCATTTAGCAGTCTCACTACTATTGTGTTAGTATTATCATTCCTTTATTTTACAACTGCTGCTATTCCTTTTTTACTTAGGATCTCTATTTTTTGTTGTAAATAGTTTACTCCTCATATTTTTTCAACATATCTCAAACCTATTTTGAAAATGCTTTTCTCAAACAGATGGTCTTATCCCCAGTAACCTCTCTAACTTACCCTCGGTACGCTTAAGGTCTGCTAGACCCCTCCCTCACCAAATCCCCTTTTTATGGGATCAAACTTCATATGTTGTTGTTGTGTTGAGTTGCATTTGCTGCATAGTCATATAAGCATACAGATTAGAGGTAAGACATGTATGGTTTTGAAAATGTAATCTGTCGAAGGAATCATGGATTATTTCTTGTGAATCTAAAGCAGGGAAGGTTCAACAGTTCTTGGTACTTATAATTCCTCTCCTTCAACATGTCCACATTTTGTTTTACCTACAACAATGACAACGTATCCACTGTAATTCTGTATGTGGGGTCACTATGTTTACCTAAGACCTTTTTATATGGTTCCGATTACTGAGTGTACAGTAGGTCCTTAGATTTATATGTGACCTCTGAGGAGCTTGTATGAGGTGATAATCTCACGTATGGTTGTTGACTTGTTTCTTTTCCAACAACAACAAATAGCTTCACAGTATGAGGGCTTCTAAGAGTGTTTCTTTGTTAAGCATTGTCATGAACTTTTCAATTCATCTGTCTAGAAAGTGTTACGATGGATGCATATTGAAGTTTCTCAAGTCTTTGCTTGGTGCTAGTTTATAATACTTTATTCGCTTCCCCTTTCCATTAGCATTTAGCAGTCTCACTACTATTGTGTTAGTATTATCATTCCTTTATTTTACAACTGCTGCTATTCCTTTTTTACTTAGGATCTCTATTTTTTGTTGTAAATAGTTTACTCTTCATATTTTTTCAACATATCTCAAACTTATTTTGAAAATGCTTTTCTCAAACAGATGGTCTTATCCCCAGTAACCTCTCTAACTTACCCTCGGTACGCTTAAGGTCTGCTAGACCCCTCCCTCACCAAATCCCGTTTTTATGGGATCAAACTTCATATGTTGTTGTTGTGTTGAGTTGCATTTGCTGCATAGTCATATAAGCATACAGATTAGAGGTAAGACATGTATGGTTTTGAAAATGTAATCTGTCGAAGGAATCATGGATTATTTCTTGTGAATCTAAAGCAGGGAAGGTTCAACAGTTCTTGGTACTTATAATTCCTCTCCTTCAACATGTCCACATTTTGTTTTACCTACAACAATGACAACGTATCCACTGTAATTCTGTATGTGGGGTCACTATGTTTACCTAAGACCTTTTTATATGGTTCCGATTACTGAGTGTACAGTAGGTCCTTAGATTTATATGTGACCTCTGAGGAGCTTGTATGAGGTGATAATCTCACGTATGGTTGTTGACTTGTTTCTTTTCCAACAACAACAAATAGCTTCACAGTATGAGGGCTTCTAAGAGTGTTTCTTTGTTAAGCATTGTCATGATCTTTTCAATTCATCTGTCTAGAAAGTGTTACGATGGATGCATATTGAAGTTTCTCAAGTCTTTGCTTGGATTAAGTCACAAGTATTCTGTTAATTTGGAAGGAAACCTTAGTATACCTATGAACGAAGGTACTCATAAGAAACCTGTTATACAAGAAGAAATCAGCTTAACTTGCTCGGTGAACCTGTTTCAACCTACCTATCTCTATTTTTGAACATTCATACTCATCTTTTAAGTTTTACTGTAATAATCTGGCTTTATACTGCATTTTGTTTTGTTCTCCCACTGGTCGTCTTTTCTTGAATGGCTGGTGGGGGGTTTTGAGACACTCTGCTCTGCCCCCTTATATGTGATTTTCCAGGATGTAGTCCCAGAATTTGTCTTCACTCCATTCCTTGAATTTTTAATTGCAGACTGGAAACTTTTCTGAAGCAATTTAAACACTTGAATGGTTTACGTCATTAGATGGAAGCTTCCTTCCTGGCAATGTTTAGAGAATTATGGATGCAGGAATGAGTTGAGGATATTGGAAGGTGATCCGCAGGGAACAACTTGAGGATGGATGAATATTTTTAGTTATTACGTAGAGAGAAGGAAGCTCAAAATTTCCGTGCCTTGATGTTTTCCTATCTCATTGCACTATTCCTTGAGAGATGTAGAAACAGTAGTTCATTGTTTCATCCGTGAAGTAACATTATCCTTGTGAATATTTCCTCAATGTATGATGAACACGTTACATGTCTATGGGAAAATATAGTGCATGAATGACATTGCTCCGAATTTGACAACTGCACCCCATCACGCATGACATGATTGGGTGCTCTCAACACAATCATCTAGCTTCATTTTATGTTTGGATTGCTTAAAATGTTTTCTTTGAGAAAATACGGAAATTCTAAACAAATAAGAAATAAAAAAGTTTTATAAGTGACAATACTCACTTACTTTTCAAATGCTATTTTTATTCCGAAAATGTTTTGTTAAATTAAATATATAAATATTCTTATGACAACACTCACTTACTTTTCAAATGCTAAAATAAAATAAGCTTGAACTATTTATATTTGACATCAAATTTAAAAATTAAAGAATATTTCTGAATTATGCTATCTTAAATTAAAAAAATATCAAATACATTAAAATATTTTTTAATCTTATTGTCTTCAATATTTCACAAAAAATATGAATTAACGAATTTCCAAAAAATATTATTTATTTTACGAACTAAAAAAATAGATGGAGAAAAAATGAAAACTCAATAACATTTTGACAAATATCTCCTTTATCAATTAACCCAACAGAAAGATCTCTGAAAAATTTAATTATGACGTGCTAAAGGCATTTCCCAATCTTTGCCACTTCGACCATACCAACCAATGAAACTTGGACACGTATGTAGGGTGACACGGTTTTGACATAATTCTCCAACTGTTGGCTGGATCAGGACGCATTTTTTTAAAATTGAAATCTATCTGGTACACAACTTCGTCATTTGCCTAGGGATGATAAATGAGGTAGGGCGCGGCAGTTGCACCGTAAATTTGAGTAAATCATCGAAGACTTCAACCCACTACCTCGGAAAAACGCAATCTATTGAGCAATAAAGAGATAAAAATAATCAAAATAAGTTATAATTAACTAAATTAGGATTAGTGTTATTTTTAAATTCGATTTTATTTAAAAATATAAACGACGAACATTAGTATGTTAACGTCTGCATTTTGACATAAAATGATTTTTTTTTCACTTTGGGAAGTTATCTTTTTCCAAAATTTTTCACTTTCCTTTTATTTTCATCTTGTCAAAATCAATTTTATAATTCTTCACTGGTCCTGATCCGACAAATTAATCTCTCCATAAGAACAATTGAATTCTCAAAAGATTGGAGATACAGCACAATCCAACAACCCAACAATTCGATTCTACAATTTTTTAAAGTTATTTATTTCTTGTCGTCTTATATGTATTGATCCATGATTAATAAATAAATAAAAAATGGTATAAAATATCCTCGAAGAATTAAAAATGGTATAACATTACCGTCCATCCATCTATTGACTCCAAAATATCCTTCTCATCTATCTATTCACTCTAAAATATCCTTGTCATCCACTTTTGGATCAAAATTGTCCACTTATTTAATATTATTTAATTTAAACTATTTAAATATTATTTTAAAATACTTGATGCTCAACTATTGGATATACTTTATTAATCAATATTATTTATAAACCAACTTACTGCACACTCATTGCTAATTAACCCCACCCATTAATAAATCAATTCTAATAACAAAATCGCCCTAAACACTACTAAAAATGACGAAATTATTGAATCCTGAAAATTACATCCGACATTATTCGAGTCCGAATTGAAATCCCAATTAAATTTAGGTTTAGCCGTTTATTTAGGAGAACACTTTCAATAGGATTTTCTTTCAAGCTTGAATTTGAAATTTATTATTAAAGGTAAAGAAGTAGTACAACCCGAATTAATTCATGCATTTTTTTAAATATAATTTTATGAATATTTAATATTTGTTTTAAATATTAAAACTTTCATATATTATTTTTATAAAAAGTTATCGATTAAGTAACATCACATAATTGAGAAGAATAAATAATTAAGATAAATATAGTCAGACTTTTTAAGCTTATCAGTAATTTTTACTTAGACACTTGAATAATAATATGTTTTGATTGATGACTTGAATGTATGATAATGTACTTCTATAGACATTTTAGCCTCGAAATTTTAGAAACACTTATTGACAATAGCTTTCCTGTTGTTGCATTAGTAATGGGTCGTATTTTATTAATTAGATGAGGTTTGATTAGTAATGGGTGGATAATGAATTAATTTATAGATAATATTAATAAGTTAAATTATAACAAATAGTTGAGCTCTATATATTTAAAAAAGATATTTAAATAGTTTAATTTTATAATTGTTAAATAAGTTGTTAATTTTGAGTCCAAAGGTGGATGACAAGGGTATATTGGAGCAAATAGATGGATGAGAAGGATATTTTGGAGCCAATAGGTGGATGGATGGTAGTTTTATACAATTTCTAATACTTTAAAGGTATTTTAAGCCCTTTTTCGATAAATAAACTTGTGAAAGATTTGAAATAATATTGTTATTCTAATTTATTTAAATTTCATTTATATACAAAAGCGTGTTTTTTCTCTTAACATAAGTGCTAATGTTTATTAAAGTAGTCATCTAGACTTGAGGAGAACAACTTAATAAACTAATAAAATATGTATTGAGGGTGTCAGATGAAGTTGATTAGAGTAGTACCGTGAATAGGAAATTCTGGGAAAGTTTACTTTTCTTATTAACTGTAAAAAACTTACACTTTTTAAAGTGAAAAAAAATCAATTTTATGTTAATATATAAACGTTAATCGAATAACACCTGCAGTTTGTATTTTTGGGCAAAACGGAAGGAAAAATTATATTAAGTCTATTTTAGTTATTTTAAAAAATTGTGGTTTATTTTGGTCATTTATATCTCTTAATGATTCAAATAGGTCTCGAACTCCTCCATTGGCTTGATGTTTTTTTTTATTTTTAACTTATTTTATCCCGTTCCCCCTGCATAAAATTTTTAATTCTTTTTTATCGTATTTGATACTAAAAAAATAAATTCAATTTTTTTGAATTTTTTTCTGTTATATCAATATATTAGATAATGGTTTGAAATTAATTTTTTGGAAGCTTTTTGTAACTACCAGAGAGTACCCTCTAGACGTTACCGGCGTACTCGACCTCGAAGAGGTCTTATACAATCCCTTAGATAATCGTCACTTCCTAATGAACTTGAAATAATGCGGAATTTAAAACATTTTATTAATAGAAGCTCAAACTTCCTTTCCATAAAACAAAATAAAAGAATCTAATATCATTGTTACACATACACCATCTACTAATACGAGTACAACATAAAGTCTTCAAATAGGGTCCTTAGCCCTTTAGAAACAATAGTCCTTTAGAACAAAAGTACGTAAGAAAAGACTTCTGAGTCTATTACATCAATAGAGAAATCATAAAATGCATCAAGTGCATTACTCCCCGGATCTTTGAGGACCTACCACAAGTCTTCGAGCTAAAAAGTCCAAGCTTTCTTCAAGGATTTAGAAGCAACCCAATTAGTCGGAACCTATACTCATAATAGAAAAGGAGAGAGGGGTTAGTACAATTAATGCCCTAAGTATTAAGAAATGCAGAAAAACCTTTACAACATGAAAATGGACATTTATATGAAAATATGCATTTATAAAGTTTTTGAAAGCCTTTCACATTATCAACATAACACACAAGGCAAACCCCCAATAGTGTCAAATTACATTGAAGGCATGACTTTAGCACTTCCTAAGATCCACTTGTGCAATGTGGAGTTAGCATCCCATAATACCAACCCCACCAACCACCCCTTAGAAACCACCTTGGTCACACAAATGTTAACTTCGTATTCTATCACTTCTCATAGTCATAAGTGAAGCACATGCATCATAGACCACAACTGGTGATATTCTTACTATAACAAGTATCCATTCAACATACATGTTATCATATCATTTCATAACTATAAGGAACCTCCCACAACTTCTAACTCTACTAGTGCAATGTACAAGTGAAGTCTCATACCCCCACTTCTACTTAGTTAGTTCATACTTCATTCATTACTTCATTACATAGGGAATATCAACCATAACTGGCATAGACCATGAGAGCTTACATGGAATCCGGTGGTATAAAGTCCCACACCGAAAAAAGGTGTTCTACTTGCCAAGGTAGAATTTACATACTAGCTACTATACGGGGGCACATAGTTAAGGATAGGAAGATTACTTCTAGAGACTCGACCTATTGAATTAATGAAGGATTCTCCATGTCATGAGTATCTCTAGGATGACCCAACCTCTTGCATTAACGGAAGGGTCTTTTCCTCATTGGTCATATCCTCTCGGTGCTTAGTATACTTTCCCAACTTACTACCATTAGTCTTTTTAATTGTTTCTACACGTGTGAAGAAGTATTACCTCTTCATTCAATAAAATTCAACATAACGCTCGTGATTCATTAGGTGAAAATACACTTTTATCCTAGAATCGACATACACATGTGAGTAGTACTTTCACAATATAAATCATAGTGTTTTCACGAGAACTATACTTTCAATCAAGACAATATATTAAATTCACTACACATAATTCTTGCTACACAATAGGTAAGGTTCAAGAGAGTGGAAACTATTCCACATTACCTTAGTTGAATTCTTCATAAGCTATGCACCTTGCAATCAAATTCAAAGTCCATATACAACCTTCTTCAACATATATATATATATATATATATATATATATATATATATATATATATATATATATATATATATATATATATATATATATATATATATATACACACACACACATTGATTTCATTCCCAAATGCCCGAATTAACTATATTGAAGATCAATAAAATAAGAGGTTTTGTCATTATAGAACACGGAATTCACTGGAAGCAATGATAAATAAATACAAATAGAAAAGGAAAGGGAGGAAGTACAAAAAAATAGAAGAGAAAAGTCATACAAAGTTATATACAAATCACTACCCCCTTTTTTGTATTTCCTTAATTGAATTTCGGTTGATTAAGACGAAGTTCCTTAAAAACCTTTGCCTTGTTTAAAATATCCTGAACAGTTTCTTTAGGTTGAGCCCCTTTTTCAAGGAAATATAAAATAGCAGGAACATTTAAATAAGTTTGATTCTTTATCGGATCCTAGTTTGGTCATAATGTCAATTTCGAAAATAGAAGTTTTGAAGGGGTTCTTGGAGAAGCTAATCTATGAATCAACATCCCCATACCTTATTTTAAGATATTCCACGAGTTTGAAGTGAAAAAGAGAGAATATTGAGTGCCCTAGATTGAGTTCTTCCTTGTTCTTCAATGGTGGATTAGAGAGAGAATTTGTGAGAGAGGGAAAGTGGGTTTTGATTTTTTATTGGGAGTGATGAGGTGGAAGACTTATTTTAATGTTTTAATATACTTTAATATACTTAACTAACTAATGGAAGTCGTAATTGAGGTTTAACTAAATGACTAACTAATTACCTAACTAACCCTCACCTTAGTTGTGTAAAGGCAATGAGAACAGTCCCATCGACGAGTCCCCGTTGACGGGGTGTCGATGCATCACGGACCGTTCTGGTCACTCGTCATTTCGGACAGAGACCTGATTTTGGGGGCCAACTTGGTGGAGACAAAGTAAGGACTCACAACTCCCATCGACGGGGCGTGAGTCCATTGACAACTCGTCAATGGTCTAGTCAACTCCAAGCTAGTTTTGACAGCCTTTTGGACTCTTCCTTGGGTCCTTGGGAGGGTCCCAGGGTTGTCGTGTCTTGACGTTTTAGTACTAGAATATTAATTTAGAGTTACAAAGATTAGTTTGGGACCTTGACCTTAAGTTTAGACCTCTTTAGGGCATTAGGCTATGGCTTAGGCTTTAGTATAGGTCATGGGATATATGGGGTGTTACATTATCCATCCTCCCCCCCTCCCCGTGGGAGACAGTCGTCCCCAAATGTCGATTAAGGCACCAAATAAGTTAAATTTCCATCCCAACAGCCCACACAACTTGGGATAAGGTTCCCATCAACCACAACATGGCCATAGAACTCAAGAAGGTAGGAACTAATTTCACCAATTAAATATACAAGTACACCATAAATCACATAAGTAGAACTAACTTCTCCCACATCGTTTATGCTTAACACAACAACTTAGAGAAAAAGTGTGATCTCTTCATATATCTACAACATGCTCACCTCATGTATGAAAATGCAACTTTCTTATAGTACATGAAATTTCAACACGAGAAACATATATAATATGAAAATTCAACATATATACTAAAACATGGATTTTCACAAGAACATGCACATATAAGGAAAAAAATCATGAAATCCTACACATATCACACATAACTCCGATATATACTAAACTCAAGGAGGAACTTGTTACCTCAAGTTTGAATAGGAGTAGAAGGGAAAAGATGAGAATAACGGGACATCATATCGGCCTTATCCTCCCAAGTAGTGCTTTCTACAAGATGGTTTCTCCATAGAACCTTAACGAAAGCTACTTCCTTATTTCTCAACGTTTTTACCTTGCGGTCTAAAATCTTCTCCTGGACCTTTTCATAGGAAAGGTTGGCATCAATCCCTAAATCTTCTAAAGGAAGGATAGACACCGGATCTCCTATTCACTTTTTGAGTATTGGCACGTGGAACACCGATTGTACCGAAGACAATTCAATAGGTAATTTCAATTCATAGACGACACTTCCGACGTGTTGCAAAATCTCATAGGATCCAACATACAAAGGACTAAGTTTCCCTTTCTTTCAACCTCATTACCCTTTCATGGGTGATATTTTTTTAGATAAACCAAGTCACCTACCACAAACTCAAGGATCCTCTTTCTATCATTGGCATAAGATTTTTGCTGACTTTGGGCTGCCTTCAAACGATCCCTTATGAGTCGAACTTCCTCCACAACCTCATAAATTATTTCGGGACCTATTAGAGCAAACTCACCTACGTCAAAATACCCAATTGGAGATCTACATCTCCTTCCACAAAGAGCCTCAAAGGGTTCCATGGAGATGCTAGAATGATAACTATTATTGTAGGCGAATTCAATCAATGGTAGATGGTCATCCTAATTATCGTTTAAATCGATGACACATGCCCTCAACATATATTTAGAGGTTTGGATGATTCTTTCTTCAAAACCATCCATTTGTGTATGGAATGCGGTACTAAGTTTTACCTTGGTACTGATCCAACTTTGGAATGATTTCCAAAAATGAAAAGTGAATTGAGCGCCCCTATTCGAAATTATAACACCCCTCAAATGACTTAGGTGAATCTAGATCCTAAAATAATTGTAATGATGGTATAAGGTCCTGAAATTGTCTAAAATGTTGTATTTAGGCAGTATCTAGAGTTTTAGGTGATTTGAAAGTGAAACGTCAAGGGACGACCAAGACGTTCGATGACTAAGTAACCTATGTGCCTCATGTGTGGTTATGTGCCTAATTGTGTTTTTAATGAGTTAATTAGGTTATTAAATGAGTTATTATGGTATTTATAGTCAGTGTGACAAGTTTCATGAAGTTTGGAGGTCAAACGTCCAAGAACGTCCATGACGTTCGAAAGATTTGCCTTGAAATGACCTTGTGTGTCTTTGCATGTTTCATTGAGTTTTACGTGTTCGTTTTGGATGAAATTCATGTAAGAGATCCTAAAATTGTATAAGAGAATATTTGGGTCTGAAAAGTCCGGGTGAAAGTCCCCAAGGACCAACCAAGGGTCCTTGAGGAAGGAACCTTCTCAAGAGCCAAGGATGTCTAGATCAGGCCCCAAACAACTAAGGCAAACAAGGGATCGTGTATTGGGTAAATACTTAGACTAGGGAGCTCAATCTCCCAAAGGCAAGTCTCTAAACAAAACGACGAGAGGACATGACGGATTGTCGACTGCCAAGTCGTCGATGATGCTGTCAATCTCGCAGTTCACTGTAAGTTCAAGGGGGTGAAGTTGTAAATTCACCCCACGTACAAATAAGAGAAAAGGCGGTTACTTAGGGGTCTTTTGGGTATTTGAAACATGTTTATAATCCTTAAAAACATAGAAGATTTCATTCTTCAAAAATCAAAACCCAAATTTCCTTAGAAATTCTCTAGAACTTCAATCGAGCCAAACTCAAGAAAGAAGCTTGGATTGGAGGATGGAGTGGAGATTATTAATCAAATTAGAGGATTATATTTATTGAGGTATGGTTTTTGATCCTTGAAACTTTATTCATCAAGGATCCCAACTTTCAAAGAATTTTTCTAAAGTTTTCAAAGATGAATTGTCCAATTTCATGATCTATCCATGGGTTCTTGCATTAAAGGTTTTAATGCATTGTATATTGGTTGAATTGTTTTCATTATATTATTTTAACTCAATCAACCTATGAACCCATGTAATTGATGAACCCTACTTTTTGACTACTTTATGAGTTAAGTGATTTGGACTTAATGCTTATGAATTCTAATGTAGTTTTCTATGGGCTATTGATCGATGTAATAATTGTATTGAATTAATATATAGGTTGTCTTAGATTTATGAATCTATATTGAATTGTCATAGTTTCATTGAGTATCATAGTTTTTATATTGAATTATTGGTTATGGCCATGGTAAGGGCCTTATGGTATTGAATTGGATGATTTAGCATTGGATTGAAGTGGAGAGAATGGAGTGGTGGTACTCTTCCCTAATTCTATTTATTTTATGTTAATTAGACTTCAATTATGTTGTGATTGGTATGGTTCACTTATAGTGGCGGTGTTGTGTTCTTTACTTGCAATTGATGTGGCCTTGTCGGCACTACTTTATGTAATATGATAATCATGGCCTTGTCGTCACTATTTGAAAGTATTATGATGATTTGTGTAGTTTATTTTTGTGAAGTATGAGCATATCTATCTACATGTGAAGTAATGTGAAAGTATGTATTCTTTCTATGCATGTAGGAGATTATGTTAGACTATGACTATGCTTATATGTATAGTCTTGGACTATATGAGTTGTGATGGTTATATTGATGATTGACTATATGATTTGTGATGGTTATATTGATGATGATATAGTAATTTATAGGATGACATATAGATGATAAGGGTCATTCCTAAGTGCTTTAAAGAATGATATGCTAAATGTGATAAAGCAAAGAATGTTGTGTCTTGTTTTGGTAGACTTGTATCCCTTACCTGATACATGTATGAATGATATGTGAATATGAGGTTTCTTGAATAGGTAGGCATATTTCACCCTTGTCATGTATGAATGAATGATATATGAGACCTTAGATGATGTTAAGAAGGTCATGTACGTGGAACCTTAAACCTAGTGGTAAGGTTATGAATGTTGAAGTCGAAGAGCCATAATGGTAACCTTCATGTAAAGGAATGATGGAATTAGGGTTGATTGTCTAGACCAACATCATATCATCCTTAGGAAACTCATAATGAGCTATCTTAGTCGCCATTGAAAGGTAGCGCTAGTGGACCTCTTTGGTAGGGTGAATGTGATTGAGTTATGAACTAAATAAGAAACATTTTCATGTGATCCTTTAGTGTCAATTACTCAAATATAACAAAGGCTAGAAACGAGTGATTATGTCATGGGAAGTAGATCTACTTGAGAAGGAGACTAGAGTACAATGTAGCTCTACTTGAGAATGAGACTAGAGTGCATAAATCCCTTCATATTCCTTAACCATGTGCCTACATGGGATGTGTCCTAGTTCTACCTTTGGAAAGTAGATCCCCTCATCGAAGTAGGTTAGAACTCCAGATTCCATGTCTAGCTGTTATGGTCTATGTCGGTTATTGCCTATTCTCATCATATAGGATACCTACTAGTATTAGAGAAGTTCTATGAAGTTTAGGTGGTGGTATGTGACGCTATCTAGACATTGCACAATAGGCTTTGAAGGTGTTAGTTAGAGTCCCTAGGTATTTTCCAAGACCATTACTTGAATGTTTTTATGTGATGAATGAGTCTTAAATAAACTAATGAATGTAATTACTTAAGTTAAGAAATCATGTTAAATGAATAAGTTCTTACATAGAGTAGTTAAAGGTTGTATAGTTAAGGTGTGAAGGGGACATAGGAATGGTCACTTAATATCATACCTAGATAAATCTTAAGAATGACACTAGTTAGGAATGATGTTGATTATGTGGACATGATATAAGCCTTAGGTAGTCTTAAGGATTATTTAGGTAGTCTTGAAGAGTTCAATCATGGACGTTCTCTTCTTGATTTACTTAAGTAAGTCTTTTGATAGACTTTGAAAGGAGAATGTCATGTTACCTATGTGTTGATGTACTATGAGTGTGTGTAACTCATTATAGGTGGTCTTAAGGATCATTTAGGTGTGCCTAGACAGGTTGTATGGGAGGTCTCTCTTTGTATTACTTAAGTGAGTCTTAGGATAACTTTTAGTGAGGGGATTGCATGCTAGAAGGTGTCTAAGAAGCAGTTGAGAAATTCACTGTAACCTTAAGAAATAGTCACTGTTCACTGTAATAATTTCTATAAATGTTCTAATTTGGTTAAGTGATATCTTATGTGTTTTCTAAGGTTTTAAATGTTATTTTTATGATTATGACATGATATTTAAAAGAAGAAGATGCATATTTCTAATAAATGTCCGTTTTTATAATTATTATGCATTATGCCTTACTTAGTACATGTGGTTGTACTAATTCCATGCTTTTATCTATCTCTATAGTGGTTGGGAGGTGAGGAGCATTTGGGAAGAAAGACTTGGATTGTAGAATCATTCAAGTGAAGTTGAATTATGTCCTCATTTGATTTGAGGGCGTAGATGTCTTTTATGTTTCTTATTGAAGTATTGTAATAGACTAAGTATTTCTATATTCGTATCGTATGGGCAGTGTCCCAAAGTATTCTCGTGTCTAAGATTTGATGAAATGAGACTTAGTATTTCCTACGAGTTTTACATGAAAGAGTTATTAAAGACTTATAGAATGTCTATGAATTTTTAAATTCCGCACTACTTTTCATATGTTTTATATGCGATGAACGATACAGAAGGGCTTGTACGAGACCTTCGAGAGGTCAAGTACGCTGGTTGCATTCCAAGAATGCCATATCTTTTAGGGTGTTGTTTCGGGATGTAATGGACAAGGGAACTCCATGCAATATCACAATCTCTTTTAGATACAACTTAGCATAGTCTTCCGCCGAATAGGTAGCTTTGATAGGAATAAAATGGGTTGAGTTTGTCAATCTATCAACAATAACCAGTATCCAATCATTTTGCCTCCGCGTAGGATGCAAACCCACAATGAAATCCACATTAACATCTTCCCACTTCGAAGTGCAGACATCTATATCTTTAATTAACCTTCCAGTCTCTGATGTTCGGCCTTGACTTATTGACAATTAGGACATTTGGCCACAAATTACACTATATCCCTCTTTAAACCATTCCACCAAAAGATCTCTTGTAGATCTTGATACATTTTGGTGGCACCCAAATGAATGATATATCGGGAACCATAAGCTTCTTACAAGATTCGTCTTCTCAAGTCATTCACATCCGGCACACATAACCTACCTTGGTACCAAAGTACCCCATCCTCCCTTTGGAGAAGGATTCATTAGATTTTATATGAAACAATTCCTTCTTCTCCATCAATAGAGGATCAAGATGTTGATTCGACTTCACCTCAACCACTAAAGATTTTGGAGTTATGATGAACCATAAAACCCCCTTTTGGAGAATCTTCAAGTCAAACATCCAACCGGGCCTACCTATGCACATCTTTTACTAACTATTTCTTGTTATCATCAACATGGGCTACATTACCCATAGACAACCGACTGAATGCATCCGCAACCACATTGGCTTTCCAAGGGTGATACAGGACACTCATATCATAATCTTTCAAAAGTTATAACCACCTTATTTGGCAGAGATTTAACTCTTTTTGGGTGAACACATATTGGAGACTCTTATAATCAGTGAACACGTCTACATGCACTGCATATAGGTTGTGTCTATATATTTTCAAAGCAAACACTACCACTGCTAGTTTAAGATCATGAGTTGGATAATTCTTCTCATTCACCTTGAGTTTCCTAGAAGCATATGCTATAACCTTACCATGTTGCATGAGGACACAACCCAAACCTACTCGAGAAGCGTCACAATATATCACAAACCATTTTTGTCATCTGGCAAGGCCAATACTAGAGCGGAGGTAAGCTTGTCTTTCAACAATTGAAAATTCCTCTCACATGCATCCGACCACTCAAACTTATCCCTCAAAAAACCTCCTATAGTACCTGGACAAGCCCAAAAATCTTCGGATGTTGATAGGACTCAAATGTCTAGGCCAACTTTTGACCGCTTCCATTTTTCTCAGATTGACTTAACTAGAAACAATATGACCAAGAAACAATCGATCTTGATCAAAATCTTCACTTACTATATTTGGCAAAAAGTTGGTTATCCTTGATGACTTTCAATACTATCCTCAAATGGTTCATATGATCATTCTCACTCTTAGAGTATATCAAGATGTCATCGCTGAAGATAATAACAAACAAGTCAAGATAACTTCTAAAAGCTTGATTTATAAGGTCCATGAAAGCCTCCGAGGCATTAGTAAGACCAAAGAGACATTACTAAAAATTCAAAATGACCATATCTAGTTCGGAAGGCCATTTTAGGAACATCATTACCACTCACTCTAAGTTGGTGACACTCGACCTTAAGTCAATTTTGAAAATAACTCACTACTTGGAGTTATTCAAATAAATCATCGATTCTAGGGAGTGGATACTTATTCTTTTTAGTGACCTTTTTCAATTGTTGGTAGTGAATACACATTCCAAGAGAGCCATCTTTCTTTTTCACAAACAACATCGGGGCACCCCACGAAGATATGCTTGGTAGAATAAAACCCTTATCTAGTAAATCCTTAAGTTGAGCCTTTAATATCTTCAACTCAATCGGGGCGATTCGGTTAGGAGGGATTGAGATGGGTTTTGTATCAGAGAATAAATTAATGCCAAAATCTATTTTCCATTCGGGAGGAACTTCGGGCAAGTCATCGGGAAAAACCTTCGAAAAATCCTTCACTAAGGGGACCGACTCTAATAGGGGAATCTCAGACTTAAGATCCTTGACTCTCATTATATGATAGAGACATCCCATACAAATCAACTTAAAAGCTTTAAGACATGAAATGATTCGACTTTTTGGATCTAGGTTTCACCTCTTCCATTCAAAAACGGGTTCATTTGGAAATTGAAACTTTAGTACTTGAGTTCTACAATCGATGGAAGCAAAACAAGCATGTAGCCAATCAACCCCCAAAATGACATCAAAGTCAAAATATCAAGTTCTACCAAATCAACAAATGTTACTCTATTGGGCAATGCAATATGACAACCTCTAAAGACTCTCTTACAAATTACGGAATCGCCAACCGGGGTACAAACCAAAAAGGGCTCATACAATACATCGGGGAGCATATAAAATATCATAGTCACTAAAGGATTTACAAAACATAAGGTGCCACTAGGATCCACCAATGCATAAACATTAATTGAAAATAGTTGCAACATACCGATAAAAACATTCGGAGAGCTCTCTGATCACCTACGGTTTGGAGATCATGAAAACAACTATTTGTTGGAGCATCGGAGATTGGAGAACCTATGGGAGATTGGGTACATTCTCTCCCTTTGACCGCACAGATTGGAAAATCCTTCAATTGGTGGCTAATTTTCCCACATCCATAGCAAACACCCATACCGACAAGACTTAGGGGTAGTCCTCCTTGAGGCTTAGGGGTAGTTATCCTACCTTTATTTGGCTTTGGAACATTATAGGGACTTATATTAGAAGACTTCTATTTGAACTCTGGTTTGTCTTGTACTTCAAACCTAGCCTTGGAGACATTTCGTTCATTGGGATTTGATCTTTTCAACTACCTATCAACTTGTTTAAGATTTTGTCCCTCAATTTGTTTTGCATACCCCATAAGACAAGAAATTTTCCATGCTTGGTATTAGTATAGACGACCTACATTCATTAACCACAAGTTCTTATACCCCCATAACAAATTTATTCATCTTGGTCCTAGAGTCTGCCACCATAGTAGGAGAATGTTTGAATAGTTGAGTGAACTTGAGGCTATACTCCTTCACATTCATACTCTCTCGAGGAAGATTCATGAATTCTTACATTTTTCTCTCCCTTAGTTCCAAGGGGAAGAACCTATCAAGGAAAGCCATTTTTAATGTCGTCCAAGTAACCGGGCCTTCTCTAACCGGGCTTTCATCCTTCAATTGTTCATATCAAATTTGAGACACATCTTTGAGTTGATATGCGGCTAGATCTGCATTTTATTGGTAAGACACACCCATAACATCTATCACTTTGAAGACTTCATCAATGAACCCTTGCGGGTCCTCCTCCACTTTGGATCTAAGGAAAATAGGGGGATTCATCCTCGTGAAATCCCTTATCCTTGAAGCGGTTGTTCTAGCATTGGGGTTACTTGCACCCTAGTATCCCTAGGCACTTGGGTAGCAAACGCTTGGCAACCCTTATCTCAACATTGGACACAACACCCTCTTCAATAGGGACTTGAGGGTTTTGAGGATCTTGAGGGAGAACAACCTCATTCACATTCTCCTTTTCGGACAACCTAACGTTAGTCCTTCTTGTATTCATGACCTATAAGCACAAGAAACGAATTTGAAGGAAATAACCAGATAGAGTTAGGACTTCAATCAAGATCATAGAATAAAGAATAAAGGAAGGTTCCTAATCATTCTATAGCTTTCTATTCATAGAGGTGGCACGCTTCACATTTATGAATAGAACTCTACTAGATATGGTGTGTGTGACATCAACCCTAATATTATCCCAAAACCTCATGCTCTGGTACTAAGTTTGTAACGACCATAAAGTGCCCACTAGAAGTTACTAGCGTACTCGACCTCAAAGAGGTATTATACAAGCCCTTACCATAATCACGCTGCCTAATGAACTTGAAATAGTGTGGAATTTAAATTTTTTTACTATATAAGTTCAAACTTCCTTTTCATAAAGCAAAATAGTTAGATTCTAATATCATTGTCACACATACACTATCTACTAATACGAGGTCAACATGAATTCTTCAAATAGGGTCCTTATCCCTTTAGACACAATAGTCCTTTAGAACAAAAGTACGTAGGAGAAGACTACTAAGTCTATTACATCAATAGAGAAATCATAAAGTGGCATCAAGTGCATTAGTCCTCGGATAATTGAGAACCTACCACAAGTCTTGCAGATAAGAAGTCCAAGCTTTCTTCAAGTATGTACAAGCAACCCAATTGGCCGTAACTTATACTCACAATAGAAAAGGAGAGAGGATTAGTACAATTAATGCACTAAGTATGAAGAACTGCATAAAAACCTTTAAAACATAAAAAAGGACATTTGTATGAAAATATGCTTTTATGAAGTTTTTGAAAGCCTTTCACATAATCAACACAACGCACAAGGCAAACCCCCCAATAATGTTCAATTACATTGAAGGAATTGATTTAGCACTTCCTAAGGTCCACTTGTGCAATGTGGAGTTAGCATCCCATAATACCAACCCCACCAAGCACCTCTCCACTTTTGTGACACACACATTATCTTTATATTCTATCACTTCTCATAGTCATAAGTGAAACACATGTACCACATTTGAATATACATATATACTTACTATAACAATTGTCTATTCAACACACATATTATCATATCCTTTCATAACTACAAGGAACCTCCTATAACACCTTTCTAAGCCTACTAGTGCAATGTACAAGTGAAGTGCCATACCCCAACTCTACTTAGTAAGCCTATTAGGAGATCATGGACTAGTTCATACTTCATTGATTACTTCATTATTTAGGGAAGATCAACCATAACCGATGTGGAAATTTCAATTAGTTATAAAAATAAATCACTAGCCACCAAGTGTCCAAAATGACATGTTTTAACAATGACAAACAACCTTATCACATAACATTTGTTATAAGCTTTATTACATATGTGAGACAATCAGAAAAATGCACAAGAGTTTATATACACTTAGGCCTTATTTGTTTGCACTTAATGGAGGTCTGAATCTTAATCATTCAGATTCAGCCTATTAAGTACATTTGTTTTTAGGTCTGAATCTGAATCATTTAGATTCATCCCATTAAGTTCATTTGTTTTATTTTTCAAGAAACCTCTTAATGGGTTTGAAGAGGTCTGAATGAATCAGGTCTGTAGAAGACTTTTAACAACATGCTGATTCATTTGATAAGTTATCAAATAATAAATCATAACTTCTCTTATTAGGGCATGCCTTTTTATCTCATTACTAAAAACTTTCTTTCTCTCTTTTCTCAATCAAACACCATTATTTATAAACATATAAGTTTTCATAAATCCTTTCAAGGACTTTTATATTAATAATTTTCTTGTATTGACGTGTGTCAAGAACATTGGTTGCAATAATATTTTTGGTGTATGTTGATTATCAAGGTTCTAAAAGAAAATATTATGCTCTAAATCAACATTATTAAAATTTTCAAAACTTTTTTTTTTATCAAAAGTGATATATTTTGGTGAATGAAAATTTTATAATGTGTTATCAATATAATGTTCAATTTCACTTCCACATTCATATATTAAAAACAAACTACATTAATTATTTAGTGTTCAGATTTAGAGACCAAATCTTAATATTCGGATGTGTATTCATATCAAAACACTAAAATCTTAATGCAAATCTTAATAATCAGATGTGTATTCAAATTTAGACCTTTTAATCTTAATGGAAACAAATGAAGCCTTAGGATACCTACCTCCTACAGTTATAATGTCAATAAAAAAGAGTCTTACATAATGTTCTAAGGACATTCGAGAAGCATTTGAGAAAGCTACAACATCAACGGTATAGTTCTTCGAAGGAGTTATCAACAAATTTTTTTCTAAAGATCGACCTAAAATGATGAAGTGCTTCCCCGTATTCTCGGAGATCAATCACATTTCAAGGAGGTCTGGACCATCGTACATTTGAGAAATATGCTACTTTCAGTCCTCAAATCATGGAGAAAATTTAGGAGAGAAGAATCAAGATAACAACGAGAATGTACTCATAAGAATTTATCAATAAAATTATTTTCCCTGATTATTTTAATGTAAGTTAATTTTTCGCCTCAAAATATATTGCAAAAAAATTTGGCATGCCTCAATGGGACCAATTCTACTTTCATCTCTTCCTCTCACAAATTTGTAAACTAAAAAATCAACAAGTGTAATGGACTTCGAAAAAAACCATCATGCTTTACGCAAGAACTCTATTACTGCACATTTGCTTAGCTCAATCATGTTGGCCCTGTTACTCGATATAATTCCAAAGCTAGTGGTTTTGATGGATCTGAATATTTCTCCTCTTTGGAGATAGAAAAACGAGGAAATCTCAAATGACAACTGTAACTTCGATCCCTGGGTCAAGCTTAGATCAATGTTGTTTGTTGAACTCTCTCATACTAGATTTACCTTTGGTGAATCTGAGGGTTCAACTGACTCACTAACTCTAACAAAGGTCAACACCTTGACAGATTATGCAATTGGCTCAAATGCGAAGTTCACAATGATGGAGACATCATTGAGGCCTTGAAAAAGTATGTGGATGATAAAAACTTTAAATCACTCAACTTATTAACAAGATGGAGGCATCTGCGCCTAGAGAGTTGAATCATTTCCTTGCTTGTCCTCATGGATTTTATTCCATAAAATAGGGACGTTGATGAGCCACTAGCTTAGTCCGAATTTCAAAAGGAGAAACAACATGCTTCAGTTGCAACATTGTTTATTCAGTAATTGACATGAAAACAAATACCATCAGAGCTCTATATGGTGGAGCACCACAAAATTCATTGTAATACCCTAAGCTTTACACAAAGTGGATTGATCGTCTAGTCATGCCAATGAACTATCAACCATAAGAGTTTCAAAAAATTTATGGCAAATGGAACCCTAGGCAACACATCGTCCACTTTGTTCAAATTTGTAGCAATGTTGGAATGCATGATTACCATTTATTAAGATAGTTTATTCGTTCACTTAAGGTGAATAAATTCGACAGGTATATCAACCTAAAATATGACTCCATTGATAGTTATGAGCAAGTGGACAAGGAATTCCTCAATTATTTCTACAATACTCAACTGAGCGTGAGAATTATAGAGTTGATCGGCACTAACAAAAGAAAGGACGAGCCTATGGTGGATTACATCAATTGTTGGAGAATATTAAGTTTGGATGTAAAGACTGTCTTATAAATATATCTATGAAGGTAATATGCATTGGGGTCATTCGTACATCCTATTAGAAATAACATTATAAACTTTGGAGATATTGATACATGAGGACATGCTATGGAGTTAAGCATCATGTATCATGGGAAATCATGTCCTTTTGCTGAGATGACAAAAGAAAGAAGGAGCATAAGAAAGGTACAACCTTAAAGATTCATGCTAAAGAATCTACGGCGGTCAGAGAGACTTCTTTAAGTCTAGAACTAAGCAAAAACTAAAGGAAAATCAACATTGAGTCAATATAAAAACGATGTCACAAAAGAAAGTATACCCTAGGTGTAACACGACGTATAGAACCCTGAAGGCCCTTACAAGCCACTTATTATACATCATACAAGAAAATAGAAATACATATTTTAGAGAAACATTTTCATATTCCAAAAGAGTTTCACAAAACATAAGTCTAACATTGTCTCAAAAATCCATCTAAAACATAGAAAGAAAAGACTGAGACATAACTTATACACCACACACGTCATCCAAAAATATTGGAAATATATAAAGCAAGTAAAAGTGTCTTGGTTTTCAGAATATGAGGACTCACCAGCTCTTGAATCTAGTAGGATGATTGATTTCACGTATCAGGACACTTCATCCAATACTAAGTGCCAACGATCGGGAGTAGTAATATAACCCCGCCGAATGGTTGGGTTCGTTACCACGGGAGTGTTACATATTTGAGAATCAATATCCAAATGTAAATATGCTCTAATTAGTCATAGCTAAAAAAATTTACGAATACTAACATGGATAAAATTATAGGATGACACAAGTATCAAATATCAAAGGGGGGTTTTGTATTCAATTATCAACTTAAAAAACAAATAACACTAAAATACGAATATGGAGATGAGATTCATCGGATGTGATTGGATTATGGTCTAAGTTAAATAACAGGGTAATTGCAATTAATAGTAAATAACTGTAAATCAGTGAATAAGCTAGACTTTTGTGGGGATAAACTCTCTCTAGAGCAATTTACCTGAGATCAAATTGTTTTTTTGTTGAACACCAATAATAAGCAATTAAGAAAAACCTTCACTTTAGTTCATTCACTCTCTCGAGATGAACCCATGACAACCCAATACCCATACACTATCGATTCAGTAATCTTTGTTTTAACAACTCTCTCTCGAGCAAGCTGAAAATATGACGGTATAGTTGCATTTACAACTGCAACCCTTTAGATTAAGGCGCAAATACTGAATGAAATAACTTTTAAACAACAAATTAACTATCAATTGACAGTACCAAACAGTTAAATCAATCCATAATCACATAATCACACCTCAAGAATTGGGTTATTAGCTAGACATCATAAAAAGATAGAAATTCCTACCAAGTTGTGTTTTCATCAACTAGGTAAGATTAATAACATTGTTACAAAGGTCTAAGATGAAGAATCTTCAATACCCACTTCCAATTTTTCAGAAATGGAAATCTTCAAGTCTTCCAAGCTAAGGGAAACATCGTCTCTACACTCATAACTGAACAATAATGAAAACTCAATTTCTCATAAATGAAGAATTTCTTCTCACCAATGAAAAAGAACTCTTTAAACTAAGAATTCAAAAATGTATTTATAGCTGCCAAAAATGTGCTGCGAAGGACCATTCAACACAATAAGCCAGGTTCCACGATCCGCCCTTTGGTCAGTTCCATCGCCTTTTTATTTTGGATTTCAGCATCTTTAAGTTCAGTAAGTTTGGGCGATATGACATTGCATTGCAGAATCGTTCGCCGACTGCTCCTTTTTATTGCTGACTTGATTTTCTCATCCAGGGCTTGACACATTGGAACATTAGTCTAGACCATCGCTATTCGGTGACTCTTCTAATGGTTTAGGAAAGCTACAGGCCTTCTTTACTTCATTCTTTTAGCTGCGTTATTATATTTTGCTCATTAGTGTCCGTGCTTTGTTCCTCAATCCAAATACTTGAAAATCAGGGATTTATATAAGTTATTATCACAAAATATGCATTCAAGGACATTAAATCTATGAAAAGAAAGCCCTAAATGAGTCCAAATCATGGACTCAACAACACCTCCAACTTAAACTTTTGTTTGTCCTCAAGTATAATCAAGTTCAACAGTTCAAAAAGGATGTCTCAAACAGTACTACACAAGACTCAATCATGAATACACACAACAAGACTTAACTTACTCATGCAAGGATCAATTGTGCACTCAATTATTCAAGTTGTGACTCACTATTACCAAAAATCTCAAGCTCACTATACTTGGTTCAACTGCAAATTCAAACTCAACAAAGGTATTCAAATGACCTCATACAAGGAATGATTCCATATCTACACACAATGGTTCAAAAGTTTAATGTTTCGGAATCAAATGCAGGCTCACACTTCCATTAAAAAATAAACACAATGCATAACTTCACCCATAAGTTTGCCCATATTTTCCAATCAACCCTTGTTTAAGCTCACTCAAGATCAAAAATGTTTTTTTCAAGGCTTATAACGGGGTCGAGTGCATGAGTTTGGTCATTTAGAATCATTGGATGTAATTCTCATGAAATACGATGTGAACAACACTTAATGTCCTTTTCTTCTTCATTTTTATTCTTGCTCATAAGTCATCCCATTATTAATTTCCCATGGACTGTTGGAAACCCCATTTATCTTTGTATTTTCACAACTTTATTCCACAATTTATTTTCTTTCTTCTTTTTAATCTTTTTTTTTGCATGACTGGGTTCCATTTTTCTAAAAACATGGGTAAAAGGTTGACTTTCTTATGCTATTTGATTCACCTTCTCTGTACACCACACCCTTAACTTAGGATTTTTGCCTAAGTTGTCTATTTAAACAAACCACAAATCATGAGGAATATGGATAATGGATCAATAAAAAGGTCAAAATATCATCACGTTTATTCCAAGAAAAGGTTAAGATACAACGAAAGTTGAAAAAAGGTTTACACACTCACAAGGTAGTCCACAAAAAGAGGTATAATGTCAAATTGTTTCACACTCTTCAAAATTTTCAAAGATCATATGAAGATATTGCTTCACATAGTCAACCGAATCAACGAGAAAAATTCTAGGGGTCATCAAATATATTTCACTGTAAGCTCATCACACAAGGCATTGACACCAATGTCATACAGGACTCCAGACTTTTGCTAGTGTGAAATGTTCATCACAAGAGACTCAATTTGATACTTGGGTAGTCACAACGAGATGCAAAGTGTTCACACATAGTCTTTGCAACTTCATTTTGCCTCATCGTAGCCACATATCCTATTTTTTTGATTATGAGCACTATTTAATTCATCGATATTGATCAAAGCCGATACTCAAATTTATGAGAGAAAAACCACATTCAATACAAACAAGAGGCTGAAAAACTTGTTTGGAAGGGTTAAAATCATTTAGAATTAAAACAAGGAGCCACAGGCTAAAAAATTCCACAAAAAGCAGTCTTAATACAATTCAACTCAAAACCCAAATATATAAACAAAAATTTTTTTCACAAAAGTTGGGCCTCACCCCCTCACAAATAAAAATATTTTTCCTCAAATGCAAAAAAATAAATAAATCCAAAAGTCAAAATAAATGTAAGACTGAGAGGGAGGTAAAGAAGGAATCCTGTCTACACAATCGCTCCATCTGTTAAGGCTTCAGTGCTTGGTGTATCAGTTTGATCTCAAGCCTCAATACCCGGAGTCACCTCAGAAGGACCTACTCCACTAGTCCCTTCCATGGTGGTGTCTCACAGAGAAATTTGACGTTGAATATCACCCATGGCATCCTCTAGATCAACCATATCTTCAAAGACCTCATTATGATGCATCTCGATTTGCTCCTCATCAATCTCTACATCTGAGTCATCAATTATTGCCTCACCCTTGTGTACATCTCTGGTGGTAGCCGAAGGAACCTATGATGTCGTAGGAGCGTCCAAATCATATGCGGCCTCTAATAATGAGGTGAAGTTGGTAGACTTCAGATAGTCTACATATCATGTCTGCTACCTCGACTTTCAATGCCGTGACCTCGGAGGTCTCCCCCAGACTGCTCTCACAAGCCTCGTCTTTTGTGGTGAGAGTGTCAATGGAAGTTTGAAGGGGGGGGGGTCACCGTAGCTAAAATGACAACCTCAATAAAATAAAAGGTATGTCTCTCTCAAGTCTGGTATCCCTCACGGAATCTGAATGGGCTATATGCCCCATCTTTCGGATCATCCCCTAAGTAATATTAGTCATCTAGGAGAAGGGGATATTCCTGGAGAATGTGAATAAGAGGTAGGGGCAGAAGTACTTGAAGGACCGGAGGCCAGAGTAGGAAAAGATGCCTCTGTAGGTATTGATTCAACATCATGTGTCTATCAGAGCTTCCCTCCTCTTTTAAGCCTCTTCTGTTGTATATTTGGTTTGAATGTGCTAGATGTTAGTGGATGAAGAAGGGGAACCTTAATATCTCTCCTATCGTCCCAGGGAACTTCAACACATCATAATAACTTAGTGATCAGTACTAGGAATGTCAAGGAGGTCTGCCTCTGCTGGGCCCTCATGGTAATCTCTTTCTCAATGAGAAGTCTCATTTCTATGCTCCTCAGGAATAGACTCATTCTGGTATGGATAAACTCGTTATAGTATGGCATGATCGTTCTGTTGATAAAGCTAAACCAGAGCTTGGAAGAAACACTCAAATCCCTCTTCTCAATAGGGGCTCCTGCCTCGATCCACCTCGGGGTGGTATAAAAAATCACAGGTTCCAGCCAGCCCTTCAATTCATCTAAGGATAGAGCAATATGTAATCCAACATAAGAGTGCATAGAATGCAGATCTCTACCTAGTATAGTGTTTATGTACTTACTATTACACCTAACTTATTTTCACTGTACCATGTCATACTTAATCAGTCTGAGATCGCTTGCCTTCTTCTTTCTCATCATTGGGACTAATTCCCCGTAGGCTGTACAGAACTCTCTAACACATGAAAGAATATAAGGGATTCGGGGCTTGGTAAAATTATTACACCTATGGTAGTGGAGAATTTCTGTCACATCTTAGTATTTTACCACCAAGGCTTCTGTGGATACCAACTTCTACTCGAGGATGGTTTTCAAACCATCGCCTTTCAATTTGTTAAAAAGTCTAGGCGGAGGAATGACGGGTGGAATAGGAGCCACAAGAGGTGCCTGAGCTGGAATTGAATATGCTGGTGTGGAAGCTGGAGAAACCCTGGTTGAGTAAGGGTGAGATCTAGCTCGGATCTCATCCCTCTGAGAGTGAAAAGGCTGGATGTCCTCAAGCTCAGTTAAAGGAGCCTAGGAGCTAGTAGTAGCCTGTCAGAGATTGGCCACACCTGGTGGAGGATATTGTAGTCTTTGTTTGGGGGTTTGATCCTCCATTATTTATTGTGATACCTAATACTCTTTTGCATGGTGGCATATCTATGTTTGTTCTCACCATATTTCAAAAACAACGGGAAAAAGTCAAAAATCCTTCCAGCAAAGTCACAGAAAAAAGTTACAGATAAACTCACCGAATCACTTTGGCAAGCTAGATCAGGCTTTCCTAAAGTATTGGCGCTAAACTTTTATCAAGTTGGCGATGTAAAGTCCTTTTAGCTAATTGCCGACAAATTTCAGCAAGTAAAGATTATCCCATCAAAATTTACAGTGTTGAAAGGGCTTAGAGTTGCATACAAAAGGTGGTCAAGAAGACTTTCGGCGAGTCACCAAGTGCCTTCCACAACCTCAAGTTTCTCTATGAAGGTTACACAACCCAACATTAAATATAGTATGAAATTAAAGGCGAGATCAGGACTTTCGGTGAACCGCCGAGTGGTTCGGCAAGATCGACCTAGCTCGCCAAACGACCCAACATGCCTACTTTCAACCCATCATCTTAAATTCTACCCAGCAACCCCCGAGAACATAATTAAAGCAAGCACTAGTTAAATTATAGAAGGACCCATAACACCCATTGCCATAGAATACTCAGACTTTGTTTGATTTTAAGCATTACGGGCAAGATTAACAATTCAAATTAGGCATTTAAGCATTCTACTCATATCAGAGAGTCCCAATACACTTCAATAAGAGAAAAACATTGCAAATGAGTTCAAATTATCAAAATAAACTTGGGGTTTGGAAACCAACCTTGAGTGCCAATTAAGATAAGATTGAAATGCTAGACGGTAATGTAATACAAACCCGAGCACAACTCAAAAACTAAAATACCATAGAAATGCAAAATACAGAAACTAATGCGCAGGTGTGAGTTTGAAAAGATAAAAGGTGAGGGAAAGTGAAATTGTAGAAAGTTTAAACCTTTCGCCTTTAAAAACTATCCATTTCTTTCCCATTTGGTGATATTTGTCATGCTCGCCGATCCACTAGGTGACACGCTGAGTGGACACTTACCTTGCCGAATTTTACATGACCTCCAATTATTTTTGGGCGGTACAGACGATGGTCAGATTTTAAATCACCAACTCGGTTGGCGATTCGCCAATCATCTCCAGGGCTCACCGAGTTTTACGGACTCCATTTTTAAGTTTTCTTAAGTAAAAAAATGGCATATGTTGGGGTCTCCGAACTATTCGTTGATGCACCAACTAGACCTTTAGTTCGCCAACCTACACTTTCAAAACACTTTCCATACTTGAACCTGCATAAACAACACAGGATTATTCTAAAACAAAAATAAAGCGATCAATGGTCTTGGGTTTCCTCCCTAGCAGCGCCTTAGTTAACCTCGTGGCACGACACAAGTCTACATTCAAAATTTATTAGTGGGGTTCACCTTATTTTCATAAGGAAATCTCTATTTTGGTTTTGGGAAGAGTTCCTTCAGCACTTGGTCCATTTGAGATCCTAGTAGTTGAATGAGTGTGGAATAAGAGGTTGTCATTTGGTTTAGCATCAATTCATTCTCCCTTAACTCGTCCAATATCCTATTATGCTCATAAGATTTTCGGAGAAGGAGTGTGAGCATTCCTTAAATTTTCCATCCTCCTTTTTTCTTAAGTTTTCTTTGCTTAGAAGGAGGAAGATAACGATCCTTCTTTTTGCATTAGACTTTGAGCCTTCTCCCTTCTTGGTTAACTTATCCAACTGAGTTGAGAAGGCTACTATGCTAAAGTCCCATTCTACTTCTTGGTTGGGAAGAATCAGGTGATCAACCTGTTTGGATGCTATCAGATATGGTTGTTGTACTAGATCACCCGATATAAGTTGATCAACAAATCTTTTGTTCCCTATGCCAAGAATTTTATAGAAGTTTTCCCTCAAAACTAGCTCGAGAATACTACGATTTGGGCATTGCATACCTAATACTTTAAACCCCATCCACGACTCGTGAAGGTGCTCACCTTTTAATTGCTTGAAGGTTATGATGTTATCCGCAAACCTCATCACTTTTTGCGGAAGGTGATCCCTTTATTCACAGTTACTATTTACACTCATTCATTCTATTTCAACACACAAACAAAACTAAAAATTAAGAAAGTTTCACTATAAGTAACAAGAAAAAATCAACTTAACTAAAAATTCTCAAACAACACCACTCCTCAGTAGCGACGCCATTTTGATTTCATTTATCAGAACACTTTATCCAATACTAAGTGCCAACAATCGTGAGTAATAATATAAACCTACTGAATGTGTAAGAATCATTCCCACAGGGGTGGTTCATATTTGAGAATCAATTACCAAATGTGAATATGCTCTAATCAATCATAGCTAAAATTATTTATGAATAAAATATGGTTTAAATTAAAGGGTGACCTAAATGTCAAATATCAAAGGGAATCTGTATTCAGTAATCAACTAAAATAACAAATAACACTAAATATGAATATGAAGATGGGACTCTTAGGATGTGATTGGATTATGGGCTAAGGTAAACGACAGGGTAATTGAAAATATTAGTGAATAATTGTAAATCACTGAATAAGCTAGACTTTAGTTCGATAAACTATGTCTTGAGAAATTTATCCCTAACAAAATTGGTTTTCGTCAAACACAAGTAAGCAACAATTAAGAACAACCTTTGCTTTTGTCCATTCACTCTCTCGAGATGAATGTGTTGAAAAAGGATTAGGATTCACTCTCTCGAAATGAACACCAGTAAGCAACAATTAAGAACAACCTTTGCTTTAGTTCATTCACTCTCTCTCAACATGAATGTGTTGAAAAGGGTTTAGGATCACTCTCTCTATATGAACCCATGACAACCCGATACCCATATACCATTGATTTAGTAATCTTGGTTTGATGACCTCTCTCTCGAGCAAGACAAAAACACGAAGGTGGAGTTGCATTTGCAAATATAACCCTTTAGATTATGACATAAATATTGAATGAAATCACTTTTAAACAACAAAAAACATTCAATTACAATACCCAATAGTTAAATCAACCCATAATCACATAATCACAACCAAGAATTGGGGTTTTTCTTAGACATCATAAAAAGATAGAAATCATTACCAAATTGTGTTTCCATCAACTGGTAAGATTTATAACATCATCATTGAGGTATAACATGAAGAATCTTCACTACCCACTTCCAATTTCTCAGAAATAGAAATCTTCGAATCTTCCAAGCGTAGGAAAAAATTGTTCAATTTAAAAAACTCTTTATACCAAGAATTTAAAAATTATTTGTAGTCGGTAAAGTTTCTTGCGAAGGACCATTTTGTGCAATAAGTTTGGATCATCGATGCACTCGGCTATATGCCCTTTGGTTAGTTCCATCGCATTTTTGCTTTAAGTTTTCAACATATTCACGTTTAGTAACTTAAAGGGATAAGGACCAGCATCGTGGAATCGTTTAGCAAATCATCGACTGCTTTTTTAATTGCCGACTTGATTTTCTCTTTCAAGGATTGTCACACTATAACATTAAGCGAGACCATGTCCATTCGGCGGCTCGCCTAATGGTTTAGGTGATCCACATGCCTTTTTAACATCGTTCTATTCAACTGCCTTGTTCCATTTTTTTGTAACACGTCAAAATAAAATAGGATGAACTAGATCTTCACATGGGTTTTAAGTGTTTTTAAATTGATGAAGTAATGTGAAATGAGATTTAGAAGTTAGTTTTGTTGTATTTGAGGTCAAACGTCAAGGGACGACGAAGACGTTCAGAGTCTACTCTTATTGTGTGTTAGTAGGTTCTTATGTGTTTTGTTGAAGTTAACTGTGTTGTTTGAGGTCTAAGTCGTGTGGAGGAGGATTATTTATAAAGCATAGAGTTTTGGGGTTTCACGTCCAGGTACGACTCCCCGAGGACCCACAAGGGGCCCTTGAGGAGTACCCTATCTTGCAGCCAAGAAGCTGCCAGGCAGCATCAATTGATGACCTCAATTAATGGCTCATCAATGACGGGTGTTAACCAGTACTGTCAAGGCCTGCAAGTTTGAGCCTATAACTAAAATTATGGACCCTATTAACGGCCATTCAATCGATTGACGATCCGTCAATTGGGGGGGGGGGCGGGCATCAAATAGGACTGAAAATTTATCAACTTTTGGCCAAGTGTGGGGTGAGTTGGTAAATTCACCCCACATTTTAATCAAATTATAGACTATTATTTTGGGTGTTTTAATGTATTTTATGTTAGTTTAAACACCTAGACCTAGAATTAGACTTCACTTCAAAAATCGAAACCCCTCTTTCCAAATAAAGTTCCCTCAAGACCCCATGGGAGCATCAAACCAAATTGGAGCTAGGGTTGCAGATTCACATTGATTCCTTCATCAATTTTTGTTGGATTTCTACTTATAAGGTATCGTGATTTCATCCTTGATTCTTCTCTATTCAAGAAACCAATTTCAAAGTTTCTTCAAAAGGTCTCAAAAACTTTAAAACCCTATTTTGAATTCTAAGCATGGATTATTGCATAAAAAGGTTTAAATTGATGATTTATGAATTATATGTTAAGTGATGGTTTTTATGATAAATAATTTCGTGAACCTATGTATTCCTTGATTCCTAATTTTGGCTCTAAAGTGAGTGTATTAATTATGATCTAATTATGTTTAATTCATGTTTAGATTGTTATGGGATATTATATTATACGTTGAACATTGATGGAATTGTTAATAGTTTGCCTTAGAGTATTGATAATTATCTCGGGCTCTGTTGAATTATTGATATGAATGAGTCAAAAGTCTTAGTCTTATGGTCATCTTCATTGTTAAGTTCTCATATTGTAGGAAGTTGTTGGAATAATGAGGAATGGTGATTGTGGCTATTGGAAGGTGGTGAGTTGACCTGATTCCATTATATAATCGTGGCGGTGTTTAATTGTTATGAATGTTATGAACATGGCCTTGTTGGCATTATTATGTGAATTGTGGTGTTCTCAACTTATGGTATATGTGAATGTATAAGGTGAAGGTGCTCAATTTATGTCTATGTGATCTTGTATGGGTACTATTAGGATATGATTGAAATCACTTCTTCTCTCATTGTTGATATATGATGATAAAGGACTAAGAAGTCTTTATAGAATAATGTTGTATCTTATGTTAGTAGACTTAGTTGTTCTGCTTGGTACATAAATTATATTCAATAAGTGTAAGAATGAAAGTATAGGATAGATATACCTAAAGTAGGTACCCTTCCACTAAAGACTAATATAGAACCTTGTATATGAAAAGAAGGTTAATATTGAAGATAGACCTAGTGTAACACTTCGAAAATCCAAGACGTGTTATAGAGCCTAACATAAGTGTAATAAGGTCTAGACACTTTCTTAAGGTCCATTTTAATGAATATAAGTCGTTTAGGAAGTCTAGAAACTAAAACGTCCAAGAATGTCCATGACGTCTGGAAAGTAGTTCAAGGAGGTACTAGCGTGCCTTAGCCTATTTTACTAGCTTTTAGAAGTTGTAAAATGATTAAAATTGGTTGAAGGATGTCTAACATGTGTTTGAGTTGATTCATTGAGTCGGTCCCCGTAGTGAGTGAATTTTCGGAGGTTTTTCCTAATGATCTTCCCGGTATTCCTCTCGAATGGGAAATTGATTTTGGTATAGACTTGTTAGCGGTTACAAATCCCATTTCCATTCCTGCTTATCGGATGGCTCCGGCTAAATCAAAAGAGTTGAAGTCTCAACTCAAAGATTTACTGGACAAAGTCTTCATTAGACCTAGTATTTCTCCATGGGGTGCTCCGGTTTTATCTGTGAAGAAGAAGGATGTGTCCCTTAGAATGTGCATTGATTACCACCAAGTCAATAAACTCACTATTTATAATAAGTATCCTCTCCCTCGGATTGACGACTTGTCTGATCAACTCCAAGGAGCAAGCTATTTTTCTAAGATTTACTTGAGATCAGGGTATCACAAACTTAGGGTGAAAGGTGAGGATATACCAAAGATGGCATTTTGGAAAAGATATGGTGTCACAATGAGTTCTTAGTAATTTTCTTTGGTCTCATGAATACCCTAGAAGTGTTTATGGATTTTATGAATTGGGTGTTTTAAAGTTACCTAGATTCATTTGTCATTGTTTTCATTGACGACATCTTGGTATATTGGAAAAATAAGGGTGACCACATGAACAATTTAAAGGTGTTGCAAGTGCTTAAGGAGAACCAATTGTTTGCCAAGTATAGAAAGTGTTAGTTTTGGTTGAGGTTTGTGGCATTTCTTGGTCACATCATCTCTAGTGAGGGAGTTGAGGTTGATCTAAGGAAAAAAGAGATGGTGAAAAATTGTCCTAGACCATTGACACCAACAGGAATTAGGAGTTTCTTGGGTCTAGAGGGTTATATTGGAGGTTTGTGGATGGTTTTGCGTCGATTGCATCTCCCTTGACCACTTTGACCCAAAAGACTAGGAATTTGAGTGGTCGGAGGCATGTGAGAGAAGCTTCCAAATCTTGAAGGATAGGCTTACTTCTGCTCCGGTGTTGACTTTATCAGAGGATACAGAGGGTTTCGTTGTGTATTGTGATGCATCCCGAGTGGGTTTAAGGTGTTTGCTTATGCAACATGGGAAGGTGGTAGCCTATGGTTCTAGGCAACTTAAGGTGCATGAGAGAAACTATACAACTCATGATCTTGAATTAGGTGCCGTGGTATTTGCCTTGAAAATATGGAGGAATTAATTGTATCGTGACAATGTTGATGTGTATACCGACCATACGAGTCTCCTATATGTGTTTAACCAAAAGGAGTTGAATCTCCGACAAAGAAGGTGGTAATTGTTGAAAGATTACGACATGAGCGTCCTCTATCACCCCAGCAAGGCCAATGTTGTTGAGGATGCTCTAAGCAGTTTATCTATGGGTAGTGTGTCTCATGTAGATTAAGCCAAGAAATATATAGTGAAATATGTTCATAGGTTGGCTAAATTGGGTGTAAGGTTAGAAGATTCTTCGAATGGTGGTTTCATTGTCCATCATAACTCCAAGTCATCTTTGATAGTCGAGGTGAAGTCAAAACAACCCCTTGATCATTCATTGATGGAGTTGAAGAAATAAGTTCTTAGCAAGCTTAATGAGTCATTCTCCTTGGCGGGGGGGGGGGGGGATGGTGTGTTGAGGTATCAAGGAAGGTTGTGTGTTCCCAATGTAGAAAATTTCAGGAGGAAGCTCATGGGTACCGTTACTGCCTTCATTCGAGTGCTACAAAGATATTCCGTGATTTTAGGAAATTGTTTTGGTGTGAAGGTTTTAAAAAGGACATAGCGGAATATGTTGCTAAGTGTCCAAACTGCCAACAAGTGAAAGCGAAACATCAAAATCAGGATGGCTTACTACAAGATATCCAAGTCCCTACTTTGAAGTGGGAAGACATCAATATGGATTTTGTAGTGGGTTTGCCTCGGACTTAAAGGCAATATGACTCTATATGGGTGATTGTGGATAGGTTGACGAAGTCTGCTTATTTTATTCCCGTCAAGTCTACTTATTTGGCGGAGGACTATGCAAGGATCTTCATAGATGAAATTGTGTGTCGCCATGGTATTCCGTTATCCATCATAATGGATAGGGGTGAACAATTTACATATAGGTTTTGGAGGTCATTCCAAGAAGGGTTGGGTACAAAGGTGAAGTTAAGTACCTCTTTTCATCCCCAAACGGATGGTCAAGTGGAGCGTACTATTTAAACCCTAGAGAATATGCTTAGGGCTTGTAGTATTGATTTCAAGGGAAATTGGGACAAACATTTACCTTTGGTGGAGTTTTCCTACAATAATAGTTTCCATTCGTCCATATTCATGTCTCCTTTTGAAGCCTTATATGGTTGGAGGTGTAGGTCTCTTATTCGATGGTTTGAAGTTGGTGAGTATTTGCTTCTTGCTCCCGATTTGATATATAAGACTTTTGATAAGGTTCATATAATAAGGAATCACTTGCAAACGGCCTATAGTCGGCAAAAGTCTTATGCCGATCATAGGATAAGGGATTTAGAGTTTGAAGAAGGTGATAAAGTGTAGTTGAAAATTTTGCCTATGAAAGGGGTGGTTAGATTTGGCAAGAAAGGGGAGTTGATTCCTCGTTATGTGGGTCCCTATGAAATCTTGCAAAGGGTTGGTAAGGTTGCTTATGAATTGAAGCTTCCTACTGAATTGATTTCGGTTCATCGGTATTTTCCATGTTTCCATTCTTAACAAGTATATCGGTGATTCCGAGTCAATTATTCCTATTGAGGGTCTTGGTGTTAAGGATAACCTCTCTTACGAGGAAGTTTCGATTCAAATACTTGATAGACAAGTAAAGAAATTGAGGATCAAGGAGGTGGCTTCCATAAAGGTGTTATGGAAGAATCACCTAGTTGAAGGTGCAACATGGGAGGCCGAGGAAGATACGAAGTCTTGTTACCCTCATCTATTTGACAACTATGGTTAGTAGTCCTTACTAATAATGAAATAATTATTAAAATTGAAGTTGCTTTGATTTTAGTGAAGTTTTCCAAAAAAGTGCATTTTTGATGTAGATACAATGAATTAGTGAATTACAATGAATGTGCATTTTGATTTGAAAAATGTGCAATTTTGCTTTTTTTGAGTCATGTTGTGCATTTTGTGATAGTGAGTCTTTATGAGATGATATGTAGCATATTGATAAGTTAACATTTGGCATAATTGACTCATAATTGTTATGTTGAGCTCTTGTTGTTATGAGAAGGATTTTTCCTCATAATGTAATGTTGTTCCCTATAAGTGGTAATTGAAGTTTTGAATTGCCTCGTATAAGTGATATGGTTAATGTTTTCATTTATTATTTTTGGTTCAGCTTCTAGTGTTGAGGCTATTCCTTCTTTCAAAAGAATTGTAGTGTCATTCGGGTACGAATGTTCCTAAGGGGGGATAATGTAATACTTTTAAAATCCAAGACGTGTTCTAGAGCCTAACATAAGTGTCATAAAGTCTATACACTGTTTTAAGGTCTATTTTAATGAATATAAGTCATTTAGGAAGTCTTGAAACCAAAACGTCGAAAAACGTCCATGACATCCGTAAAGTAGTTCAAGGAGGTACTAGCGTGCCTTAGCCTATTTGACTAGCTTTTAGAAGTCGGAAAATGATGAAAATTGATGGAAGGGTGTATAAAATGTTTTTGAGTTGATTCATAGTCAAAACGTCTGGGTAAGACTCCCCAAGGACCAAGAAAGGGCCTTTGAGGAGGACCCTTGCAAATTGGCAAAAAGGCTGCCAAGAGACAGTGTCTATCAACTGATTGCAGGTGACGATCCGTTGTTGAATTGACGGGACATCGATTCCACCCACCGATGAATACTTAGCCTATTTTGTGGGATGTCATTTTGGCAATGTCTCTGACCAAAATGAAGGATGTGCAGCACGGAAGGGGGGATTGGCCGTCATGGACCAACGATCCGTCGATCGTGGTCTCATCAATAGGATCTGTAATTTCCTTCACATTCTTAATTAGTTACAAAAAATTAATTAAGGGTTTATGTGGTTAGTTAGGGGTTAAAGGTAGGTCTAATTAAGTTAATTGCTAACCTATATAAAGACCCTAACCTAAATTAGACTAACCTAAGCTCAAAATTCCCAAACCCAAAACTCTCTTTCTTCTCTATTCTTTCTCTCTCTATTGGAAGACTCCATTGAAGACCAAGCTAGGGCAGGGTTCTAGGGATGAAATCACCAAGGTTTCTCCGTCAATCTTCATCAATTAACAAGGTATGGTATCTAAATCACCTTTGAGACCTCTTTCCTCAAAGGGTTCCATTAAATTGATTTCCAAAGTTGAGTTTTCAAGTGGGTTTTTATCCAACACGAAATTGATGTTATGAATTGATTTTTTATGAATCCTTTTTGATATTATGAATAGATTAAAATGTATTCTAACCTATTTTTGATACATCTTGATGGTTTTGTCTAGTTTTTAGAAGATGACCCTTAACCCTAAACCCTAGGTGATGATCTTGATACGAATTATATTGTATTGGTTCAATTGACTTGGTTATTGGTTTAATTAATAATAGATAATGTTGTTATAATAATAAAGAATTAGGGTGATTTATGATCTCTTTTTGAGAATTTGATCTAGGTTATGAAGTATGTTATGAATTGGCCAAAGTTTCTTATCTTAAGCTATGATCTGGTATTGAATTATGACGTAGTGATTCTTCTAGCCTTGTTATCATATATGTGGTTGAATTATGATGATGTTATACCCTAATTGGATTGAACTAACGGTTTATGGTAAGACCTTGATGATGAATAATGAAGGATACTTTGTAAGTCTTATGATCCCTATCCTTTACTTAAAATTGTGGTTAATTGTGATTAAGTCATGATGTTATATTGGAGTATGCATTGTATTAGAATTTATAGGGTGGTAGGATGTTGAATTCTAATGTTTTGACTATGGTTGTGAGGTGTTGAGTTAAGATGTAAAATGTTATAAGGTTGGTGAATGATTTATTGATGTGGCTTATTATGAAGTCATATGTAAATGTGCTAACATTGGCATATGATAAAATTAATAATGAAATGATGAAACCCTAGAAGGGTTAAGTAAGACTTTAAAACACATTAAATGTCCAAGTACATTGACATATAATGAAAATAACATTCACGTAATAAGGGGTGAGTAATTATGAAAAGCAAATGTGCTAAAGTTAAGGAATGTGGTGACAACATGATAAGAGGCTAATGTAAAAGATGAGAGAAATCTAAAAGGATCCTAAGTAATGTTACCAAAATGTACTCATATATGAGAGTGTAAAGTTAATGAAGAGACCATTCTCTATGAATACTCAAATGAAAGTATTGAGATTAATATACCCATAATACTAATGATGAGATGAGAAATCATCTATTGAGCTACGATGTCCTCATACTAGAAGCTAGCTTCTATGACATATGAGTTGAATGTAATGAAACTTTATACTGAGCACCGATAGACTAGCTATGAGCAGTGACACCTTCCTTTTAGAAGGGCGGAGGTTCACGTAACTCTCATGAGATGAGACTGTACGGCATGCCGGGTATGGGTCTCCTTATATCTCCTAGCCTTCAAACCTATACTGCCAATATAGGGATCTGGCAGGGTTTAATTCCCATGTACGGTAGCATATTTTTGGTCACTTTGCCCGGTGATTCCACCTCTTTTTGGTGTGGGGGAGACACTGGATTTCATGATGCGAGCATGATCTATGTCGGTTAAAGTTAAAATTTCTAATGAATGAATGAGGCAGTCTCAAATGATACACATAATGAAATGAATGATACCAAAGGTGTTACGATAGGATAATCAAGAGATGAGCTAGACCTAAGTAATGACAGAAGGTCACTCTTGATCATTGCACAGCGAAGCCGATGAAAGTCTTAAACTACATCCTAGGTATAGCTTGTGTTTACACTAGCCTATGAACGGAATAGAGTGAAGTACGTATGAATGAATGAAGCAGACTCTGTGTTAGCTAAAGAAGGCTCCCTAGTTGACGTTCCATATGTTGAGCCCTCATTTTGGGAAGTCTGAATGTCAAGTCCATGATTCCAAGGTCTCATGGCATATGAATGAATTATATGAAAGATGTTATGTGCTATATGCAAAACGATATGTGCTATGTGTATGCTGTTATGTGCTATATGCAAAACGATATGTGCTATGTGTGAGATGTTATCGTTTGTGTGAAGTATGATAAGTATGATGATGCATGTTACTCTCATGGCATGACTTTCCTAATCCAAATTTGGATAGCTCACTAACTTTCCTAATCCCATTTCGGCAAGTCCACTGACTTGACTTTTCATAATCATGTTGTTAGAAAAGAGCTGTTCTTACTCATGCATGTCTTTCATTTGTGCTTGCATATACCCATCATTTGTACAAGTGTTTACTAATCCCATACAATATCTACTTTTAGGTGAAGACACATGTGGACGTTAGAGCATACGATACGATGTTGGAGCTATCCGGACGTGGGCTTACATCCCGACTTGGTAGGCCCTCATGCTTTCGAGTATGTGTACTATTATTATCTAGATTAGATGTAGGATTTAGCTATTGGAGTATGTTCCACGAGCATTTCATTTCCCATTTCATTTCAGACTTTGTATTGGTGCCGTTCTGGCAAGAATACGTTTAATGCAATTATGAACTGCTTGTTTTATTTGATTATCTCTATATTAGATGGATGATTTGTGAACGCCTATGATGTTAAGTATAATATGTTTCACATGAAATAAGAAAACAAAATTTTTAAATTTTCCGCTAAAATTAACCTATTATAAAGTAAGTATGACGTATGTAGGCTTGTCTGCGACCTCTGAGAGGTCAACGACGCCGGTGTCGTCTAGGGTGCAGATTCAGTCGAGAAAATTATGATATATCTTGATGGTTTGGTCTAGTTTGTAGAAGATAACCCTTAACCCTAGGTGATGATATTGACATGAATTGTATTGTATTGTTTCAATTAACTTGGTTATTAGTTGAATTTATACTAGCTGATGTTGTTATACTAATCATGAAATAATTAGGGTGATTTATGGTTTCTTCATGCTAGTTCTTGAAAATTTGATATAGGTTATGAGGTATGTTATGAATTGACCTAAGCTTCTTTATTTTAAGCTATGATCTAGTATTCAATTATGATGTAGTGATTCTTTTAGCCTTGTTATCATATTGGTCATTGAATTATACCTTAATTGGGTTGAACTAAGGGTTGATGGTAAGACCTTGATGATGAATTATGAAGGAGACTTGGTTAGTCTTATGATCCCTAGCCTTTACATCAAATTGTGGTTAATTGTGATTAAGTCATGATGTTGTATTGGGTATGCCTTGTATTAGGATTTATGGGGTGGTATGCTGTTGAATTGAAAAATTTTGACTATGATTGTGAGGTGTTGACTTAAGATGTAAATGTTATAAGGATTGTGAATGATTTATCGGTGTGCCTTATTATGAAATGATATGTAAATATGAGAACTTCACTTAGAGGAATTATAATAAAAGGATTTTTGTCATGCAATTCCTATTGAGCTATGATGATGATGATGGTGATGATGATGATGTCTATACAAGGGTTGATACCTATGACCTACATTAAGTTATGATGATTAACAAGGGAATTAAAGACACTTCAGAAAGGGACACTAGCTTAGTATCGAGTGAACTAGATTGAGGAGTGTTCCTTCCCACATAGGGAAGGTAGGATCACAAATGTACTCTTGAGATTGGGGACTACAATGCATGTATCATAAAGAGGGTCCCAATTATATCTCGTAGTTCTTGAACTATGTTTCCCCTTTAGGAATACTAGCTAGTGGATCCACGTAGTTGCTATGTTCATGTTTTGGTACTACCTTGGCAAGTAGTCCACCTTCTTTCGGTGTAGGTTTATATTACACCGGATTCCATATTAGCTCGTACGGTATATTTCGATTAGAGATAGATGTTCCCAAAAAGGTAAAATGAATTAAAGGATTGAACTCTAACTAAGATGACCTAAGGGGTTTAGCTTAGTTTAGGTAGGGTTGTGGGATTCTACCTAAACATTGCACTAGTTAGCCTGTAAGGGAGTCTTAGGAGGATGTTCTTATGTATGAATATGGTTATAATGCTATATGAAATATGTATGATGAACTTGCGAATTGTTGATACTATATGTTGACTGATGTCACTTATGAATATGTGTTGGTCTATATTGTTAAAGTATGATGCCAACTACTCTTAAATGTTATGATATGTGAAGTGGAATGTTGGTCATAATTCTTATTGGGTTACTTTATTGAGTAAGATTATGGGGATTTGCTTGTTCATTGCACTTATTGACTTGATAAGGGTTCATGGTTAATTATCTTGCTTTGGTTGTGTTGAAATGTAGTCTTATTCATGCATGTTGATATTACGATTTGATTATTGAGTTATTTGACTATGTGTTCAATTATAGTAATATACCTATACGAAGGGTCTATGTATACTCGATATATATCTATTACGTGTATATAGAAGTCTATGTAAACCTTAATGTAGTTAATGTAATGAAAAGTTTTAAAATTTTCCGCTAAATTTGACCTATGAATGTAATGATGTAATATAAGAAGCTTGTCCTAGTCCTCAAATAGGACGACGATACCGTTTATGTCTAGGGGGTGAACCCAGATTTGACACCTAGCATGCTACCCGTTTCACAAATAAGCTTTCCAAATGAAACTTGATAGATAGACCCTTATGTATCCTTTCTTTGTTGTGGTATTATTAGTTGGTAGGGCTTAGAGATGGTACTTTCTCTAATACTCCTTTATGAATAAACTTACTATATGAGAACCAAGGCAAAGCACTGAGTGGATATGCTTAAGTTTGTAGCTCTACTTGAGTATGAGACTAGAGTACAAAGAAGAATTTTGATATCCCTTGAACGATTTACTTACATGGGATGTGTCCTTACTTCTACGTTTGGGAAGTAGAATACCTTTGGTGTGGTGTCTTATGACACCAGCTTCAATACTTAGTTAGTGTGGTCTATGTCATTTAATGCCTATTCTCATCATGTTGGATGTGCGTTCTACAACGTGAAGGTAGTGGAATGGGATGCTATCTACATATGACACGAGTAGGCTTTGAAGATGCTAGAGTGAGTTCCCTATCTCTTCCAAGAACATTATGTGAAGTCCCCAACTTGTTTAGTTGTCTCTTAAATGGCATTAATGAATAACGTTCACTTAGTAAAAGTGTGTCGAATAGAAAGGTTCTTATCTAGGGTAGCTTTGAGGATCACTTAGGTGTGCTTGAAGAGGGTGTATTGGCGGTATCTTCATGTATTACTTAGGTGGGTCTTAGAGTGACCTTAGGTAAAAGTCTTACTTGTTGAATTAAGTCCTATAGGGTGATGCTAGTTGAATATGTCTTATATGTGATTGTTGACTTGTATTATGTCTCTTAAACTCTTATGATGAATGTATTTATTAAAATAACATAAAAAACATATCTTTAAGTAAATGTCCCCTTTTTCATGATTTCATGCATGTTCACCATATTTAGCATATTAATTGTGCTAATGTCATATGTTTCTCTATGTGTACAAGTGTAGGTGGTGGCAAGTGAGGATTTCTAAAAGTTGAAGCATGGGAAATAGATTTCTCTAAAGGTTGGTATGTCCTCATATGATCGAAGACATGGATTTTAATTCTAGTTTTCTTTTGTAAAATACTTTGTAATAGATATAAGTTTTGTATTAATGAAAGGGCTGTGACCCTATGATATTGACATGTGTCTAAGATGGCTCATGATGAGACTTAGTATTCTTACGTTTTATGAAAGAATTTACTTATTGACTTTATTATGAAAAGTTTTAATACTGCAAACTACTTTTCATACTTATGTAATAAATGAATGCTAAAAGGTTTATATAAGACCTACAAGAGGTCGAGTACACTGTCTGACACTTAGGGGTTACTACTTGGTCGTTACATTTTTGCTCATTAGAGTCCATGCTTTGTTCCTCAATCCAAATACTTGAAAATCAAGGATTTATATTAGTTATTGGCATAAAATATTCCTTAAAGAACAATAAATCTATGAAAACAAAACCCTAAATGAGTACAAATTGTTGACTAATCAATGATTAAGTAGCCATAAGTGTGAGAGGTGGGAGCGTCAGTCCTACATTAATGAGATAATGTAGATATAAGTATGTATTAGTACATAGGATGTACCAAGTATGTAGAAATATACATATATAGATATGGTGACATAAATATCTTAAACATGTAATGAACAACAAGCATTTGAACATTTGGAATCTTTAAAAAACAACAACACATAAGTCATAAGATATAGTCAATACATTTAAAATAAGAGACATGAGGAAGCCTTGAAGAAACATAATTGTTTTTGTGCGATATTAGCTTTCGCTTTCAATAAGACCATGAGATATATATAATGGAATCTGGTATATTTCTCCTACCAAAAAAGGGGATTGTATTTGCCAGGGAAGAATCCATGCACAATAACTTTTGCTAATATGGATAAACTAGCTATATTATTTAAGACAATGCTAAGAGGGAAAGTAGTAAAGAACTTGTGGTTACTACTAGATACTACTCTATTTGATCCTCCACCTCAAAGTCATCGCGGTGCTAAGTTTTATCCCCAACATAATAGATAAAAATTAAAATATCATTATAGCATAGGAAGGGTAACGATCAATACCAAATTCATATCTTAAAGATCAACATAGAATAACTCCTTAAATTACAATTCAAGATACGTTAGAATGCCTTTGATCAATGTAAATCCATATGTGAGAAATGCCTTTCATAATCTTGATCATCTATGTAGTTGAGAAAACCTTTCACAAAAAGTAATTTCATCTTAAGTCACCCTATCATCATAAACATCATTTATATAATACATGCATAAACCTTTAAAATTCATAGGTCATAGGTTCATAGTTGAAACATTATGAACCATGCATGGTTCGATATGATTTCAACTAAATATCATGTAATCACATTAAATCATTCAATAGAAAATAGATATAACAAGTTGAATCATTATTTGAGGATATTCCATGGAGACTTAAGAAGAACCCTAATTTAACCAATTGAAATTAAATTGAGAAATTACGAAATTGAAAACCTTGGAGACCTATGGAGGAATTGTTCTAAGGGTGAATATCTTGCTACTCAAAACCGAGATGAATGGAAAACAAAGACTTTGAGTGATTTCTAGCTTCTTCTTCTTCCTTAGGTTGATAGGGAACTTAGGAGAACAAAACTTTCTAAACTTTTGGATAATCGGAGAATGAGTTTCAAGGGGGTAGTTTTAGGACTTAAAAGTCTTTATATAGGGCTTAGATGGTTTTGTACTTTCAACTAAAAACCCATTAACTTAAACAATGACCACTAGGTGTACTCACAATTAAAATGCATCTAATCCAATGAGAAAGCAAGATCCAACAATAATATCAACATATATTTGCTACATCACACCCCAAAAATGAGGGTTTTTAGACACGCACAAAGCAATAATCAAATACTCATAAAATTATGAAAAAATCAAATGGTACAAGAAATTCAACCTTAATATGAGTAAAGTAAGAAGAATAGATAAGACCCACTTTCGATTTGAGGAAGACGAACCTCTTTCTTTAAGTCTCCCACAAAACCCTCTCAAAAATTTGAGAGAAAATATAAAACTAGAATTGTAAAAGTGAAAACGGAAATAATGTCCGGGCTCATAAAAACAATAAATAAGGCTAGTATTTATAGACATCAACTTTAGTGCTGGCGAATCCTTTCAGCGAATTGAGACACGAATCGCCAAGTGATTAAGTGTTTCACCCTTCTTCTAGTTCATCGTAGTTTTTGCTTTGCCTTAAGAGGTTATGCATTATGGATCATTTGGCGGAAGCATTCTTCTTTGCAAAACTACTTGGCGAAGTTTCCACTGCTTCTTTTCATCGTTGTTTTGATCCACTTCCTTTAGGGTTTCGCTTGCTGGAATAAAAGGCAAAATGTATCCTTTCGTCTGATCCCCAAGTATACTTGGTGTTGCTTAGGCTTCAAAATAACCTGTTTTCATCCTTTTGATTTCCATTGTGCGCCTAAGTGTCCATACTTACACTAAAACTTCAAATACCTGAAACTTAGAGTATTCATCAGATATTAAGAGAAAATTGCACAATATCTCTTTAATTCAATATCTTGTAGTATGATAATGATATACTTGTTCAGGGTTAACTTGGAGAGACATGAGTCTACAAGAAAGAACTATGAAGAACTAAATACCTCAACCTAGAGTACAATCAGATGAAATGAGATGAGGATATTATGACATCAAACCGACCTTAGCCTAGGTACCACTGATCCACAACTAGTATTTTCAAGAATTGCAACCTACAAGTCGTTCTGGTTGGCAACACTTTGGGCGAAAAGTTGGATAACATTCTGAAACACTGCATTCGAAATCTAATGGCGTGGGACCGCATCAGCATTGCGGGTATTGGCATTCCTTGCCTAAGATCTAAGGAGGCATGATCTAAAATGCATAATGTCAAGTTGGAAAGGAAGTCATACCCACACACAGTAAGAATAAAAAGATGTTAAGTTTTCCTTGAAACACTTTGTAGCCTCCCCATCATAGGTATGACATACTTCACATTCATTAAAGTGACTCTAGTTAGTGAGGCTTTTCAGAAATCGTAGAAATCTTAAATATGGTTCTGATACCATGTTTTTCATGTCCCAAGGCTACCTTATTGACGTAAACATGAGACCTAGGATGAAGAGTGACTCCAAGTTAACCCTGAACAAGTATATCATTATCATACTACAATATATTGAATTTAAGAGATATTGTGCACAAGATAAAATATGAGATAACTAATGGTGGGGAATACTTAAAACTGGTCTGAATACATAAATACTAAAATCAGAGTTAGAGATAGTGAACTAGAACTCAAAATACTAAAGCTGAATCTGTCTTTGTCAAAAATCCTATAGCTAACAAGAGATACTTTCACATGCCTCAGCTAACTTAAGAAAAAATTGAAACTAAAATGAATAATTCAATGTAACATAACATGTATATCGTCCATGTTGAATTAGGGCTCACCACTGATACTATTGAATACGAATGGGAAACGATCTACAAGTATTCTGAATGCTGACCTGAACCTACTTCACGAAAAGATGTAGCACACAATATATGTAAGTATTCAAAGGTACAGAGCATGTAGTATATGATAAATTTGAACAAGCACATAAATAAACAAAGCATACTAAGCAATGAAATAATCTAAACATAATGAACAATCAAAAATATATTGAATATGAACTAAACTGAATGCAATGACCAAGTACATAACATGCTGAACCTGAATAGTAATATATAACTGGGAAACTTGTCAAATACACTAGTATATGATTGTAGGAGCTACTATTAACCAACACAAAACCACCTCAGCTAAACTTGGAGTCCAATGTATACGCCCCATTCAGAGAACATAATATACTTGCCAAGGGTATTACGCCATGATTAGTATGATCACTAAATCTCATGCCAACAAAGAGGACTTTAAACCTAGGAAAACACGTAGTTCTAGGACTATAAGGGTGACTGACCCTAGTCCAACTCGGTGTTAAGCCTAAACGTAACTAGAAATATTTACAATGCAATATAACCGAATTATTGTGTATGGCTCAAAATTTTGACATTCTAATTGAAAAAGCAACATTAAGTTTAATAAAACATTTAAAAACTAAGGCATATGTATCTCTTTATCAGTCCTAGATAGTGTTATTTCATGAACTAAACAAATCTACACAACCAGGAATCTGAAGTTCATGCAAGGAACTAAGCAAAAACGTAACAGCAACATGAATATCTGAACATGACCCGAGAGAATACCCTAGATGATACGACACTCTTGAATCAGAAAACGATGTACTCGACCTCTCGGAGGTCTTGTACAAGCCCTTTTGTATCGTTCATTTGTATATGGGACGATAGAGTTTCCTTTCTTTTCTACTCCTATGTCGTACCGTAGTGTAAATGTTATGAGTACTATTTTTTTATGGTTTTCCTTGTCTTTATATGAGATGAATATTAGAAGGATGGCAACTATAAGGTTGGGAGAGGGATGGCTGAATGAGGAAATTCCTCCTCAAGTTGAGAAAGTTCTTCAAGATGGACAAGTAGTCCAAGATGCTCAAGGTGCTTAAATTCCTCCACAACGTGTTCCAGTCCCTATTGAAGATCAAGGTAATGAGGTTCCGGTGGTTCCTTCGAAAATAACTAATGGGGAGATTACAGAGGCTTAATTTGCTTTAGCCCATGCCATGACTACCCATGTGAATAGGGTTATTGAACCTAGAGTGAGTTTTGTGAAGTGCACTATGACATCTATATTGAGATATTTTGTGAGGATGAATCCTCCTATTTTTCTTTGTTCTAAGGTTGGAGAGGATCCCGAAGAGTTAGTTGATGGTGTGTACAAAGTACTAAGTGCCATGGTGGTGACTTCTAGGGAAAAGGCAGAGTTAGCTTCATACAAATCGAGGGAGGTTGCTCAAGTGTGGTATACTTAATTGAAAGATAATAGGACGATTGAGTCGGGTTCTATAGAGTGGGAAGAGTTTAAGAAAGTTTTCTTAGAAACAATTTTTCCTCGTGAGAGGAGGGAGGTGAAGGTTTAGGAGTTTATTAACATCAAGCAAGGAAATATGAGTGTTAAGGAGTATTCCTTGAACTTCAATATGTTGTCAAGGTATGCTCCATCCTTGGTGTCTAACCATATGGATGAATGAGTAGGTTTGTGACTAGTGTGACCGACCTTGTGAAAGAAGAGTGTCATACGACCATGCTCCATGGTGACATGAACTTGTCAAGGCTCATGGTTTATGATCAATCTATTAAGGAATCTAACCTTAGTAGAATTTCTAGAAAATTGAAGAGGAGTGGACAAAGTGATCAAAACCAACCTAGTTCAAGAAGAGGGCTAAAATTCAGGATGAACCTATGGATCCTAAGGTCAAACTTTAGAAGGGAAGTGGTTCTTAAGATTGTAAGCCTACTTGTGCTACTTGTGGGAAGAAGAACTATGGAAAATGTCTAGTTGGTTCCGAGAATTGCTTTGGTTGTTATAAATATGGACATAAGGTGAGGGATTGTCCTACTATTGCGGCTAGAGTAAAAAAAGGTAATCAAGATCCTCCTAGTTCTCTGTAAGGTGGTTTTGAAAGGGGGAAGGATCGTTTCTATGCACTCCGGGAAAGAGGATCAAAGCCGGATGATAATGATGATGTTGGTAATTTATTGCTTCTTTATTTGTTTTACGAGTTCCTTCAAAGTGGGAGGAGTAGTAGAGTGTGATTTTTGTATCTTCTCTTCTATTCTGCTCAATCTTGATAGTTAGAAAGTCATAGTAGCATGTTGCATGTGCATTGTGTTTAAGAGTTTTGTTGAAATTGAATTTCTTTGATTCCTAAGATTGTTCATTTTTTAAAGTTGTGATTAAGTTGTATATTGAGTTTATATGGTTTTATCGATCATATTGTCATTATTTTATAATCAATTTCCTTAAAGATGCATTTGTAGAACTTTGAGGTGTATTCACTGTGTTCACTGCCAGGGAAATCAGATCACTATAAGGACTTTTGCAAATATGACTAAATTTTTCTCTTGTTAAAAATTGTTTTAATGTGTATGTAGTTGATGTGAATGAGTATGAAAATGAGTGGAGAAGGTGATCCTCCTAATTGAATAGAAGAATGTGAGTCTTAAGTGCATAATGAGTTATAGATGAGTTTCTATCTTCTTGTTGTGTTTTCTGTCTCTGAAAGTATGTGAAACTGTTGTTACTTCTAAGTTGTTTATTTTATATTGTTTGGTTTTGTTATTTGCTTCTAGTCATGAGTGTTTAATCTCTTGAAAGTGTCTAAAAAGAAGCAAGTGTCATTCGAGGACGAAAGTTTCCAAGTGGGGGAGTATTGTTACTCACTCAAAATGACATAGGTGAAACTAGAGCCTAACACTTGTGTTATGATGTTTTAAAGTTACAAAATGGTTAATAATAGTGTTATTAGGCAGTATATAATTCATACTTAGACTTCATACATAACAATCATGAAAACATACGTAACGATATTCTAAAAGTTGTCTCATATAAAAACCATCTAAAGAGTATGAATCTGGACTTAGCCAATAAAAGTTAATATTCCATATAGACCTTAATACATAAGAATCAAAAGAACGTAAATGGAATTAAAAGTATTCTTAATAACTAATAAAGTCTTCATAAGCTAGAGTACAATAAGATAGCATCGCCGAACATGAGTACCTACCAACACTTGGAGAAAGAGTTCCAAGCTTCTTTAATCGACCTTGTTATATTCAATGTCCAGACCCTACATTGTAGTAATATAAATAAATGGGGTTATTAAGCCACATTTACTAAGTATGGGTATACGCACATAACATATAAGGACATGCATGAAAAATATCATTTCTTAGAAAGCATTGCTAAGTCAAGTGAAAATCTTCAATGCACAAACCATAGAACATATATAAGTTAAGGATTCCATCAACGTAAAGCATGATCATAATCAAATACATATTATCATAGAGTCATGTTAACATTTCATATTGAATAGATCGTATAAACATAACATAAAAAAAATACTTACCAATGATCCCTTCCCCAACCTACAAGTGAAATGGTCATGTGAATCCCCATAACCCCACATAACCAAGTAAATAATATAGGAGACCATAAGTAAAGATTTTCTTCATATAACTTGTAACATAAGTAGTCATCACCTCATAAAGAAATATAGACCAATAACATGTTCATCAACATAACCAACATCATATAATAACATCATATATCATAAGCATCATAACTTTCATATGATTATATTACATAAGAACAATCTTCTAGGACTTCCCTTAGAGTCAACTTGTGCAATGTCTAGGTAGTGTCCCATACCCCTACCTATACTAACTAAACTCTTCAAGTCACCCTAGTCATATGCCATGTACTTGACTTTAATTTTACTTGAGGGAACAATCGCCTTAACTGACATAGACCATGTGAGATAAACATGGAAATTAGGAGTCATAAAACCCCACATAAAAAGAAGGTGGTCTACCGCCAAAGTAAAACCAAACATGACATAACTATCTAGGTGGATCCACTAGATAGTATCCAATGGTGGCAACATAGTTCAAGAACTAGGAGATATAATAGAGACCTATAGTTCCACATTACATGTAAGCCTCTATCTCGTGAGAGTTATTGTGAACCTACCTTCCAACTAGGGAAGGGACACCTCTCATATCTAGTCCATCGGTACAAAGCTTAAGTCCCTTTGTGAATAACATTTAAGTCATTATTTATTCATAAGTCTTATCATAAGTCATAAGAGATTAACTCATTGTATAAACATGATCATGACCTCTTTAGGATTAGATGAGAATTTCTTTTCATCGTATTACTTTTTTCTGTGAGATTAACATATGATAAATCATATTGTGTAAAGCATACAAGAGAATATCATAAACTTGCATTATCGTATTGTTATTGTGATCTCACAAATTAGCATATTCATATCCCATCATATATGCATAGCATCATCATACATACTTCCCTAGCATTGTAACATAATTTATAGGCTAGCACAAATATCATAGATTAAGCACAAATTTAGAAGACTTACCTCTTAGTTCCAAGATCCTTATTGAAGAACTTATATTCAACTCATAAACAAGACTAATTCGTCAAGTAGAATAAGGGAAAGGGTCATTTAGGAGTTCATTCAAGTCATAGTCCCAATCCAACCAATTTCATGTAATCAAGTAGTAGATATAACTCAATCCAAACCATGAATCTGATAAGAACATGTCTCACACGAAAATATAACATTTATAAGCAAAAAATTATACAAGATATACTGAATCAACCATAGAAAATCATTATTTTTCACCGATAGTTATAAATCTAGAGTTAAAAAGAAAACCCGTTTTGTAGAGTAAAAATCCTAGGAGTTGAATTTCTTGAAAACCATCTTTGAAAGGACCTCTTGGGGAAGGAATCTCAAGAGTCAAAAAGCCATACCTTATTGACGAACAATCCATGAATTTTGAAAGAAAATCTTGAACTCTTCTTCTTCTTCCTTAATCTCTTTTTGTTCTTGAATGGAGTTTGGAAAAGAGAGTGTTCCTGAGAGAGATGAGAGAAATTCGTTTGAATATGATTTAGTGTGTAAAAAGTGGTCTAAAACTGACCTAGAATCAATATATATTCATCCTATTAGATACCCAAAATACCATTCATTTAAATGAGTCTTTTTATGAAGTTAAATTACCAAAAATATGACTTCAACGAATCTTGGAAGTGGCTGCGCGTCACCGGGACAATTCCCATTTTTTCATGAATTTTTGGGGGCAGTGAGCCTTGTGTCAGCTCCGCATTGCGAGGCTGCCTATCAATTCTTGAGGCAGTGAACCTAGTGTGGGCCTGCCTACCCATGTTAGGGTCCTTCCCAAGGAGCCTTCAGGTGGTCCTTGGGGTGTCCGTACCGGACCTTTGGACCCTTTGTACTACATGCTACCTATACAAAGTCTTTTTTTAAGTTCTAGATTTCATTTGACACTTCCTAACCTTCACCAAACATAGGGACGTCAACTTGTTCAATTTAGCTAGTTTTCGGACATCAAGGTCTTTCTTTGTCGTTTTGGATCTAACCTTTTCCAAATGAACTTATTACATAAATATAGGTCTAGAAATATCATTTTGAACATTATTTAATAGATTAAACTCTAATCTAAGTCATAGAATTTCTGGAGTGTTACATTATCCCCCCTCCTTTAGGAACATTCATCCTCGAATAACACTAAAATCTTTTAGAGGGTAAGAAGAGACTCAACACTAGCAGCCAACCAACAACAACATATAATCATAATGAGTCACAACTCGTAGGAGTACATCACAACTCCTTTCAACACATATCACCACATTACACATAGCACTCATTTCATGATGCACAACATATAAGAGCTCCATATTCATAACACATAGTGAGGAACTTCCTTCTTAACGTTATCATGATCTCAAAATACATCAAGAATTTACCATGCTATGATTCTTATCAAGACAACAACAAAATAACAAAATCGTAAGAAGACACATGCATACAAATTTCATATAAGTGCAAGAATAGAGTACAAAGACATTTTGTTAAAAGTCTAGCTGGTACAACTTTTACCAAAACATGCACCTATCCAGAAACAAGTCAAATTCATGATTACTCATTAATTTCTTTACTAAGAGGAATGTCTAATATCGAGGAGTAAAAATATGAGGGTATCGGGACTTCATGTAGGCTTTGGCCTCCTATGTTGCACCATCAACAAGATGGTTCCTCCATAGAACTTTTACGGAAGCAACCTCTTTCTTCCTAAACTTATTGACTTGGAAATCTAGGATCTCAACTGGAACCTCTTCATAGGAGAGGTTCTCATCCACCCCTAAATATTCAATAGTAAGAATAGACAATGGGTCGCCTATGCATTTCTTGACCATAGAAACATGAAACACCGGATGAACCGAAGCTAGTTCACTAGGTAGTGTTGGTTCATAGGCAACCTTTCCAGCCCGTTATAAAACCTCATCAGGACCAATATACAAGGGACATAACTTCCTCTTCATATCGAATTGCAAAAACCCTTCCATAGGTGAAATCTTCAAGTAGACATGATCACCTATTTCAAACTCAAAGTCTCTTCTTCTATTGTCGGCATATTACTTTTACCGAATAAAGGCTGTCAAAAATCTATCTATTATAATTCAAACCTTCTCTATTTCCTCATAGATAAACTCTGGACCAACGAGTGAGGACTCACACAATTCAACCATCCAACCGTAGATCTACACCTTCTACCATAAATAGCTTTAAATGGTGCGATGGAGATGCTCGAATGATAGCTATTGTTGTAGGAGCACTCAATCAAAGGTAGATGATCATACCCATTTTATTTGAAATCAATAACACTGGGTCTTAACATGCCTTCAAGGGTCTGAATCGTACCTTCTGCTTGACCATCTGTCTAAGGATGAAAAGCGGTACGATATTTCACTTTTTACATAAACTTTTTTGGAAAGATTTCCATAAAAGAGAAGTGAATTGGGAACCTTTATCCGAAATGATGGACAAAGGAATCCCATGAAGATTCACAATCTCATTAATATATATCCTTGCATATTCTTCAAGTGTATATGTAGACTTAACATGAATAAAGTGGGCATATTCGGTCAACCTAACTACAATAACGTATATTGAATCATTTTGCCTCTAGGTTCGAGGCAACCCAACAACAAAATCTATATTGATGGATTCGCACTTCCATGTAGGAACATCCATGATTTAGGTTAAACTATCCAATTTAAGATTCTCAACTTTAACTTGTTGGCAGTTGGGACACTTAACAACAAACTCTGCTATGTCCCTTTTTAAACAATCCACCAATAGACCTCTCTAAGGTTATGATACATTTTTGTGGCACCCGTATGGGCTTTTTATACAATTCGATTTCTCAAATCCTCAATATCTGGTACACATAATCTCCCTTGGTACCTAAGAACACTACATCACCTTGGGATAATGACTCATTGAGCTTACCAAGTACCACTTCCTTCAACTCCATCAATATTTGATTAGATTTCACCGCCACCACTAATGATGAGTCGAAGTTACGATGGACCATGAAACCTCAATTTGGAGAATCTTCAAACCGCACACCTAATGGATCCAACCTTGAACATCTTTTATAAGTTTTTTCTTCTCTTCTTCCACATGAAAAGGACACTCATGTCGTAATCCTTCAACAATTCTAACCATTTTATATGTCGAAGATTTAACTCATTTTGTGTGAAAACATATTGAAGACTTTTATGGTCAGTCAACACATCAACATGCACACCATACAAGTAATGTCTCCATATTTTCAAGGCAAAAACTATAGCAGCTTACTCAAGCTCATAAGTTGGATAATTCTTCTAATGAATTTTGAGTTGCCTAGAAGCATAAGTTATTACCTTTCGATGTTGCACGAGAACACATCCCAAGCCCACTCGGGAAGCGCCGCAATACACTACAAGGACTTCATTACGCTCCGGTAAGGTCAATAATGGTGTGGCGGTAAGCTTATTTTTCAACTCTTGAAAACCTTTTTCACAAGCTTCCGACCACACAAACTTCACCTTCTTTTGGGTCAAAGCTATCAAAGGAGAAGCAACGAATGAAAATCCATCAACAAACCTTTTATAGTACCCGACTAGACTCAAGAAACTTATTATGTTAGTAGGAGTCAAAGGTCTAGGCCTTTTTTTTGACCGCATCCGTCTTCTTCAGATGAACCTCTACACCCTCAATAGAGATAACATCGCCAAGAAAATAAACTGACCTCAACAAAAATTCACACTTACTAAATTTTGCTTAAAGCTAGTGTTCTTTGAGGACTTGCAAGGCCAACCTCAACTGAATCTTATGTTCTTTCAATAACATATTCACCTCTAACCCTAAGTTGGTGATATCCCGACCTTAAGTTAATCATGGAAAAGTAGCTAGCACCTTGGAGTTGATAAAAAAGATCATCAATCCAAGGGAGAGGAAACTTGTTATTTATTGTGAACTTATTAAGTTGGCGATAATCAATGCACATTATAAGAGACCTATCCTTATTCTTAACAAAAAAGATCGGGGAACCAAATGGAGAAATACTAGGCCGAATAAAACCCTTTTATAGTATATCTTTAAGTTGGAGCTTCAAATCTTTCAATTAACCAGAGCCATCCAATATGAGGAATAGAAATGGGGTTTGTATCTGGTAACAAATCAATGCTTAAGTAAATTTCTCGTTCGCGAGGAACTCCTGGAAGGTCATTAGGAAAAACCTCTGAGAATTCCCTTACTACGGGGACGGACTCAATAGAAGGAGTTTCATATTATAGGTCCTTCACCCTTGAAACATGGTATAGAAAACCCTTGTCTATCATCCTACATGCCTCGGAGCAAGAAATGATTTGACCCCTTGGCATAGAATTTCCCCCCATCCACTAAAGAATGGGTTCATCTGGGAAATGGAACTTCAATACCCTTGTTCTACAATCCTTGGAAGAAAAACATGCATGAAGCCAATCCATACCCAAGATTATATCAAAATCAAACATGTCAAGTTCTACAATATCATAACCGTACCTAACTAATCAACTTATAAACAAGACTAATTCGTCATGTAGAATAAGGGGAAAGGGTCATTTAGGAGTTCATTCAAGTCATAGTCCAAATCCCAACAATTTCATGTATATAACCCAATCAAAACCATCATTTTGATAAGGACTTTTTTCACACAAAATTACATACTTATTAAACCATATAAAACCATTATTTTTCATCGATACTCATAAATCTTGAGTTAAGAAGAAAACCCATTTTGTACTGTAAAAATCCTAGGAATTGAGTTCTTGAAAACCATCTTTGAAAGGATCTATTGGGGAAAGGAATACAAGAGTGAAAACCCATATACCTTATTGATGAAAAATCCATGAATTTTGGAAGAACATCTTGAAGTCTTCATCTTCTTCCTTAAGATCTTCTTGTTCTTCAATGAAGATTGGAAAAGAGAGTATTCTTGAAACAGATGAGAGAAATTCATTTGAATCTCATTTAATGTGTAAAAACTAGTGTAATACTGACCTAGAATAAATATATAGTCGTCTTATACGATACCCAAAAGACACTTCACTTAAATGGGTCTTTTATGAAGTTAAATTACAAAAAATATGACTTCTAAAAATTGGGGAAGTGGCTGCGCATCGCGGGAAAATTCTTTTTTTTTCTGAATTTTTGGGTCAAGGCAGTGAGCCTTGTGTCAGCTCCACGTCGTGAGGCTGACTATCAATTCTTGAGGTAGTGAAACTCATGTCAGATGCGCGACATGCAGAAGCCCCTTGGTTCTTTATCGCGTAGGCTGCTTTGGCGAACTACCTACCCAGTTGGGGTTCTACCATTGAAGATAAGAAGGTAAATTGAAGAAGCTTGGAACTCTTTCACTAAGTGTTGGTAGATCCTCATGTTCGGGGATGGTATCTTTTCGTACTCTAGCTTATGAAGACTTTAGTATTTATTAAGAAAACTTTTGATTCCATTTACATTCTCTAACACTTTGAAAATCCAAGACGTGTTGTAAAGCCTAACATAGGTGTCATAAAGTCTAAGTTCTGTTTCTATGTCAATTTTAAATGAATATACGTCATTTAGGAGGTTTAAGAACCAAGACGTCCAAGAACGTCAATGGCTTCCGGGAAGGTTGTTCAAAGGGATGTTAGTGTGCCTTAGCCTCTTTGACTAACTTTTAGGAGTTGGAAATGTGTGAAATTTTGTTGAAAGGCATATAATAGGTGTTTGAGTTGTTTCATGGTTGGAACGTCTGGGTACGACTTCTGAAGGACCAAAAAAGGTCCCTTGAGGAGGACCCTTGTAGTTTGATGCAACACTACCTCGCAGTGTGCATCGACGGGAAAGAAGATGGTCCGTGTGTGGATCGATGGGGCGTTGATGCCACCTTCGTCCCACACTTAGGTTGGTGGAGAAGGCCCCTTCACCCGCACAACCTCTGAACTCATTGACGGAGTGCACAAGTGCAGGATATGGTCCGTGTGTGGAAAGGCGGGGCGTCAATGCCACCGTCGTCCCACACTTAGAAAATTGGAGGAAGCCGCTCGCCTGCACAGTCTCTGACCAAGATGATCGAGTGCAGGACGGAGGCGCGTATGTCCGTCGACTCACAGACGGCCTGTTATTGGGGTTTCGTCTGTGAGGGTCAAGTTTCCTGCCTAATTTAAGTTGTTCTCATTTAATTAGTTAGGGGGTTAGGTGGTTTAATTAGGCGTTAAGGGAGTCTAATTAAGTTGATTTAAGAACAAATATAAATACTCCTAGCCCTTATTAATCTAAAGAAAACACTGAAATAAACTATCTTCCTTCTATCTTATTTCTCTCTCTACATGAACTCACCATTGAATAATAGGAAGGACTAGGGTTTGGGTTAATGAAAGGGACAGATTCACCATTAAATTATTAAAAAACTTTAAGGTGTGGGTTCTATTCACCTTTGAGACTCTTTCGTCGAAGGGTTCCTTTTAAATAGATTTCAAAAGTTGAGTTTCTTATGGGTTTCATTCAATTACGAAATTGAAGTTACGGATTGAGTTTTTAATTATTTGACTAGGTCATATTGAGTAGATTAACATGTAATTCAACTTGTTTAAGGTAATCGTTGATGGTTTTGGTCTAAATTGATGAATATGATTCTCCCTAACCGTAGGTAGTGATCTTGACCTATATTGTATTTTCATGATTTGATTACTATCCTATGGTGTTATTATGATTAAATTAAGATTAATTATAGGACTATAATTCTGGTAATTGATATGGGATTTAGGTTATGAATTATAATTTGAAATTAGTCTATGTATCTTGTCTCAAGTTGTGCTATAGTGTTGAATTGTGTTATAGAGATGCAATTGGTATTGTTATCTTATTGGTTATCATTGTCTGATGATGTTATTACCCAGTTTGGTTGATTTATGGTTTGATGGTAAGGCCTTGATGATAGGCTATGAGGAAGACTTGGTAAGTCTTAGAATCTATATTTTTACTCCCAATTGTGATAAACTGTTGCTAAGTCTTGATATTACATTGGAGTATGCCTTATACTAGTATTATAGGGTGGTATGATGTTTAATTGAAATGTCTTAACTATGTTATGAGGTTGATTAAGGTGTATGTGATATAGGGATGGTAAAAACTATCAATGTTCTTTAATAAGCTATGAAATGCTAATGTGTTAACCTCACTTATATGAATTGTGATGAAACGATGTATACTAAAAAAATTCTTATTAAGATATTGATAATGATCATTATACAAGGGGTAGACCCTATGACTTAAATTAAGCCATGATTGATAATCAAAGGCTTAAAGACATTTAAAAAAGGGACTCTAGCTTTACACCAAATGAACAAGATAGAGGAGTGTCTCTTCCCACATAGGGAAGGTAGGAACTCTATATTACTCTTGAGATTGGAAACTATAATGCATGGCACATAAAAAGGTCCCAACTATATCTCATAGTTGTTGAACTATGTTTCCCTCATAGGAATACTAGCTAGTCGATCCACGTAGTTGCTATGTTTTATGTTTTGGTACTACCTTGGCAAGTAGTCCGCCTTCTTTCGTTGTAGGGTTTTATGACACCACATTCCACACTATCTCATGTGGTCTTTGTCTGTTAGGTAAAGATGTTCCTAAAAAGTATAATGAATTAAAGGACTTGAACTCTAACTTGGATAACCTAAAGGGTCTATCTTAGTCTAGGTAGGGGTATGGGACTCTACCTAAATATTTGCACTATTTAGCCTTGAGGGGTTTCTTAGGAGGACGTTATTATATATGTTTATGTTATGATAATATATGATTTATCCATGATGACCATGTCACATTATTGATACTATATGTTGATTAGTTCATTTATGCATATGCATTGGGTTATAATGTTAATATATGATGAAATGTAAACCTAGATGATATGATATGTAAAGTTTGACATTGGTCATGTTTTCTTTTTGAGGATACCTGATTTAGTAAGGTTATGGGGCTTTGCTTAGTCATTCCACTTATTGATTTGATAAGGACTTGTGAGTAGTTGTCTTTGTTATTATGATATGTTTGACTTTTATTCTTTCTTCTGATATTATTCCTTGATATTAGGGTTGTAGTAAATCATGGGTTTAAAGTATGTTGGGATAAGTATTACTTGTTGATATAGTAAGCATGTTTGGTTGGTTGATATGACTGACTTGACTTTGCATTAAGTCCCTAAAGGGGTAAAATGGAATGTTTGACTAAAAAGTCCTTTTTAGCATATTTTGCTTATGTATGTGAAATAGTATCCCATACTTAGTACATGTGGAGTAATAACCTCATTTTCTTCCCTTTCCCCAAACATTTTAGGTTCCAGTCATTGAAGAGTTTAGAAGGTGACATTGTTGAAGGCTTGGATTCTTCCATTCATCTAAGTGAGGTAGGTCCTCAACTTTCTAGGTAAATTCCATCCTCTAGTTCACGGATTTCGTTATGAGCTTATTTAATCTTTCATTCATTTTCTTTTTAATTGAAGGTTGTACTTTTGTATGACCTATACATAGTCTTTTTGAATTGATGTTAGGGCTATGCCCATATTGTTATAATTGTTTAGATGGCATGAGATGAGAGAATCGTTGAGACTATTTCTATGTTTTACGTAATTGTATGAGCAATAAAGTAGAAGGCTATGTAACCTTTCGATATGAAGGGTCTATGTATACTCGATATGAATATATATTATGTGTATGTAGAAGTCGATGTAAACCTTTAAGTACTGATGATGAACGTTTTAAAATTTTCCGCATTTATCAACCTATGAATGTAATGACATGAGACTAAGACTCTAGTCTTAGTCCTTAAAAAGGACGCCGACGCTGGTTACGTCTAGGGGGTAAACTCGGATGTGACAAACATGGTATCAGAGCATGAGGTTGAATATCGTTGAGTTATGTTTTTGTCTCTACCACATCTAGGTAGGTTTGTGTTAATAATTGTGAAGCGTTCCACACTTTTGAGTAGGGACATATATGATGCTTAGGAATCACTCTTTTTCTTGGAAATCTTATATCGCGCCAATAGAGTATACTTATGGTGTTATTTTTCATCTAATACTATTGTTGTGCTTATAGGAAATATGAACACTCAAAGGAATGCGGCTCGAACACTTGAGGAGGAAGTTGCTAATGCGGGAGCTCCTCCCCATGATGAGCAAGTTCCTCCACTTGAAGAAGATGCTAATGTTGAGCAAGCCCCGGCTAACCCTCCACCTATGACGGAGGCTGAGATGAAGGCTATTCTTGCTCAAATGGCCAAAGAATGACTTCTGAAGCACAAGCCACGATGGTTCAAGCCCAAGCTATGACGATCAAAGACAATCGAGATATTGCTTCCCATCCTTATCAAGAGGTCACTACTATGGCTTCTCGTCTAAAGGACTTCTCTCGAATGATCCCTCATACTTTCTATGGATCTAAGGTTGATGAAGACCCCCAAGAATTGATTGATGAGTTCTACAAGATACTATATGCTATGGGGGTGTCTTCAAGTGAAAAATCCGAGTTGGCCACATACCAACTCAAGGATGTAGCTCAAACTTGGTATGTGCAATGGAGGGATAATAAGCAGTTAAAGGGTTGTTCAGTGACTTGGGAGATCTTTAAGGAGGATTTTCTAGATCGGTTCTTCCCCAGGGAGATGAGGGAGGAGAAAGAGACGTAGTTCATCATCTTCTCCAAGGAGGAAAGAGTGTCCATGAGTAATCTTTGGAATTCATTAATTTGTCCAAATATGCTCCTTCTTTGGTCTACGATCCTAGAGACCAAATGAGCCATTTTGTGAAGGGGGTGTCGGAGGACTTACAATAGGAGTGCCAATCTTCCATGCTGCATGACAACATTAACATTTCCTGTCTTATAGTTTATGCAAAAGGATTGAGGAGGCAAGGGCTAAGCAAAAGATTAAAGATGCTAAGAGAGATAGGTCATTTGATGGAGGTTGTTTAAAGAATACGCTTGAGATACAAGACAAGCCTAGATTTAAGAAGCAGGTTTCTAATCAAGTCCATTCCAAATTCCCAAGAGCTAGTGGTGATAGGGTGTCTAACCCTAAATTCAAGAAGGGAAAAGGTACTAATTCACCAAATGAGAAGCCAACATATGTAAAGTGTGGTAAAAATCACTATGGTGATTTCCTTAAGGGGACGGATAATTGCTTTAGTTTTGGGAAGAGTGTTCACAAGATGAGAGATTGTCCAAACTTGAACAGGCAAGACAAGGGTAGTGGCCAAGATAAAGCAAGTAGTTCTAGTGATGCTCCAAAGAAGAACTGCTTCTATGCTCTCCACTATAGGGTGATAAAGAGACCTTTCCCGATGTGGTAACCGGTATGTTGAAAGTTTTCTCTCTTGATATATATGCCTTTCTTGATCTCGGCGCAACTTTATCGTTTGCTACAACTCTAGAAGATAATTTTTTTGATATTTTACCTGATATTTTGCATAAACCTTTTATAGTGTATACTCCGGTGGGTGAGTCGGTTGTTGAAAAAAGGGTGTATAGAAATTGTTCTATAATGTTGTGCAGTAGAGTTTTTTATGTTGATCTAGTAGAACTCATATTCTTGATTTTTATATTATATTGGGTATAGATTTGTTGCATGCATGTTTTGCATCCATTGATTGTATGACAAGAGCGGTGAGGTTTAACTTCCCAAATGAACCCATTGTTGAGTGGAAGGGGGGAAATTCTATTCCTAGAGGTCGTATTATTTCTTGTCTAAAAACATGAAAAATGATCTAAAAAGGTTGTCTTTACCATTTAGTAAGAGTCCAAGATCTAGACTATGAAGTTCCTCCCATTGAGTCGGTACACGTAGTGAGTGAGTTTCCGGAGGTCTTCCCTAATGAACTTCCCGGTATTCCTCCCAAACGGGAAAATGACTTTAGCATTTATTTTCTACCGATACAAATACCATATTAGTTCCTCCTTATCGGATGACTCCGATTGAGTTGAAAGAGTTGAAGGCTCAACTCAAAGATTTACTAGATAAGGGTTTTATAAGGCCTAGTACTTCTCGTGGGGTGCTCCAGTTTTTTTTAGAAGAAGAAAGATGGGTACTTGAGAATATGTATTGATTACCGCCAGCTCAACAAGGTCACTATTAAGAATAAGGTCACCATGAAATCAAGGAAGTTGGTTCAAAGGGATGTTAGTGTGCCTTAGCCTATTTGACTAACTTTTAGGAGTCAGAAATGTACGAAAATTGGTGGAAATGTAGATAATAGGTGTTTTAGTTGTTTCATTGTTGAAATGTATGGGTAGGACTCCTCAAGAACCAACCAACGACCCTTGAGAAATACCCTTGTAGTTTGATGCAACACTGCCTGGTGTGCATCGACGGGACAGAAGACAGCCCCGTGTGTGGATCTATGGGGATTTGATGACACCGTCATCCCAAACATAGGATGGTTAGAGAATCCCCCTTCTCCCACACAAACTTTGAACTCATCGACGGAGTGTAGAGGTGTAGGCTAGGTTCATGTGTGGATCAACGGGGCGTTGATGCCACCGTCATCCCAAACATAGACAATTGGATCCCCTCCCCTGCACAGTCTCAGAACAAGACGAAAGAGTGTAGGACGGAGGGGGGGATGTCCGTCGACTCACAGATGGCCCATCAATCGGGGTTTCGTCTGTGAGGTCGAGTTTTCTGCCTAATTTAAGTTAGTCTCATTTAATTATTTAGGGTGTTAGGTTGTTTAATTAGGGGTTAAGCGAGTCTAATAAAGTTTATCTAAGACCCATTATAAATACTTTAAATCCTCATTAATCTAAAGACAACATTCAAATAAACTCTCTTCCTTCTCTCTTATTTCTCTCTCTACATGAACTCGCCATTGAAGACTAGAAAGGACTAGGGTTTGGGCGCTGGAAAGTGACAAATTCACCATAAAATTTTTGAAAAACATTAAGGTATGAGTTCTATTCACCTTTGAGACTCTTTCCTCAAAGGGTTCCTTCAAAATAGATATCAAAAGTTGAGTTTTCTTACAGGTTTCATTCAATTACGAAATTGAAGTTATGTATTGAGTTATTAATGATTTTATTAGTTTATATTGAGTTTATTAACATCTAATTCAACCTTTTTATGGTAATTGTAGATGGTTTAGTCTAAATTGAAGAATATGATCCTTCGTCCCTAACCATACGTAGTCATATGGACCTATATTGTATTGTGATGATTTGATTACTATCCTATGGTGTTATTATGATTAATTTAAGATGAATTATAGGCCTATCATTCTATTTCTTGAGATGTGATTTAGGTTATGAATTATAATATGAAATTAGCCTACGTATCTTGTCTCAAGTTGTGTTCTAGTGTTGAATTGTTTCATAGCTATGCCCTTGGCCTTGTAATTTTTTTAGCTATCATTGTCTGATGATGTTATTCCCAAAATTGGGTTGAGGTATGGGGTGATGGTAAGACCTTGATGATAGACTATGAGGAAGACTTGATAAGTCTTAGAGTCTCTATCTTTACTTCCAATTGTGATTAATTGTTGTTATGTCATGATATTCTAGGATGATAGGGTTGTATGATGTTGAATTGAAATGTGTTGACTATGTTGTAAGGTTGATTACGATGTATGTGATATAAGGATGGTGAAAACTATCAATGTTCTTTAATATGCTATGAAATGCTAATGTGTTAACCTCATTTATTTGAATTGTGATGAAAGGACATATACTCATACAATTATTATTGAGATATTGATGATGATGATTATACAAGGGGTAGACCCTATGACCTAAATTAAGCCATGATTGATAATTAAAGTCTTAAGGGCATTTCAAAAAAGGACTCTAGCTTAGCACCGAGTGAAGTAAATAGAGGAGTGTCCCTTCCCACATAAGGAAGGTAGGAACACTATATTACTCTTGAGATTGGAGACTATAATGCATGGCGCATAAAGAGGTCCCAACGATATCTCCTAGTTCTTGAACTATGTTGCCTCCATAGGAATACTAGCTAGCGGATCCAATAGTTGCTATGTGTCATGTTTTGCTACTAC
>CM064966.1:34921641-34988902 GCA_032847665.1 Solanum chilense
TTGTTCAGTCTCCCCTTCCTCCCCCTCTCTTATCACTTCCTCAGTCAGTGGAGGTGTCACCGCCCTAGTACCAGATGGGCTAGGTGCTCGTCCTCTTCCTCTAGAGGACGTCCTCCCACGACCTCTACCACGGCCTCTTGTCACTGATCCTCCTCGAGCTACAGCCCCAGTGGCTGGCTCAGATGCATCTTGTCTTGCCGGTGTCGCTGCTGGTGCGGTCGTTGCTCTAGTTCTAACCATCTGCGAAATAGAGTGAAGATGGTCAGATACCAATTTGTATTACCTAGATACCAATTGGACTCAAGTAGTAGCACGAAAGAAAGAATGAAAGAATGGAATTTTCCTAAAGTCTTATAGCCTCTCAAAGAAAAGTAAAGGCGTCCCCCTACCGTTCCTTAAGACTCCACTAGACTCGTTCTTGTGTGATGAGACCAATGAACCTAATGCTCTGATACCAAGTTTGTCACGACCCAAATCGGGGCCGCGACTGGCACCCACATTTACCCTCCTATGTGAGCGGACCAACCAATCTAACCTTAACATTCCAATGTATAACAACAGAAAATAGTGCGGAAGACTTAACTCATTAATAAAAACCAATTCAATAACTACTAAAATTCAACATCTATTATTCCCCAAAATCTGGAAGTCATCATCACAAGAACATCTACGATCAAATTACTAAACTAAAAATGTCTAAGAAGCTAAAACAAATAAAATCTAGTCCATGCCGGAAGTTCAAGGCATCCAGACTTGAAGAAGAAGATCCAGTCCAAGCTAGACGCATTAGCTCACCCTGAATTCCCGATGAAATGAAGACTGGCTAGATTACTGTTGAGTTGAAGAAGACGGTCCGTTTGCTGCACTCCACAAATAACAAAGAAGAAAATAAAAGTAGGGTCAGTACAAACCACGGGTACTGAGTAGATATCATCGGCCAACTCAAAATAGAAACAGTATATATCAGTTAATATCATAAATCAACTATAAAACTCAACATGTAGCAACAACAAGTACTATAATCATCAATAAGTACTATCAAGTTCATCCATGAGGGCTCAAGCCTCAATACAATACTCATTTGGGAATTAAGTTCATTATGTTGAGTAAATTATCATCTTTCAAGATTCATTATCTTTCTTCCTCTTGTGTCGGTACGTGACACTCCGATCCCCTACTACTATGTGTCGGTACGTGACACTCCGATCCCCTAATTCTATGTGTCGGTTCGTGACACCCGATCCCCTAATATGTGTCGGTACATGACACTCCGATCCCCTAAATCTACGTGTCAGTTCGTGACACCCGATCCCCTAATATGTGTTGGTACGTGACACTCCGATCCACTAATCTCGTTCTATCAGTTCATCAAGCCTTCTCCATACCAAGGCATCATCAATCCCATTACTTTAATTCATCAAGCCTTCTTTTATACCAAGGCATCATCATTAATGAAGTATATTAAAGTTTCTTTCAAGATTTGGGATTCAAGGGTTTTTCATCATGCTTGTTTTATCAAAATCACATAATCATTTTCATACAAGCATACAATTAAGCATATAGAAGGGTTTACAATACCACCAATACATATTATTCGCTATTAAGAGTCTACTACGCATAACGTAAAAACCATAACCTACCTCCACCGAAGATTGGTGATCAACAAGAATTTTCCCAAGCTTTGTGCTTTTCCTCCTCTTCGATCTATCAATCCCCTCTCTCTCTCTGTTCTTTCTCTTTTTCTTATTCAAAACCCTCTTTCTTTTACCCTAATTAACATATAATTAAGAATAAAAGATGGCAATAATGCCCCACTAATTAACTTAAGGTTACCTCTTTTAACCCCCAAGTAATTAGACTTATTAACATTAACCCTCTAACTTTCTAATTAAAGCAGGAAAAGTCGAAAACGTCCCTTAAAACACTTAAAGAAATCCGACCCAGCCTGGGATTTGCGCAACCTGTGACGGCCCGTCGTGCCTGCGACGGTCCGTCATGTAGGTCGTCGCAACATCTTAGAACTCTATTTTTCACTAAGGATTATGTGACGGTCCATCAAACCTGTGACGGTCCCTCCTGCACTTCCGTCACGACGTTCAGAGAATCGTTCCCTGTACCAAATTCTCAAGAGTTAAAGTGTTTTGGAACGGTCTATCACGACGGTTCGTCGTAGCTGTGACGGTCCTTCCTGCAGGTCCGTCACAAATTACAGAGACTCGATTTTAGTACACAATTATCAGAATTCTAAGTGTTCTGAAACGGGACACCCTCGACGGTACGTCGTGCCCATGACGGTCCGTCGTGGTATCCGTCGTCTCAGCCAGTTTTTCCAGAAAGAAACTCTGCTGCTCAAAACGACCAAACAGGTCGTTACACAAACATCCCCAAGGACCAATGATGGGTCCTTGAGAAAGGACCCTTCATTTTAGGACAAAGTTGTCTAGGCCAGCCACAATAGACTGAGGCAATCGATGACCAGTAGTCTGGTCGATGCCCCGTTGTTGGTGGACATTGTTCAAGACTTATCCTAGGGATCTTAAGTTTCCATAGGCAATTATCTGAACCAAACAATGTCCATCCAGGATGGTTCCTTTGTAAGCAAAAAGTATGTCGATGGGCAAGCATAGATGGTGCCTGCAACTCGCCTGCTTCACTGTTAAGTGAAAGGGTGAATTGGTCATTCAAATAATAGTTTGGGCGGTTAATAAGGGGTATTTTATGTATTGTAACTGGATATGTAAGTCCTAAATACCTAGATGAATTCATTTTTCCAAATCAAAACCCTAAATTCTCTAAGAAGTTTTCTAGAATTCCATTGAAGCCAAAACTCATGGAAGAGCTTGGATTGAAGATTTGATTGGTGATTTTTCATCAATTTCGTGGTTTATCTTCATTGAGGTATGGTTTTTGTTCCTTGAAACCATTTTTATTAAGGAGCCCAGATTTCAAAGAGATCCCTAAAGTTTTCTGAAGATGAACTTGTCCAATTTTATGATCTATCCATGGGTTCTTGAATAAAAGGTTTTAAATCATTTTATATTGATTGAATTTTTGTTAATTATATGCTTTTAACAAAATTAACCTATGAACCCATGCAAATCATGAAACCTAGTTTTTGACTACTTTGTGGTTGACTTGATATTGTCTTAATGCTTATGAATTCTTGTGTAGTTTTCTGTGGGCTATTGAATAATATAATAATTATATTCAATATATATATAGGATTTCTTAGATTGATAATATATATTTAATTTACCTAGGTTCATTGAGTATTATGATTTTTGTGTTGAATTGATTATCATGGCCATGGGTAAAGGCTTTTGGTATTGTAATGGATTATTTAGCTATGAATTGAAGTGGTGAGAATAGATTGGTGGTACACTACCCCGATTCTCTTTATTTTATGCAATCTATATCTTGAATTATTTTGTGATTTGTATGTTACACTTATGGTGGAGGTGCTATCTGTTATGATTGTGAATGATCTGGCCTCATCTGCGTTACTTTATGTATTATGATGATCATGGAATTGTTGACAAATAGTTGATATACTATGATAATTTGTGTAGTATATTATGTGAAGTATAATCATATTTATCTACTTGTGATTATGGCTAAACTATGTGATGTTCTATTATTTTTAGATGATGATGTTAGTCTATGACTATGTCCTTACTGTGTAGTCTTAGAGTTGATGTATGATGTTTCGTATTTGGCTATATGAGTCTACGATGCTTATATTGATGATTTTTTAGTAGTGTATAGGATGAATTATAGATTATAATGGTTATTCCTATGTGCTTCTAGAATGATATACAATATGTGCTAAAGTGAAGTCTTGGTGTGTCTTGTGTGGTAGACTCGTGTCCCTTACTCGATACATGTATGGATGTGAATATGAGATGTCTTGACTTATGATGCTAAAGTCTCTTATTCTTGTATGTATGAATGACATGAGACCTCGAATGTTGCTACGAAGGTCTATTATGTGGAACCTTCAATCTAGTGGTAAGGTTTTAATCCTTGAAGTCAAAAGTCATAGTGGTTCCTTCTTGTATGAAAGGTCGACTTGAGGTGTGTTGGCTGGAAAGGCATGAAATCATCCTTAGGAAAGTCATTAAGCTATCCTATTCGTCATTGAAAGGCAGTCCTAGGGGACCTCTTTGGTAGGGTTAATGTTATTGGATTATGAACTACATATGATACCTCTTCATATTATCCTTAATGTGAATTACTCTATGATAACAAAGGCTAGCACCAAGTGATTATGGTAATGGGAGTAGATCTAGATAAGAATGAGGCTAGAGTGCAAAGAAACCCTTCATATTCCTTAACCAGGTGCCTATATGGGATATGTCCAGGTTCTACCATTGGCAATCAGAACACCCTCATTCGGAGTATGTTAAAACTCCGGATACCTACTAGTTTTGGAGAAGTTCTATGAAGTGTAGGTTGTGGTATCGTATGCTATCTAGACATTGCACAATAGGCTTTGAAGATGTTAGTGAGGGTCCCTAGGTCTTCTCCAAGACCATTACTTGAATTTCCTTATATGTTATGATTGTCTCTTAAATGAGCTAATGATGTAATGACTTAAGTTAAAAAGCATGTTAAATTAAACTACTTACCTAGAGTTGTTAAGGGTTTTCTAGTTAGTAAAGTTTGTTGATTAAGTAGACATGATCTAAATTAAGGTAGCCTTAAGGATTACTTAGGTAATCTTGAACAGGTCAAGTATGGACATTCTCTTCTTGATTTACTTAAGTAAATCTTTTGATTACCTTTGGAAAGGAGAATGTCATATTGTGTATATGTTATTATATTAAGTGAGAATGATCTTATCCTACGTAGTCTACAGGATCTCTTATGTGTGTGTGAAGGGATTTTATGAGCGGTCACCTGACAACTCACTCAAGTGAACCTTAGATTCACCTTTGGTAGGAGGGTTTTATGTGTATGTGTTTGGTGTGTTGTAAGTGTGTATCTCATTGTAGGTGGTGTTAAGGATCATTTTGCTGTGCCTAGAAAGGATTTATGGGCGATCTCTCTTTGTCTTACTTAAGTGAGTCTTAGGATAGCTTTTTGTGAGAAAGATGCATGCTATGTAAGTCCACAGTAATGTTGGAATTTATTCATTGTGAAAAACTAGTTGACTGTAATATTTGATAATTCACTCTTACATTCCTTAAAATGTGATAAAATGCTTATGTGATATCTTGTGTGTTTCTAAGGTATTAAATGTTGTTCTTATGCTTATACTATGAGGTTTAAATCAAAAAGAGCATATTGCCATTAAATGTAAGTTTTCATAATTTTTATGCATTATGTCATACTTAATGTATGTGGTTGTACTAATTTCATGCTTTTATCTATCTCTAATGTAATTCCTAGGTGAAGGTGCTTTTGGGAGCGAAGCTTGAATTATAGGACCTTTTAAGAAAGTTGAAGTATGTACTCATTTTACTTGAGGACATAGATGTGTTTGATTTCTTCTTTCAAAGTATTGTAATACACTTAGTAGTACTATATTTCTATTTTATGGGCCTTGTCCCAAGTATATTTTGAGTCTAAATTTGATGATATGAGACTTAGCTTTTCCTATTGATTTTATATGAAAGAATTTTTTTAAGTCTATTTGAATATTGTGAAAAGTTTTAATTCAGCACTACTTTTCATATATGTATATGCGATAAATGATATAGAAAGGGCTTGTACAAGACCTTCGAGAGGTCAAGTATGCCATGTATCGACTGAAGAATGACCTAGCCTCTAGGGATTTTCCTCGGTCGTCAGAAACGTGGTATCAAATTATAGGTTATTAAAGTGGTATTTGGAATCCAAAAGTCTTATAAAGTCATGTCTAGTAGAGTCTTGACTATTGTTGTGAGTTCCACACATCTATGGGTGAGAGGCTATAGGATGATAGAATTACCCTTCTTTGATACTCTTGTGTCGTTCCATAGAGTATAAGGTATGAATATTCTTTTCTTATGGTTTTCCTTGTGTTACAAGAGATGAATATGAGGAGGACACCAATTAGGAGAGTTAAGGAAAATGATGTGAATGAGGAGATTCCTTCTCAAGTTGAGCAAGGTGCTCAAGGTGATCAAGACCTTATTGTGGGTGGAGGTAATGATGTTCCAGTGGTTCCCCCAGAAATGACTAATGGGGTGATTAGAGAGGCTTATCTTACTTTAGCCCGAGTTTTGACTAGCCATGTGAATCTGGGTATTGGTCTTAGAGTGAATATTGAGGAGTTCACTATGACATCTAGATTGAGAGATTTTGTGAGGATAAATCCTCCTATATTTCTTGGCTCTAAGAAGGGAGAGGATCCCCAAGAGTTCCTTAATGGTATGTACAAGGTTTTTAGTGCCATAAGGGTGACTTCTAGGGAGAAAACGTAGTTGGCTTCGTATCAATTTAGGGAGGTTTCCCAAGTGTGGTACACTAAATGGAAAGATAATAGGCCGGTTGAGTCGGATTCAATAGAGTGGAAGCATTTAATGAAGCATTTCTTGGAATGTACTTTCCCCGAGATAGAAGGGAGGTGAAAGTTGAAGAGTTTATTAATATCAAGCACGGCAATATGAGTGTTGAGGAATACTCATTGAAGTTTTCTATGCTCCATACCTTGTGTCTAACCTTAGAAATGAGATGATAGGTTTGGGACCGGGGTTGGCGACCTTGTGAGAAAAGAATGTCGTACAACCATTCTCTATGATGATATGACCCTATCTAGACTCATGGTTTATGCTCAATCCATTGAGGAGTCTAAGCTTGGTAGAATTGCTAGAAACATGAAAAGGAGTGGTTCAAGTGACCAAACTCAACCTAGGTTGAAGAATAAGGTTTTAAGTCTAGAAGAACTTAGGAGTGCTTAGGTGAAATTTGAGAAAGGAAGCGGTTTTCTAAATGCAAGCCAACATGTGCTACTTGTGGAAAGAGGCACTATGGGGAATGCCTATTTGGTAGAGGGAGTTTATTGGATGTCGTAAAGATAGACAAAAAAGTGAAGAATTGTCCTACTAGAGATTATAAGGATGTTTCTCCTAATGCTTCGAAAGATGATGCTCCAAAGAAGAGGCATTTCTATGCACTCCGAACTAGAGGAGAGAAGCCAGATGAGGTGGGTTGGGTACATTAGTTCATTTCCTCTATTTTATGATAATACACTAGATCCCTTCGCTAGACATTATATAACCAAGGAAAGGAACTGATTGTAACCAGAGCACATATTTGCGGAACTTAGTGAATAAGTTACGATCTTTGAGAGTTTGTAGGAAAACTTTCAAATAATTCTGATTTTCTTCCTCATTCCTAGAGTAAATGAGAATATTGTCAATGAAGATGATAAGAACAAGTCCAAAAAATTCTTATACACCTTGTTCATGAAATCTATGAAAGGTTTAGAAGCATTGGTTAGTCCAAATTACATGACTACAAATTAATAATTACCATTACAAGTTATGAAGGATGTTTTTGACACGTCACGATTTGTAACTCTTAGTTGATGATAACTGAAGAGTCCACAAATTGGACTAATTTAGGGATTTATTTTGATAGAAAAATTATCCTCAAATGTTTTCTTTTTCCATATATCTGACAAAAAACTCTTTAGTTTTAGGTATTTGAAGATTTATGTGAAGCATGGACAGTATTACGGAAAAGGGAACAAAAAAGGATGAAAATAATAAAGAAGTTGAAGCTTGATCATCGCCAAGTACACTTTGTGAGTCGCCGAAGGGACATACCTTGCCCTTTGTTCTAGTACATGAAGACCTGAAGGCAGAGGATAAAAAATGAGGAGAAAAGAATAGTCGGTGGATTTCCAAAAAGTTCTTCGACGTAGTACTTTACCGCCTAATGATCCAGAACTTGAAGATACGAGCACAAGCATAGAAAAGCGATGAACTAGAAAAAGGGAGAGCTGTCGAGTGATTCAGCAAACTTGACTTATGTCACGATCGGAGAGCACCCCTAGTCATAACCGACGTCTTTGTCCTCTTAGAGGCCTTAGACAAGCCCTTAGCATACATCACCTCACCATTTATTGACTAAAAAACAGAAAAGTTAAAACTTTTCTGTTAAGTTCAACTTCAATGAGAATATATCCAGATAGAATCTATAATTGTTTCACATGATCATAAAAAAATAAAAGTAAGAGAAATGGGACTCAGTACTTACATCATTACAATACTGTCACGACCCAAAGTAAACCATAAAATGTAGGTCATCCCTCATGTCGGAACACAATGTGCTTGACCACTCAGAGGTCTTGTACAAGCCCTAAGACATCATTCATTGCATATATACGAAAAGTAGTGCAGAATTAAAACTTTTATTTCAAAACATAATGCGGAATCATTTCATAAAACTTCTAACATACGTCTCAAAAACCATTTATGACATCATGAGTGTTGGGTAACAACTTAAAAAGTCTAACATAGAAAATAACATAAAAGACAACATAGAAGATATTCCCTTGGATGCTATGAGGACTCACCAATCTTCACGTGTTGACAAGCCTTGGAAATTCTACCCTTGAAAGTAACTCAATCTCCTCAAGACCCTACATTGGATTAGAATGTAGGCAAAATATTTGTTAGCACAAAATGCACCAAGTATGGAAACTATCATACCAAACATAAGATATCTCAAAGGGTAAGTCAACAATAAACACAATCATAAGAGATAAAATCATAAGCATAACATGAGTATTATAAGTATAATAAAGCATCATAAAGCATATAAGAGTTCATACTTAACTCATTCTCCTTCTTATTCAAATACAGTATTTCCCAAGCCACCTCCAAGTATACTTGTGCAAAGCTAATGTAGCATACCATACTAATACCAAAACTATGTACCTCTCTTTGGTATTCTTGATCATAATCCCCTATCATAATTAAGACCTTAAGTTCATCATAACATATGAGCTATGACCCTAGGCCACCTCAAAACACACTTGTGCATTGCATCTAATCATCCCTTAACATATGAGGTAAACCCCTATTCTCTTTCTTTTAGTTTAGGAGTCTCTAGTAGACCTATTTTATATTGACAAGGAACTATCATATTATGTCAATCGTTTCATGGAAGGAAACTATAACACTATCAAAACTAAGGATGCATCATGTATTAGTCATGTCTTAGGTAGGTTCAAGTCATAATAGTGCAATGTATGGATAATATCACATACTACCATCCACACTAAGTAATTCTCTAGACTAACCTAATCAAAGCTAACTAAAGAAGGAAGTACCCATCCTAGCAATAAGACAACCAATCATGTAGATGCAAGCTAATCATAGCGGATCATGAATTCTTAATCCTAATCTATCACAATAAACTAATCCCAAGATAATTAATGTAATAAACTTTGACTGCAAGACATTATCATGAAATGTACTTATATTGCAAGTAAATCTAACATTAGGAGTGTATAGGCCTTTCCCTTAATGTTTTCACGAAATGGTTTAGGCCTAACTATGTCAAGCTGTCATGAAAAAACTCTAATCATTCTACTTCAAGCTATTCTTAGGAATGCTTAACTACTCAATCCCACGATATCATGAGAACACCATCCCAATCTATCATGAGAACCACCATTCCCAAGTTATCATGATCAAGCATCCTACCAACACATGACAAAGCTAAACGTTAGAGAGCCTACTTCCACCATACCAATCTATCATAATATTCATAACCTCAAGCTATCATGAGATATACTCTCTCACGTTATCATGAGAGCTATCATCTCAAGTTATTAGACCTTGGCATTTTTCAACCTATGAATGTGATTACATGAATATAAGAGGCTAGTCTTAGTCCTTAAAAAGGATGACGCCGCCGGTTACGTCTAAGGGGTAAACTCGGATATGAAGTACATATATCAGAGCATGAGGTTGAATACCGTTGAGTTATGTCTCTCTCCCTACCACGTCTATGTGGGATTGTATTCATAATTTTGAAGCCTGTCAAACTTATGAGTAGTAACCTATACGATGCTTATGATTCACTATCATTCTTGGAAATCTTAAATGTTGCCAATAGAGTATACTTATGGTGTGCGTTGCATGTAATCATATTGTTGTGCTTATAAGAAGAATGAACACTCGAAGGAATGCGACTCGAAGACTTGAGGAGGAAGTTGCTAATGCGGGAGCACCTGCTCATGATGAGCAAGTTCCTCCACTTTAGTAAAATGCTAATGTTGTTCAAGCCCCGGCTAACCCTCCACCTATAACGGAAGCGGAGATGAGGGCTATTCTTGCTCAGATGGCCCAAGCCATGACTACTCAAGCATAACCCGCAACAGTTCAAGGCCAAGCTATAGCAGGTCAAGCCAATCGGGATGTTGCTTTTCATCCTCATCAACAAGTCACTTCTATGAATTCCGATCTACAGGACTTCACTCGGATGAACCCTCCTATTTTATATGGGTCTAAGGTTGATGAACACCACCAAGAATTCCTTGATGAGGTCTACAAGGTGATAAATCCTATGGGGGTGAATTCAAGTGAGAAGGCCTAGTTGGCCTCATATCAACTAAACGATGTGGCTCAAAGTTTGTATGTGCAATGGAGGGACAATAGGACGTTGAGTGGTGGTCCGGTGACATGGGAGATCTTTAAGGCAAATTTTATATATCGATTCTTCCAAAGAGAGACGAGGGAGGAGAAAGTGACAGAGTTCATCAATCGTCGCACAAGAGGGAAGAGTGTTTATGAGTACTCTTTGGAATTCATGAAGTTGTCCAAACATGTTCCATCTTTACAATCCGACTTTAGAGACCAAATGAGCCATTTTGTGACGGGGGTGTCGGTGGACTTTCAAGAGGAGTGCCAATCAGCCAAACTACATGACAACATGAACATTTCCCGTCTGTTAGTTTATGCAATAAGGGTTGAGTAGGGAAGATATAAGAGAAAAAGTAGAGATTCTAAGAGGGCATGGTCATTTGATGGAGGCTCCTCAAAGAATAAGCTTGAGATACAAGATAAGCCTAAATTTAAGAAGCGAGGTTAAAATGAAGTCCCTACAAAACTCCAAAGAGCTAGTGGGGATAGGGTGTCTAACCCTAAATTTTAGAAGGGAAAAGATACTAATTCACCAAAAGAGGAGCCAAATTGTGGAAAGTGTGGTAAAAATCACTATGGTGAGTGCCTTAAGGGGACTGATAGTTGCTTTAGTTGTGGATAGAGTGGTCACAAAATCATATATTGTCCAAACTTGAATAGTTAATACAAGGGAAGTGTCCAAGCTCAAGCAAGTGGTTCTAGTGATAATCTAAAAAAGAACCGGTTCTATGCTCTTCGCTCTAAGGGTGAGCAAGAGACCTCTCCCGACGTGGTGATCAGTATGTTAAAAATCTTTACTGTTGATGTGTATGCTTTACATGATCCAGGTGCCACATTGTCCTTTGTTACACATCTACTAGCTAAAAATATTTGATGCTTTACCCGATATTTTGAATGAGCCTTTTCTAGTGTGTACTCTAGTGGGAGAGTCGGTTGTTGCTAAAAGAGTCTACGTAAATTGTCCTATTTCATTGCCAAATAAAGTTTCTTATGTTGATCTAGTAATGCTTGATTTTGATATTATATAGGATACAGATTGGTTGCATGTATTTTTTGCATACACTGATTGTAGGACAAGAGTGGTGAGGTTTAACTTCCTAAATAAACCAGTTGTTGAGTGGAAGGGGGGAAATTCTATTCCTAGAGGCATCATATCTTGCCTAAAAACATGTAAAATCATATCAAAGGGTTGTCTCTATCACATAGTAAGAGTCCAAGATTCGAATTCCGAAATTCCTCCTATTAAGTTGTTCCCCGTAGAGAATGAATTTCTGGAGATTTTTCCTAATGACCTTCTTAGTATTCCTCCCAAACGAGAAATTGAAATTGGTATCGATTTACTACAGAAACAAATCCCATTTCAATCCCTCCATATCGGATGGATCCAGTAGAATTGAAAGAGTTCAAGGCTCAAATCAAGGATTTCTTGACAAAGGCTTTATAAGGACTAGTATATCTCCATGGGGTGCTCCGGTGTTATTTTTCAAAAAGAAAGATGGGTCTTTGAGAATGTGTATTGACTACCGCCAACTTAACAAGGTCAGCATTAAGAATAAGTACCCTCTCCCTCGGATTGATGACTTTTTTGACCAACTCCAAGGGGCGAGTTACTTTTCAAAGATACACTTGAGGTTGGGGTATCATCAAGTTAAGGCGAGAGGGGATGGTATACCGAAGATGGCCTCTAGGACTAGGTATGGGAATTATGAGTATTGTTCATGTCTTTCGGTCTCACTAATGGTTCGGCGACATTTATGGACCTAAAGAATAGAGTATTTCAAAATTACCTAAATTCGTTTGTCATTGTCTTTATTGACTATATATTGGTATATTCAAAGAATGAGGATGATCATATGGATCATTTGAGGGTAGTATTGCAAACCCTTAAAGATAATCAATTGTATGCCAAATGTAGTAAGCGTGAATTTTTGATAAAATCGGTGACTTTTCTTGTGCACATCATTTCTAGTGAGGGAGTTGAAGTAGACCCAAGTAAAATGAAAGCGGTGAAAAATTAGCCTAGACCATTGACTCTGACTAACATCAAGATTTTCATGGGCTTAGCTGGGTACTAAAAGAGGTTCGTGGATGGTTTCACGTCCATTGCGTCTCCTTTGACTACTTTGACCCAAAAGAGTAAAATATTTTAGTGGTTGGAGGCATCTGAGAAGAGATTACAACTGTTGAAAGATAGATTTAATTCTACTCTGGTGTGACCTTACCGGAGGGTACAAAAGGGTTTTGTTGTTTATTGTGATGCTTTCTTAGTGGGTTTGAGATGTATGCTTATGCAAAACGGGAAAGTGATAGTTTATGCCTCTAGGCAACTAAAGGTACATGAGAGGAATTAACCCACTCATGACCTTGAATTAGCGGCAATGGTATTTGCTTTGAAAATTTTTAGCCATTATTTTTATGGGGTTCATGTGGATATTTTTACCTATCATAAGAGTCTCCAATCTGTGATTACCCAAAAGGAGTTAAATCTCAGACAAAGAAGGTGACTTGAGTTTTTGAAAGATTATGATAAGATTGTCCTTTATCACCCCGATAAGGCTAATGTAGTTGCAGATGCCCTAAGTCGGATTATTATGGGTTGTGTATCCCATTCTGATAAATCCAAAAAGGAGCTAGCAAGGGAAGTGCATAGGTTTTCTAGGTTGGGGATGAGGTTGGATAGTGCTCTAGATGAGGGTGACATAGTTCATCAAAATTTTGAGTAATCTTTAGTGGTTGAGGTGAAGTCCAAACAACACCTTGATTTAGATTTGATGGATTTGAAGAATCGATTTTGGCAAGTTGAATGAATCATTCTCCCTAGTAGGGGATGGTGTGTTAAAGTGCCAGGGTAGATTATGTGTCCCTATGTAGATGGGTTGAGGGTTAAGATCTTAGAAGAAGCACGTGGGTCTCGCTACGCAATTCATCTAGGGTCGACAAAAATAAACCATGACCTAAGGGAAATATATTGGTGGGAAGGTCTAAAGAGGGACATAGCGGAATTTGTCGCTAAGTGTCCGAATTGCCAACAAGTAAATATCAAACACCTAAAGCCGAGTGGCTTACTACAAGATATCCAAATTCCAACTTGGAAGTGGGAAGACATCAATATGGACTTTGTAGTAGGTTTACCCCGGACACAAAAGTCCTATGATTCCATATGGGTGGTTATGGATCGATTGACTAAATCCGCTCGCATTATCCCTTTAAAGTCTTCATATTCTGTGGAGGATTATACAAGAATCTTCCTAGATGAGATTGTGTGCTGCCATGGCATATCTTTATCTATCATAATGGATCAGGGAACATAATTAACATATTGATTTTGGAGGTCGTTCCTAAAAGGGTTAGGTACTACGGTAAAGTTGAGTATCGCTTTTCATCCACAAATGGATGGTCAAGAGGAGCGTACGATACAAACCCTTGAAGATAAGCTTAGAGAATAAATTATTGATTTTAAACGGAGTTGGGATAGATATTTACCTTTAGTGGAGTTTTCCTACACAACATTTTTCATTCATCCATTTCCATGGTTCCTTATGAAGCCTTGTATGGCAGGAAGTGTAGGTCTCCTATTGGATGGTTTGAAGTGGGTGAGCCGTCACTTATTGGTCCTGAGTTGATTTTTAAGACCTTTGAAAAGGTTCATATAATAAGGAACTGGTTGCAAACGACCTATAGTCTGCAAAGGTCTTATACAGACAATAGGAGAAGGGATTGGAGTTTAAAGAAGGTGATAAGGTGTATTTAAAAATCTCACCAATGAAAGGGATGGTTAGGTTTGGAAAGAAACGGAAATTGAGTCCTCGTTATGTGGGTCCCTATGAAATCTTGCAAAGGGTTTGTAAGGTTTCCTATGAATTGAAACTTCCTAGTGAATTGACTTCGGTTCATCAAGTTTTCCACGTTTCTATGTTGAAAAAATGTATCGATGACCTAGAGTATATTCTTCCTATTGAGGGTGTTGGTGTCAAGAATAAATATCTTATGAGGAAGTCACGGTTCAAATTCTTGATAGGTAAGTAAGGAAGTTGAGGAATAAAGAGGTGGTATCCGTAAAAGTGTTATGGAAAAATCAATTATATGAGGGTGCTACATGGGAGGCCGGCCAATATGTAGTCCCGTTATCCTCATATTTTTGAGAATTAAGTTTATTCATTCTTTTAAAATTATGATAAATATTTGTGGTTTCTGATTTTTTGGTGAAGCTTTAAAAAATGGCATTTTTTAAAACCTCACGGTAAGTTTTATAGTGAAGTCACTGTCGTACTGCTATTAAAAACTTGAAATTTTTCTTTTTGCTTGCTTTGAGTTATGTTGTGTATGTTTATATGGTGAATCTTCATGAAATGATAGATAACATGTTGTTAAGTTTAACTTTGTTCTAATTGACTCATGTGATGTATGGTGAGCTCATAAGTGTTGTGAGAAGGAAATGCCTCATAATGAAGTGTTTAAGCCTTAGGTATGGTAATATTAGTTTTGATATTTGCCTTGTTGAAGTGACATGATTTATGTTAAATGAATAATGTTTATTGGTTGGGCTTCTAGTTTTGGGGTCTATTCCTTCCTTCTAAAGAATTTTAGTGTCATATGGCGACAAATGTTCCTTAGAGGGGGATAATGTAACACCTTGAAATCCAAGACTCATGGTAAAGCCTAACATAGGTGTCATAAAGTCTAAACACTGTTTGTAAGTTTATTTTTATTGAATTTAGGTCATTTAGGAGGTTTAACAACCAAAAAATCCAAAAACGTCTAGGAAGTTTGTTCAAAGAAAGTTAGTGTGCCTTTGCCTTTTTACTAACAATTAGGAGTTAAAAATGTACAAAAATTGTTGGAATCGTAGCTAATGGGTGTTTGAGTTGTTTCATGATTTAAATGTCTGTGTACGACTTCACAAGGGCCAACCGAGGGTCGTTGAAGAGGACCCCTGCAGTTTGATGCAACACTGCCTGACAGTGTGCATCGATGGGACCCACGATGATTTGTTCGTAGCTCGACGGAGCCTCGATGCCATCTTTGTCCCACACTAATAAAGATTTTTGAAGGCTCTTTCTTACCTAACTAATTTTACACGCGACGGAAGGGGGTTGACAGGGCGTTAGTGTATCAACGGTGCATCGAGGCCACCGTCATCCCACATATAGAAAAATTGGAGGAATACCTCGCCGGCAAATTCACTGACCGAGATGACATACTGTAGGACGAAGGGGGGGTTATCCGTCGACTCACCGATGGACCGTCTATCGGGATCTCATCGGTGAGGGTCGAGTTTCACTGATAAATTTTAAATGATTTTCTTTAATTAAATAAGGGGTTTAGGGATTAGTTAGGGGTTAAAGGTAGACTAATTAAGTTAATTAATCTCCTATATAAATACCCTTAAACCTCGTTAACCTAAAGAACACTCTTAAAATAAACTCTCTTCCTTCTCTCTTATTTCTCTCTCTACATGAAATCACCATTGAAGGCTAGCAAGAACTAGGGTTTGGGGGTTGGAAAAAGGGTGGATTATTAATCAAATTGTTATGAAACATTACGGTATGGGTTCTATTAACCTTTGAGATTCTTTCATCAAAAGGTTCCTTCAAAATAGTTTTAAAAAAGTTGAGTTTTCTTATGGGTTTCATTCAATTACGAAATTGAAGTCGTGGATTGAGTTGTTAATGAATTATTAGGGTTATATTAAGTATATTAATATGTAATTTAACTTATTTATGATAATTATTGATGGTTTGATCTAAATTGAAGAATATGATCCTCTATCCCTAACATTAGGTAGTGCTCTTGACTTATGTTGTATAGTGATCATTCCAATGAGTTGGTTGTTGATTATATTACTACCCTATTGTGCTATTATGATTAAATTAAGATGAATTATAGGACTATAATGCTAGTTCTTGAGATGTGATTTAGGTTATGACTTATAATGTGAAATTAGCCTATGTACCTTGTCTTAAGTTGAGATCTAAAGATGAATTGTGTTTTAGAGATGCAATTGGCCTTGTTATTCTATTGGTTGTCATTATGTGATGATGTTACTACCAATGTTGGGTTGAGTTATGGGTTGATGGTAAGACCTTCATCATAGACTATGAGAAAGACTTGGTAAGTCTTAGAATTTCTATCTTTACTTTCAAATTGTGATTAATTGTTGCCATGAAAATACATTGGAGTATGCCTTATACTAGCATTATAAGGTCATATGATGTTGAATTGAAATGCCATGACTATTTTTTGAGGTTGATTAAGGTGTATGTGCTATAAAGAGGGTAAAAGCTATCAACGAGCCTTAATATGTTATGAAATGCAAAAGTGTTAACCTCACTTATATCAATTGTGATGAAAGGTCTTATACTCATAAAATTCTTATTAAGCTATTGATGAATATGTTATACAATGGGTAAACCCTATGGCCAAAATTAAGTTATTATTGATAATTAAAGGCTTAAAGTCATTTAAAAAAGGGACTCTAGTTTAGCACCGAGTGAACTAGATAGAGAAGTGTCCTTTCCCACGTAGGGAAGGTAGGAACACTATATTAACATTGAGATTGTACATAAAGAGGGTCCCAACTAAATCTCTTAGTTCTTGAACTATGTTTCCCCACCTAGGAATACTAGCTAGTGGATCCACCTAGTTGTTATCTTTTATGTTTGGTACTACCTTGGACAGTAATCCCCCTTCTTTTGGTGTAGGGTCTTATGACACAAGATTCCACAATATCTCATGCGGTCTATGTGGGTTAGGGCAAGATTTTCCCAAAAGGTAAAAAAAATTAAAGGAGTTGAACTATAACTTGGATAACCTAAGGGGTCTAACTTAGTCTAGGTAGGGTATGGGACTCTACCTAGACGTTGCACTAGTTAGTCTTGAGGGGAGTCTTAGGAGGAGTTTCTTATATGTTTATGTTATGAGGGGAGTCTTAGGAGGAGGTTGTTATATGTTTATGGTATGACAATATATGATGACCATATCATATTGTTTATACGATATGTTGATTAGTTCCTTTCTGAATATGCCTTGGATTAAAAAGATAATATACGATTATATGCAAGCCTAAATGCCATGTTATGTAAAGTTGGACATTGGTATTGTTTTCTTGTTGAGGATATTTGATTGAGTAAGGTTATGGGGCTTTGCTTTGTCATTACACTTGTTGACTTGATAAGGACTTGTGAGTAATTGTCTTGCTTACTATAATATGTTTAACTCTTATTCATTCTTGTGATATTATTTATTGATGTTAAGGTTGTAGTAAATCATGCTTCCAAGTGTGTTGCGAAAAATATTACTTGTTGAGATAGTAAGCATGTTTGGTTGATTAATATGACTTACTTGACTTTGCATTAAGCTCCTAGAAGGGGTATAATGGCATGCTTTTATAAAATATCCCTTTTCACATGTTTTGCTTGTGTATGTGCATAAGATATCATACTTAGTACATGTAGAGTACAAAGCCCGTTTTCTTCCCTTGTCGCAAACATTTTCGGTTACGGTCATTGAAGAGTATGGAAGGCGATACAGTTGAAGGCTTGGATTCTTCCTTTCATTCATGTGGGGTAGTTCCTCAACTTTCGACGGCAATGCTATCTTCTAGGTTTTGCAAAACTTCACCAAAAATGCAGAAATTTCAATTTTTAGTCATTATTTTTACTACTAGTAAGAGCTACTTAACATAGTTATCAAATATATGAGGATAACGAGACTTTATGTTGGCCATCGCCTCCCATGTTGCATTCTTAATTATGTGATTCATTCATAACATTTTTACGGAACCCGTCTCTTTATTTCTGAATATCTTTTCTTGCCTATCATGGATTTCAACCGGAACTTTCTCATAAGACAGGTAATCCTTCATACAAAGACCCTCTATAGAAATAATAGACTCGGGATCAATAATACACTTCTTAAGCATGGAAACATGGAAAACCGAATGAACAGAAGTCAATTCACTAGTAAGTTTCAATTCGTAGACAACCTTACCAATCATTTGCAAGACTTCATAAGGACCCACAAAAAGAGGACTCAACTTCCCTTTCTTTCCAAACCTAACCACCCCTTTCATAGGAAAAATTTTCAAATACACCCTATCTCATTCTTTAAACTCCAAATCCCTTCTCCTATGATCACCTAAAGACTTTTGCCAACTATAGGCTATTTGCAAATGATTCCTGATAATATGAACCTTCTCCAAAGACATATAAATCAAATCACGACCAATAAGCAAAGGCTCACCTACTTCAAATCATCAAATAAGAGATCTGCACCTCTTACCAGAAAGGCTTCATAAAGAGCCATGGATATGGGTGGATGAACCCTCGTATCATAAGCAAACTCCACCAAAGGCAACTACTTGTCCCAATTTCCCTTGAAATCAATAATACAAGCCCTAAAATATATTTAAGGGTTTGAATAGTAGTCTCATCTTGACCATCTGTTTGGGGAAGAAAAGCGGTACTTAACTTCACCTTTGTGCCCAACCCTTTTTGGAATGACCTCCAAAACCTAGACGGGAATTTTACACCCCTATATGATATGATGGATAACGAAATACCATGGCGATAAATAATCTCATCTATGAAGATCATTGCATAGTCTTCCACAAAATAAGTAGACTTGATGGGAATGCCTTTGAGTCCGAGGCAAACCTACTACAAAATCCATTTTGATGTCTTCCTCTCAAGGTAGGAACTTGGATTTCTTGTAGCAAGCCACCCAGATTTTGATGTTTGACATTTAGTTATTGGAAATTCGGACACTTAGCAATCAATTTCGCTATGTCCTTTTTCAATCCTTCCTATCAAAATACTTTCCTAAGGTCATGGTACATCTTTGTAGAACCCGAACGAATGGAGTAACGGGACCCATGGGATTTCTCAAGGATCCGCTTCCTGAACCCATCTATATTAGAAACACACAATCTTCCTTGATACCTCAAGACACCATCCCCTTCAGGAGAATGGCTCATTAAACTTGCTAAGAACTGATTCCTTCAACTCCATCAATGATTGATCAAGGTGTCGTTTAGACTTCATATCTACTACCAAAGATGACTCGGAGTTATGATGGACCATCAGACCACCATTCGAAGAATCATTGACATTTTTCACTAGGTATTTCCTAGATTTATCTACATGAGACACACTAGCCATGGATAAATGACTTAGAGCATCCACAACCACATTGTCCTTGTTGGGGTGATAGGGAACACTAATGTCATAATCCTTTTACAATTCAAACCACTTTCTTTGTCGAAGATTCAACTCCTTTTGAGTAAACACATATTGAAGGCTATTATGGTCGGTACGCACATAAACATGGATACTATACAAGTAACGTCTCAACATTTTCAAGGCAAATACCACGGACGCTAACTCAAGATCATGAGTTGGATAGTTCCTCTCATGCACCTTAAGGTTGTAGAAGCATAGGCTACTACCTTCCCTTGTTGCATAAGCACACACCCTAAACCCACTCGGGATGCATCACAATATACAACGAGGCCCTTTATACCCTCCGGTAAAATCAACACCGGAGAAGAAGTAAGTCTATCCTTCAAGATTTTGAAACTTCTCTCGCATGCCTTTGACCACTCATATTTCTTACTCTTCAGGGTCAAAGTACTCAAGGGAGATGCAATGGATGAAAAACAACTCAAAAACCTCCGTTAATAACCGGCTAGACCAAGAAACTCCTAATGTCGGATGGAGTCAATGTCCTAGGCCAATTTTTCACGGCCTCAATATTTATTGGATAACCCTCAACTCCCTAAATAGAGATGACATGATCAAGAAATGCGACCGATCTCAACCAAAACCCATACTTGCTATACTTAGCAAACAATTCATTCCCCTTAAGAACTTGCAACATCACCCTCAAATGGTTCATGTGATCACCCACATTTTTTGAGTATACCAAGATGTCATCAATGAAGACAATGACAAATGAATCTAGATAAATTCGAAACACCCTATTCAAGAAATCCATGAACGTCGTTGGGGCATTCGTGATCCTTCAACTGTTTCAATTCGGACGGAGACATCCGATAAGGAGTAATTAAATGTGATTTGTTTCCGGTAACAAGTCAATGCCAAAATAAATTTCCCATTCGGGAGGAATACCGGGAAGATCATTGTAAAAAACATACGTAAATACCTCACTACGGGGACCGACTCAAAGGAAGGAATTTGAGAGTGTAAATCTTGGACTCTTACTATGTGGTATAAACAACCTCTAGAGTTCATTTTACAAGCTTTGAAACAAGAAATGATACTACCTATAGGAATAGAATTTTCCCCCTTCCACTATAAAGCGGGCTCATTTTTAAAGCTAAACTTCACCACCCTAGTTCTACAATCAATAGAGGAAAAGCAAGCATGCAACCAAGCCATATACAAAATTAAATAAAAAATAAACATATAATGTTATACTAGTTCAACATAAGAAACTCCATTGGGCAACATTATAAGAGAATTTCTATACACCATTTTTTCAATAACAAACTCACCTACCAAGGTAGACACTATAAAAAGTTCATGGAAGATATCGGGGAAACTGTCAAACTTTTTAGCTACTATAGGAGTAAAAAATTATTAACTAGCACCAGGATCAACTAAGGAATATATATTAATAGAGAAGACCTTCAGCATACCCGTTACCACATTGGGAGAAGTCTCATGCTCACCCTTAGAAAAAAGAGCATAGAAGCGATTCTTCTTAGGAGCATCATTAGAACCACTTGTTTGAGCTTGACAACTACCCTTCTCATGGCCCCTCACATAGGGAAATCCCTAACCCTGTGCCTACTTTTTACACAACAAAAACAATTATCTGATCCATTAAGACAATCAGGATAGTGCTTCTTACCACACATTTCACAAGTTGGCTTCTCGTTTGGTGAACTAGTATTATTTCCCTTTTTAGGCTTCGAGTTAGACACCCTATCATACGTATACTTTAGAAACATAGAAAGAAACTTATTAGACACCCTCATCTTAAACCTTGGCTTGTATTGTATGTTAAGCCTTTCCATTGAAGAACAACTATCAAAAGTTCTTGCCCCCTTAAAATCTCTAATCTTCCTCTTAGACCTTGACTCTTCAACTTGTTGAGAATGAACAATGAGACGAGAAATTTTCACGTTGTCAGGTAGGATAAAGGAATGACATTATTCTTGCTAATCATCCAACACCCCTGTCACAAAGCGGCTTCATTTTATCTCTAGCATCGGAAACCAAAGAAGGAACATATTTTGAAAATTTAGTGAATTTCAAGGAGTATTCATGAACACTCATAAATACTTGGCAAAAGTTCATAAACTCAACCACTTTAGCTTCCCTCTTCTCCCTAGGAAAGAACCGATCAAGAAAAAGCCTTTACACCTCCAAGTCATCAGTCCACCCCTTAATGACCTATTGTCCCTCCATTGGACATACCATGCTTGAGACACATACTTAAACTTGTAAGTGTCTAATTCGACCTTATCACTAGTAGACAAGTTCATATCATAAAGGATCTTGTAGATTTCATCGATGAATTGTTGGGGGACTTCATCAACTTTGCACCCGTAAAACGTAGGAGGATTCATCCTTGTGAAATATATTAGACAATAGGCAATAGTAGCAACTTGTTGGTGTGCTCAGGGTGCAACCTCCCTATTAGCTTGGGCCGTCATGGCTTTGGCTTGAGTACTGACGACTTATGGTTGGGTAATGATGGCTTGGGACATTTGGGAGAGAGCAGCCTTTATGTTCTCATCTGTCAAAGAAGGAAGATTGACTGGGGCTTGGTAATCATTAACATTTTCCTCATTAGGAGGAACTTGATCACCACGGGAAGGAACTCCCGCATAGGGAATCTCTTATTCAAGTTTTCGGGCCGCATTCCTTCAAGTATTCATTGCATATAATCATAATAAGAGGATTAGATTCCAAAGCACATAGAGTTAACACTCTAAAGGCACGATGTTGGACTTCGAAGAAAGTGACAGTTTCCTAAGCATATCATAGATTCCTATTCATAAGTGTGGCAAACTTCACAATTATGAATACGAGCGTACATATGTGGTTGAGAGATGCATTGACTCAAATATATTTAATCGCATGCTCTTATACCACGTTTGTCACATTCGGGAAAGCCCCATAGAAACAATAGGTGTCATCGTCCTCTTTGAGGACTAAGACTAACCTCTTAGCTTACATCATTACATTCATAAGTCAAATTTAGCAAAAAATTTAAAACTTTTCATTACTTCAATTTGGATATTTACATAGACCTATGCATACCATAGTATATATATATCGAGTATAGACCCTTCGTATAGAAATATTACTTAGTCTCAACTTTTATTGCACATAAATATATATAGAAGGTAACGTAGTCATAATAGTCGTCTCATCTCATAACCATCTGGTAAGAGTATATCAAATTTGTCCTACACCATACATCAATGAAATAATACCAACATATAGGTCATACAATGTTCAGTAATCATATAAAGGAAAAAATATAAGAGTCATAATACTAAAACAACTCTATTAGCTAGATAGTGGCATCACCCTCGAATATTGAGGACCTACCCTACTTGGATGAATAATAGAGCCAAGTCTTCTTCAATGTTGTCTTCAAAAGCACTTCAATGACCGGAACCTAAAATGTTGCGGAAAAGGAGAAATGAGGTTAGTACGCCACTTGTACTAAGTATGAGACCATATGCAAACATACTTTGATATAATGCTATGAAATGGGACATTTCAATATGTATGCATTTTTCATTAAAAACCTTATGCACATTCAAAAACACCATACCAAATAAATAATATGTATAGAGTCATAGGCATTTATATCACAAAACCAACAACATCACAACTTAGTAAAGTCAACATGCATATCATTAAACTAGACACATAGTCAAAGAAACTCTACCATCAAGTCATAACCTTAACAAGCATGAATAATAGTTCATTATAACATAACCAAAGCAACAAAATTACACACAACCCTTATCAAGTGAACAAGTGCAATGACCAAGCAAAGCCCCATAACTTTTCTCAATCAAGAAACTCAACAAGAATCATGAGCAACCTCCTACTTCACATAATATTAAATTTAAGAATACATATCAACATGCTTTAATCATGTATACCAATGACATGTTCAAAGGAGTAATGGATATCATATATTATCATTAGAATGTAAGATAATCGTATACATATTCCTTAAATATAAATACTTCAATATATAGATAGAGTCCCATAACCCAACCTAGACTAAGCTAAAACCTTTAGGTCATCTTAGTTAGAGTTAAATATTTCTGTTCATTTTGCCTTTTTGGGAACATCATACCCTAAATGACATAGACCATATAAGCTAATGTGGAATCCAGTGTCATGGAACCCTACACCGAAAGAAGGCGGAGTACTTTCCAAGGTAGTACCTAAACCTGAACATAGAATCTTCGTGGATCCACTAGCTAGTATTAATGTGGGGCAACATAGTTCAAAAACTAGGAGATATAGTTGGGACCTATTTATGCTACATGCATTGTAGTTTCCAATCTCAAGAGTACGTTAGTGATCCTACCTTTCCTATGTGGGAAGGGACACTCCTCACTCTAGTTCACTCGGTTCTAAGCAAGTTTCCCTTTTTGAAATGTCTTTAATGTCTTTATTTATCATCATAGCTTAATATAGGTCACAAAGTCTAACCGTTGTATAGATATCATCATACTCATCATAGCTCAATAAGAATTGCATGAGTAAAATCCTTTCCTTACAATTCATATAAGTGAGGTTAGAACATTTAGATATCACTTCATAATAAGGCACATTGATAAATCATTCACCATCCTTATAACATTTACATCTTAAGACAAAACCTCACAACCATAGTCAAGACATTAAAATTCAACATCATACAACCATATCAATCATAATACAAGGCATACTCTAATACAACATCATGACTTAATCATAATTAACCACAATTTGAAGTAAATTGTAGGGATAATAAGACTCACCAGGCATCCTTCATAACTCATCATCAAGGTCTTACCATCAATCCTTTTTTGAACCCAATTAGGGTATAAAATCATCATAATTAAATGACCAACGTGATATCAAGTCTAAAAGAATCAATGTATCACAATTCAATACTAGATCAAAGTTTAAGACAAAACACTTCGGTCAATTCACAACATACTTCATAAGCGAGATAAAATTCTCAAGAATTAGCATGAAGAGACCATAAATCACCCTAATTCTTTAATGATTAGTGTGACAAAATTATCTAGTATTAATTCAACTAATAACCAAGTCAATTAAACAAAAATAATACAATTCACATCAAGAACATCACCTAAGGTTAATGGTTAAGGATCATCTTCTACAAACTTTACTAATTTATCAATATATAAAATAATTGAGTTAAATACATGTTAATATATCCATAATATATAAAATAAATCATAAAAAATCAACTCATAATATTAATTTCAAGATTGGTTGATGAAAACCCAACTTTGGGAATCAATTTGATGGAACCTTTTGAAGAAAGAGGTCTCAAAGGTGAAATAGATCCCATACCTTATTTTTTATAAATATTTATGGATAAACCTTAGTTATTGAGCCCTATAACCCTTACCTAGATTTGTTTTCAATGGACTTCTTCCACTAGAGAATGAAAGAAGAGTGAAGGAAGAGAATTTTGGTTTTGAGAGTTGTGATTAGTCTTATGGGGTTGGGGTCTTTATATGGAGATTTAATTAACTTAATTAGGCTTCCCTAATCCCATATATAACGACCTAACCTTTAAATAATTGATTGGAGTTAATTGAAAACGTGCAGCAATTGGGACCCCACAGAGGGGACCCCGATTGACAGTCTGTTGTGAGTTGACGGTCACTGTGCCTTTCCGTGCTGCACATCCCTAGTTTGACACTATTCAATTGAGGTACTTCATGTATTTTTCTACGTGTTGGTTTAGGAATGACATCGGCGCCCTGTCGATCAACCTACGCCCCGTCTTTTACTTCCGTAGGTGAACACTGCCCAGGCAGTGTTGACCCCAAAATGCAAGGTTCCTTATCAAGATACCTTGGTTGGTCCTTGGGAAGTTACGCCCGGACATTTCGAACATGAATCAACTAAAACACATATTAGGAAAACTTCAACCATTTTTCATCATTTTGTGACTTCAAAAATCTAGTCAAATAGGCTAAGGCAGGCTAGAACCTCATTGAACTAGTTTTCGCACGTCAGGGATATTCTTGGACGTTTTGGTTTATAGACTTCCTAAATGACTTTTTTTTAAAATGGACCTTAAAGTAGAGTCCAGACCTTATGACACTTCTGTTAGGCTCTAGAACACGTCTTGGATTTTCGAAGTGTTACAGTAGCTCTCTTTGTTCATTCTTGATCACAATCCACTATCATAATTAAGACATTAGATTAATCATAACATATGAGTACTATGGCTCTAGGACACCTCAAAATACACCTGTGAAATGCAGGCGAAGCATCTCATTATACCTCACACACTACGCATATCTTGACGTCACCCTATTCGCTTTGATTTTTGTTTAGGAGTCTCTAGTAGATCTATTTCATATTGATAATGCACTATCATCTTAAGTCAATAATGTCATTAAATACAACTATAGAACAATCCAAGCTAAGCATACATCATGTAGTGGTGATGTCATAGGTAACTTGAAGTCATACATCTGAAATGTATGGATAGCATACCACACTACCATCCACACTAAGTACATCTCTAGACTGACCTTATTCAAGAAAAATAAGGAACAAAACACCCATCCTAACCATCATTCAACAAATCATGTAGATGAAAGAGAATAACAGGAGAGCATGAATCCTCAACCCTAAGCTATCATGAGAAACTAATCCCAAGATAATTCATGTAATACACCTTTCATGTAGGACAATCTATCATGAAATGTACCTAGTATGTATGTCAAGATAACATTGGAAGAGTCTAGGCCTTTCCTATAAAGTTGTCATGAAATAGTTTAGGACTAACCAAGTAATGCTATCATGAAGGCACTCCAGTAATGCTATTTCAAGCTATTCTTAGGAGAGCTTCACTATTCAATCCCAGGCTATTATGAGAACCACCATTCCCAATTTATCATGAACAAGCTACCTTAAAACACATGACCAAGCTAAATTTGAGAGAGCTTACTTCCTCCATCCCAAGCTATCATCATATTCATCACCTCAAGATATCACGAGATTTACTATCTCAATCTATCATGAGACCTATCATGTCAATATAACACACCTTGGTCTTAAATTACAAAGTAAACTAAAAAAGGAGAAACTTATTGAATATAACTTTAAAATATTCTAACTCATCATGTCTTGTTTCATTTTCGGTTATTAGGTCAACCTAGAATTCATCTATGTGAGAGAACTTGATTCCCCCTTTTGTTCATGTCTACGTGTAGAAGTGAAAAAAAACCTCATCACAATACTTTCACAATGAATTCACCCCCAATGCCATATAAAAAATGACATATCATCCCTACAATTGATTATAACATCCAATCTATAAGATCCATGTCCAATTTAAAGTTAATTTATTTAAATTGATCCTTAGAAGGTAAATCTAGGCATACATGGTCACATAGGTTTAATTCAAAATTTCAAAATCTAGACCATTGTAGATAAATTAGACCTAGTTAAATTCATATCTAGGTGATTCAATAATGATCAAATATCATACAATACAATTGAATTAAGAAGATCAACAAAGAACCTTCATCTTGCCTAAAATTTAATGATGAACTTCAACATAAATGACATATATTAACCATGAAAACCTCTTGAAAACATAACATAATCCTCATATGAACACAATTGAATGATACCTTCTAGATTGGGATCACAATCAAGCCTTACCCACAAGGCAATCATAACCCTTTCTAGATTGGGGTATTTTGGATTCACAATTGAGGAAAACAATGGGGACTCCATGGATGGAAGAATCAATGCATTAATAAGATTCGCATACCTTATATTAGCGCTTTACACCCATCTTGAAAACTTGGTGAATTTTGTTTTAAAAGTTCCCTCAATTTCTCTTTTTCTTCAATGGTGTTCTTGAGAGTGTTGTATGGAAGGAGGGGTTTTGATTTGGAGTCTAAAGTATAAATGACTATTGTAATATTTAAATAAACTTCAAATCCCTAAAATATTATCCAATCTTTAATATCTTGAAGATTACTATATATTTTGGTGGCACCCAGATGAATGGAATATTCGTAACCATGAGACTCTTCTAAAATTTGTCCCTGGAAATCATCTACATTTGGCACAGAAAACATACCTTGGTACCTATGTACCCCATCGCCCCTTTGGAGAATGACTCATTGTACGTACTAATAACCAATTACTTCAACTCCATCGAAATAACATCAAGATATTGCTTAGACTTCAACTCAACCACTTCACATTTTTCGGAGTTATGATGAAACATTAAACCCCCTTTTGGAGAATCTTTATCTTGAACACCATACTGGGACAATTTATCCACATTTTCCACTAATTCTTTCTTATTATCATCAACACGGGCTACACTACCCATAGAAATTTAACTCAAATCATCGCAACAACATTGGCTTTCCTCGGATTGTAAAGGACAATCATACCATAATCTTTCAAAAGCTTTAACCACTTTCTTTGTTGGAGATTTATCTCTTTTTGAGTGAACAAATATTGGAGAATCTAATTATTAGTGAACATGTCTATATGAAGTCCATATAGATAATGTCTCAATATTTTTAAAGAAAACACTACGGCCGCTAGTTCAATATCATGAGTTGGATAATTCTTCATACACCTTGTATTGCCTAGAGGCATATGCTATCACCTTATCATGTTGCATGAGGACACAATCCAAACCTACTCGAGAAGCGCCACAATACATAACAAACTCTGTGCTAACCTATGGTAATGTAAAAACCATAGTAGAGGTAAGCTTATCTTTAAACTTTTGAAAGCCTTTCTCACAAGCTTCCGCCCATTCAGACTTAACTTTCTTTGGGTTAAGGTATTTAATGAAGAAGAGATACATGAAAATACATTAAGAAATCTCCTATAATATCTGGCTAAGCCCAAGAAACTTTTAATATCAGTTGGAGTCGAAGGTCCAGACCAATTCTTCACCGCCTTCATCTTTTTCTTATCAACCACAATACCATCACTAGATACAATGTGCCTAAGAAAATCCACCGACCTTAGAAAAAATTTATGCGTACTATATTAACAAAAAGAGTTAATTCTCCTTGAAGAATTGCAAATCTATCCTCAAATGACCCAAGTGTTCATCCTCGCTCTTGGAATATACAAAGATATCATCAATAACAAATTGTAAATGAGTAAAGATAATTCTTCAACACCCAATTCATAAGGTCCATAAAAGCCGCCGGGACAATATTTAAATAAAAAATCATTTTTTCCCGATTGGAGAGCATGCCCTAGTCATAACCGGCGTCTTCTTCCTCTTACAGGCCTTAGACGAGCCTTAGCATACATCATCCCATCGTTGATAAAACAAGAAGTGGAAAATAAAAATATTTCTTTTAAGTTCAACTTCAATTAACATATATAAAAATATAATCTATCACACGACCATCTATTTATAAGAGTAAGACAAATGGGACTTATCCCCATTGTCTTTTCATTGAATCTAACAAGTTTCCACATCCTTGAGTTGATAAGTGAAAAGCTTGGCCTCCTAATTTGAACTCATTCCCATAGAATTCAAAATCTTATAAACCTATATCTAGAAATTCTTGAGAATCTTAATTTAACTTAGACCAATGAAAATTAGAGGGTTCATCCTTGTGAAGTCTCTAAAATGACAAGCCATTTTACTAGCATTTTAATTCACATGGGGTGCAACTTTCCAATATTCTTTTGCCGTCATAGCCTGACCTTGAGTAGTTACAACAAGAGATTGAATAGCTATGACATGAGTCAATGTTAGGAAATCTGCCCTTATTTACCCATACGACATGACTGTAGGGTTGACCAGAGCTTGGCAACTTAAAGAAACTTGTTCTTGGGGAGGAACTTTTCTGTCTTTTGGAGGAACTCCCGCATTATCAATCTACTCTTGAATCCTTCTTGCGGCTTCCCTTATAGTTGTCAAAGCCTATAAACACAAGTAAAAGATTCGAAGAAAAGGACACATAGAGTTACGACTCTTGAGGTACGACTTAAGAATACCAAAGAAGTGAGAATTTCCTAAGCATCACATAGCCTCTCATAGATAAGGGTGACGAGATTCACAATCATGAACAAGACACTACATAGACATGGTTTTGTGATACATCATTCTTAAGATTATTCAAAATCATGCTCTAATACTATGTTTGTCGCAATCGGAGAGCACCCCTAAGTCGTAATCAACGTCTTCGTCCCCTCAGAGGCCTTAGATAAACCCTTTGCTTAAATCAATGCATTATTGATAGAAAAAAAACCATAATTAAAACTTTTCTTTGAAGTTCAACTTCAATTCACATATATCAAAATAGAATCTATGATTGTTTCACATGACCATCTAAATATAAGCGTAAGAGAAATAAAACTTACCCCTTCCATTATTACAACATTTCTCATAATAGGAATTACATGAAAATCTTTGAAAAAGGAAAATTAACTTGAACTAGCATCTCCATCCTCGGACTTGACAACTCATCAACTTGGGGATATCATTCCAAGTTCTTCAAGAAAGATAGAAACTCTTCAATGGCCTGAACCTACAGTTTGTGTAGAAAATAGAATAGATATGGGTTAGTACAATCCACATAAATATATGGAAGTAAATAATTTAAAGACATGAACAAAGGGACATTTTAGTATAAACATGACAAGATCACTTTTAAAAACTTTTATGCACATTCCAAAAACATATACAAGTCCATACCACACCAACAATAAGACATATTAATATTCATGTTAAAGCATATCATCATTTCATATTTGTAGTCCATTTCATCAATATCTCACAAGAGCATACACATAATCTCCATCCTATTCCACAGTGCAATGTTAATGTGAAGCCCCGTAACCCCACATAAACAAATAACCTATCAAAGAGATCACAAACATTGTCTTATACCCTATATAATATAATAACAAGTCTAATAACATCAATCATTACAATTTAGACCAACATCAAGTATATCAAGTGAAACAAACATCATACACATCATTTATGCATAAAGAACCCACCCTAGAACTCCCGTTAAGGTCAACTTTTGAAATGTATAGGTAAACTCCCATAACCTTAAGTACACTAAGAAACAACTCTTAAGTAGTACTAATTAGTTTTCATCTTCTTACTTTCATTCATTCTAATTTCGGGAAACATCTCCATAACCGACACTAGACAATGTCAGCTTAACATGGTATGTGGTGTAAACCCCTTACACTAAAAAGAGGGAATCCTAATTGCCAAGGTAGGACATCAACATAATAATAACATCTAGGTGGATCCTCTAGCTAGGTTTCTTATGGGGGGACATAGTTAAGGAACTAGGATGTTGTTACTAGAAACCCTCTTTATGCTAATTCTCATTGTAGTTTCCACCTCATGAGAACATTGGGGGAAACTTCATCATGAAGAGACCCTTTTCATTGTCAAGTTTACTAGGTGAAAAGCTAAACTCCATTTTTCAAGTATCTTTAATTCTTTCATAAAATTAGTACATATCATAGATCTTTGGAGTTTAACCCCACATATAACATTTTCATAGCTCAAAGGTTAAGAGATGAGAAAGTCTTTTCATAACAAACCTAACATCATCTAAGGACATTAGATCATAGACAAATCATAAGATGCAAATAAGAATAACCTTCATTCCATCATTATAGTACTCCTATGGTCATAGCACAACCATTATATTCATAGCATGTTCATACATTCATAACTTCATCATTAATACCTCAATTAAAAAACATTACCAAAGATAGACGAACAACACTACAACAACATAGTCTTGACTTGAAGATATTACCAATAGCCTCCATGAGACCCAATCCAGACTTCATCCAAATCAATTATATGTATCTATCAAATCATTAAAAATCATCATAGGATGGTCAATTATACAAGAACATACACAATTATATCACCTCTAGTTATTAATCAATACAATTCAAGGGATAGGAGAAGAGGGAAGTCAATGGTTTCGAATAGAATTAGATCAATAACACAATAAACATATTAAATAAGGCAATCCATGAAATAATAATGCAACTAGCAGAAATATATCAATGTATAGACTCATCGTCTTCAAGCAATTCATCAAATAAGATCCAAGATCTCTTAAATTTAGCGAAGAACATGGGTCCTATTGAATTTCAATAAAACAACATCAATTAACCATCATTCTACACTTAAATAACCCTATATAATCCTAATTCATCACAATTGATCCACATAAAACCCTTGATATTTTGTGGGATTTAAAATGATCTTTGAAAGGATCTCTTGGGGAAAGAAATCCCAAGAATGAAATGATTAATACCTTAATGAATAATTTATCCACAAATTTGAGTAGAAAACTTTGAGAATTGGTCTTCTTCTTAAAACTACAATGCCTTTCAATTGAGGTTAGGTAGAGAAAGAATTTTAGAGAGAGGTGAGAGTTATTTGGATATAAAAATTGGATTTGATTTGGGTGGGTAAATTTGGTATAAAACATGATATAAAATTCATATTTTTACCCTCCCATAAAATACCAAAAAAAGCCTTTACTATATTAGACCTTTTTATGAAGTGAAACTTGACTTCAAATTTCATATTTTTTGTAGGGGAACAAGTTCGCATCGTGGGGCTGTTTCCACAAGATCTCCAAAATTATTTTTTTAGACAGTAGAGTCCGCGATGTGGCCAAAATTTTTCGGCACACAGTGAGCCTAATCCGCGAGTCCAACTTTTTTAATGCATGTAAAGTTGCCTGCTGCCTTGGGCAGTTCGTTGGCCAATAGTTTGATCCTTTTCAAGGACCCCTAGGTTGGTCCTTCGGTGGTTGTACATGGTAGTTTTGACCCTATAAACATTATGTTACCTATTTAAACAATTTTTATAAGTTTTAGACTTCATACAACAATTCTAAACCTTCACAAGTCATAAGGATGTTGATTAGTTCAATTTAACTAGTTTCCGAACGTCATGGTTGTCCATTGACGTTTATGATCTAATACTTCTAAATGAAGTTTACTACATTAGTCTAGGTATGGAAACATATTTTTATAAGTTATTCAATAGGTCAGGCTTCAGTATAGATTATTGGATTTCTAAAGAATAACAATATACCCCCCATGGGGAACATTCGTCCTCGAATGACACCTTAAAATTTTTATTTCGACTTTATGACTCAATACTAGCAACCCAACCAGCACTTGTATTTAATGATGACTAAATTTAAAAAAGTAGGCAACATCAACTCTATTTTTAAAATATCACTTGCAAGAGACTACAATTGTAGTAAAAACATGAAGAATATTGTTAGGACCCAAAAATGTTCAATGTATGATGACAATGCAAAAACATGCTTAAAAGGGACAATTTGATTGAAATTGAAGGATTATGCCACTTCATAAATATCATGAAAAATAGAATAAAAGACACCATATACAAGTACAAAATCATATAAGTGATAACTTCACATATAGACTATAATATAAAGAAACCGTTACCTTTACGTTTGAAACCTTCGCTTCAAGCAACCTCTATGCTATACCTTGTGCCATGAATGGTTAAAGTCTCATACAACAATCCTTTCTAAGGCACCACACTAAGATCACGAAAAGTGAAATCACCCTCAATACCCTTATTCCTTTACACATAAAGCATTTAAGAGACAATAAAAATTACATGAATCACATTAGGACAATCATCTAAGTCAACTCTATGTCATACTACAGAAATAAGCTAGTAGCATCCCATAATACTACTCACACTATGCATCCCCTTAGAGTCATCATAGACTAGGCACATTCAATTCAGTAAGTCATGACAACGAAAGTATGACATATGTATAATCCAAGTAAGAATGCATATCTCAATTAGACTATCATTCAACATTGTTCAATAGATTTCATACAAACTCAACAATTCATTAAGGACATATTCTTTCATTAGTCATTAGGATTAAGAGATACTCATTATGACCCTATACAAGCCTACTTGTGCATTGCATAAGTTTCATCCCATACTACTACATACACTTTGTAGATATTATCAACAAGCCATAATGGCATCTCACATAATGGGAATACGTGTTTAACCGACATATAGCATGAGAGATAAATCATGGAATACAATGTACTATCCCATATGATAAGGGTTGGTCCACTTACCTAAGGTAAATTGGTTAATAACTTGAGTGGACTCACTAGATAGACCTATTAGCGCTCATAGTTTATGGTATAAGGGTGATGACACAAGATACCCCACCATAAGTTACAGATAGGCACTCATCACAAGATATTGCTACTAGATACCCCTCCTCAACTAATCTATGTGTATCCATCCCCTCCCTCTATTCATTCATTGGATTTGTCTATGTAGATAATAATAGTGCTACAAGACACTCCGCCTCAACTCATGGATGAGTATCCATCTCAACCCCCATGCCTCATTAATTCATTAGAGTTCAATCAAGAAAAACCTTTTAGTAGACTCTAAGTTCTTTAACACAATCTAAGAGATTTCATTCGTAAGTATAATATAAGGAAAACAAGAGTAATATAATACATATATTCAATAATAAAAGATTAAGTAAACACATCCACCTTTCAAGTGGATTAACATCAAGCTAGCAATTGTATATCAACAAGTAATTTTTCAAATTTTTCTTTTAAGGCCATAAATATTAAGTATCAATAAAAAAATTTCATCAGGACTAATCATAGAAAATAGCATAATATAACATTCTAAGGCCATTTAAACACTCAATATTCACATATAATCATTATCAAAAAATGCCGTTTATAAAGGAATAAATTGGTAATAGAGAGAAATCATGGTTTCAATGGAGTATTTTCACCTTAAGATAGAAATTTAACATCAATAAAACCATACAATATCACTACATACCTTTTAAAACAATTTAGAGAAAGAGACCATGAAGTTGAGTAGAACAGTAGTTTTAATGAACATGAAAGCTTGAAATGATATTTTGAAATAGACTGTAGGATTAAACGAAATCTAAGATGAAGAGTCATCATACCTTAATATTGTAGAATCTACTGAATGGGAAGAAGAAACGCCTTGAATTTCCTACCTTGAACTTGACCTTGGACTCCAAGAGAGTTTCTAGAGAGAACTTATTAGACAAAGGGTTTTGATTTCAAAGATTAAGTATAAATGAAAAATTAAATGTTATGATACTCTTATAATACGTAAAATGACATAAAAAAACGTCCAAACACTTAATAAAGCAATTCAGAATTTTACCAAACCACCCTTCACTTGGTCGAGTAGAAGGCAACTTCTGCAGTGTCAACCTATGGAAACCCCACATACGGACTACAGGTGGCTTGATGGAGTGTACTACTGCTTCATGGTTTGGGAAAGAGACCCACCACTTGTAGTCTTTCACAATCATTGACCTACACCCAAGACCTACGGGGCGTAGATTAGTCTAAGGGGCGTAAATGGGGCTGTTTTGACAGCTTTTTTGGCAAAGTTAGGACCCTTCTCAAGGAACTCTTGGGTGATCCTCAGAGAGTCGTACCCGGGTTTTAACCCCTATATATTTCTCTCATGTACGGGAACCATTTTTTTTATTTCGACCATCAAACAAAATACCACTACAATTTACTACAACACACTAGTTTAAAAGACTAGTTTCAAGATGTTTTACTGCAAAAGTCTTTGAACTAAATTTCTGAAGTCATTTATACTGATACAATGATGTTAATTACTTAAATCCCACATATGAGGCTTTAGTTTTTTCTATTTCATTTTAGGCTCGTTACACTTGTTTTCATTTCGAACTTCTTTATTGATTTTTTGTGTGAGTATGGAATAATTTTGTGTGTGAGGGCACCTGGATGTAGTTATTCAACCTTGACTTTTTTCATAATCAAGAATGTACTGGTGATCTTCAGATTCGGTTGACACTGTCTAGTAATCATTTGAAACTTTCTTAGCATGATTGGGTGTTGCATATGCTTGATAGTAATCTTGTTGTGACACTTCATTGTTAACTATCATTGAGAACTTTAGTAGACACTATTGTTGAAGTAATGTTGTTTTGAATTTCTTAAGCACAAGGAAAAGTGTAATTTAGGGGTTTTGATGAGTAGTAGATGTGTACACAACTGAGGATTTCTAGTTCTATATTAAGTGTGCTGAATTCCTAATTATATCCTTTTTGATTAATTGAATCTGTGAATGCCAAATTATAATGCAAGGGTGAATGTTGAGATAATTGTCAAAAAACCATGAAAAGAGTAGATATCTCCAAACTTTTTATCATCTAAACAAAAGATAGAAAAGCTAAATGGTTTGAATATCACCTAAATTGACACTATTTGATGTCCAATTATCATGACATATTGGAAAAGATATTCCATATGGGATATCTGCCGAATTAATAAAGAGGAAACAAAGATACGTCGCCGAATGTCACTAAATCCATAGTAAAAAAATGAGGCTAAACTCGGAGGACAACGTGAAATTTTGTGACTCATTGATTATGAAGGGTATACTCAATCTAGTCCATCCATTGGAGTTCAAACACCTGAAATCTAAAATTAATAATGAGCGAGGTGAAATATAAAGTAGCAATTCATCGAATAAGTTGGGAGAGTCTAACTTATGACGTCAATTGGGTGCGAAAGAAATTTAGCGGAAACTATAAATATATTTGAGTATGGAAAAAATGTATCCTATTATCATTTTTACTATTTTAATATCGGAAATAGAGTATTTAGCTTTATTCTTAGTGTTGGGGTTTTGTTTAACCTTGTAATGATAATTAAATGTTGAAAACGAAGTGGGTGTTGAATATTATTGTTAAATTTCAAGACATAGGAATAATTTCTTTGAATTTTATGTTGTGTGTCTGAATCTTATGTTTTATGGGGTGTGATTAAGAGATTAAATGTTTTATTTAAATTAGTGGGTCATTTTTCTATCTTTGTTTTATTGGTGTCCGCCACGAATTGTAGTGCATTAGAATGAACTTAATTTAGAGGTTAAGGTGGACAATGTAATCCTACTCTAGATCTCCAAATGGTTCTTGAGAAAACCAATAGAAGTGGTTATTAACTCAACGTGAGAAACTTTTATGATTTTAGTTGCAAAAGAAAGGTATTGGATTAATTTTTCAATTATATATATGATATCAAAAAGATATTCCATAAACCAATGCTATGATATCAAAAGAATATTAGTTTTATGAGTGATTACCTACCTTATTCATAGTTTTTAAGCTTTTCTGATCAAGAAAATATACACTAGTTAATATCAATCCAAACCCCTAGATCGAATATAAATTGTCTAACAGATATTTTCTTAAGGTAATTATTTATAACTAGTTCAAAAGGTTATTTGTTAAATTTGTGGAATAATCCACCAATTTCTTTAATAAATGAATTATTCGCATGTTAATTCACCATTTGAATTCCTATACTTACTTCACTCCTTATGGAATTCGACCACGACTTTTATTAGGGTAATTGTTTTGACAACAACCGCTAACTGCCTAGCTGTTTTAGAGTAGTTTGAGCATTGTAACATATGTTGGTGGTGTGGTGTCAAATTTTTTGATGATATCCAATAGTTCATGGACAAGAAAGTAATATTGCACTCTCATCTCCATTATCAATTATTTGTTGCGTTTATCATATCAACACTATTAAGAGTCCTTACAAAATGTATCATTGATTAGAACCTAGTAATTTGAATCCATCAAAAGTATAATGTAAATCTCCTTTCTTTTGAGTTGCTACAATTCTTATCAACCAGGTTCTAATACCACTTCTAGTATATATTATGAGAAGAGACTAATGCGTTTCACACAATATAATTTTTTTATTTCAAGGTGAAGCCCAACTCTTGTCTTACAATTCATACACAAAATATTTATTCCCTCAATCTCTAGCAAATCTATAATATTTGTCAATCAATTGGTAATTTCTCTCGTGCTTACTCTATTTCATGTTTTCTTAAATAATTAAAATTCAAATTATCCACGTTTATCTAACATCAAACAATTTTAGATAGCTAGGAAGAAATTAAGAACTGGAAATATTCATTTGTTTACTACATTGAAAATCTTTAAATTTGTTTGCATTAGGAATGTTAGGGTTTTGGTGTTTTGGGCTTTGAGTTTAGGGTTTAGGGTTAAGATTATGGATAGGATTAGGGTTAGGTTCGTGTTAGGGATAGAGTTAGCATTAGGGTTAGGGTTTAGGGTTGATTTTAGGTTTTAGGTTTTGCAGTTTAGGATTTTTGGTTTAAAATCTATTTTTTAGTCATTAATGTTTGGGTTTTTGTATTTTGGGATGTTTTTTAATTATTTGGATTACCCTTGGGGTGTAAGGGGCTAAGCAACACCCCTAGGCCTTAACATAAATAATAAAGAAAGTACAAAGAGGGGAACATACACCTAACCTCCGAACGTATGGTGGTTTAGAATCAACTTTCAAAAAAGGTAAGTCAACTCTTCCCCTTAGAAAAAAAGATGAAATTAAAATACTACACACCTAAAAGACAGGGCTCATCTCAATACATAGTATCTCGAAATCTTATATAAGGGAGAATCTCCCTTTGTATTTTCAAAATTAAAGACAACCTATTCTAATCAATTAAAAGAAGCTATACATTTTTAACATAGATAAGTTGAAAAGATAAACAATACTTTCTAAGGAAGGTACTTTATCTTTTTGGCTTTTTTTGTTCTGAAACATGGAATTTCCTGCTCATCTTGGTTATAGTATGCATTTGCTTCTCTAGCCAGCATCTTATTGTCAAAAAAGATTTGGGAAGTAGCTATTTTGTGGTTAAATTTTGATAAAGAATCTTCCACAAAATTGGCTTCCCTGTAGATGGGTCGACATATGAATTCTTGAACTTGGTTGATGAGGTTTTGAAGCTTTTACACCTCTGATGCTATGTTCAATTAAATGTTTGTCTAATGTGCCAGCCATTCTACTAGAAGTTGAGAATCTATCTCTAGTAGTATTTTTCTGTAGCCCATCTCTAGTTCCCAAGTCAGGCCAAAAATTGCAGTCCTTATTTTTGCTTGATTATTTGTACCAACTCCAAGTGCGACAGCACATGCCATTATCATCTTGCCTTGTTGATCCTTGATGATACCCCCTTCTCCAATCTTGCCTGGATTATCAATTGCAGTTCCATCCGTATTGATTTTAATTCATTGGTTTAGAGGTCTTTGCCATGCTATCATCCTTAGTTTTGTTTCATGAATACAAAGTTCCCTTTTTTGAAAAAGACCTTTCCATCTTGCAGGCCAACGGATTTGAGGAAAGGTTACAACCAACATCCTTTAAGTATCCATGTAAATTGCATGCTCTACGCTACTCACGTTAGGGGCTCTTCCTCTATATCAGCTTGCACACCTATGTTTCCACAAGTTCCAGCAAATTATGATAGAAGTCCCCTGTAAGAGTAATTTGTGTGCCCCATTTTTTGTGCTTTGTGTTCCAACATTATATGAGAAGATCTTGCAAGCATATTTGGTTTGGAGTAATTCTAATTATTTCTACCAAGCTTTTCTAGACATAAGCCGAAAAATATCCCCTGTTAAAGATGTACTCTATTGTATCTCTACCTTTCCTGTTAGAACACAAAAATAGTTAGACAATTCTTTTACAAAAATAGTCAGCTTTTCATTGGTGGGGTGTTTTTCTTTCAAAGCTCTCCAAACAATCAATGAAGCTTTGAAAGGAATTCTCTTAAGCAAAAAAAAAAAAGAATTGATAAGAGTTTTTTGTTTTTTCTACCTTATTTCATTCCATGCTGATGAACATGTGAATCTTCCATCATTATTGAGTGTCCATATTGCCTGATCTGGCAGATGCATTTGAGTGGGAAGCTCTACAACAAGAATGATTGCTACTTGACTTCTAGGGGCTTTTTGCATGAGCTTGCTCGAATTCCACCTGCGATTACACAAAATTCTACCACTGTACTATTATTGAATCTAATAGTGTTGGTGGAATACTGAGCTAGTTGGATAATTTCTTGCCAATTATCCCACTAAAAGGAGCAGGATCAAGATTTAAGTTTCCATTGAATGGGTTTCTCCATCATCTCCCTTACTTGTAGCATGTGTTTCAAGAAATTGAGTATCCTCTGTCCTTTTTTTGACAATTTGGTTTTGATCTTTGGCAGTATCTTCCTTTCATGAATTCCCCCCACAAGGTGTGTTTGGTCCTAAACCTCTAACATTATTTGTATTGGAAAGCCATACAAACATCTTGAATGTTCCTTATACCAACATCTCCTTCAGCATATAGAATCCTCATATTTTTCCATGAGGTCCAATGATACTTGTTATTGTCATTCCTCCTTCGACAAAAAAAGTTGTCCATGAGCATTTTGATCTGTTTAAGAATTGTAGAGGATGGTGTTGTTGCAAAGCAAATGTGAATGGGGAGCGATTGCAGAACATGTTTAATAAGGATTGCTATGCCTCCATGACTTAGCTGCTTAGTATGCCAAGCTGTGATCATGCAAATAAATTTATTAACCAAGTATGTGAAGTAAATAATTATAGGTCTATCCACAAGGTTGGGCATCCTAAATAGGTTAGAGGTCCCTGCTTCTGTCTGAATCCTGTTATTCTTTTGATTATATCTCTTGTGGTGCCAAATGCATTAGGATGGACCATGAATTAGTATTTGTCTCCATTAACCATATTACCATAGATTTCTTGATAATCTTTCAAGGTTTGCATAATGAGCTCAAAGTTTTTGCCCTTCCTAAAGTGAATAAAATTATATCATAAGCAAAACTTAAGTGTGTCACTATTGGCCCCTTTTTTTCCACATAGAAACCATGAAATTCAGGATTGTTGTTTAGTTGATTGAGAGTTCTTGACAATACCTCTGCACCTCAAAATAAATAGGGCATGTGATAAAGGGTATACTTTCTTGAGCCCTCTAATGGAGTGAAAGAAACCATATCTCTTACCAATAATGATAATGGAATACCAGTTATTAGCCCATAATCCTCCACACCATGTCTATGAACTTTTCATCAAATCCCATCTTCGTTAATACTAGACAAATATAAGCCTAGGAAACTCTATCATAGGCTTTTGCCATATCAAATGTGATAATGACATTATTTCCTATGATAGGTTTCCTAATGTGATGTATAATCTCTTGTGCTAGAATAATATTCTTACAAATATTCCTCCCTTTAGCAAATCCTTATTGGTTTAGAGAAATCAAGCTTGGCAGCATAGAACTTAGTCTGTTACTTACCAATTTTGCAAAAACCTTACAGGTGAAGTTGCTCAGACTTATAGGTCTATATTCTAACAACTTTTTAGGATTATTCACCTTAGGTAACAAAAAAATGCAGGAGTGGAAGAAGTATTTGGGTATCGTTTAAGAAGTTAAGAAGGTACTAATGACTTCAAGAAGGTCATACTTGATGGTGTTCCAGCACTTTTAGAAAAAGGTGACATCCATACCATTTGAACAAGAAACAAATATAGGACTTATTGAAAAAACCACATCTTCAATTCCTCCATAGTTGGCATATGAATAAGATTTTCATTTTGATCCTAACTTACCATTCTTGGAATACATTCTAACATAGTCTCCTTGATGGTTTTATCCTCTCCAGTGAAGATTTTCTGGAAATAATCACATGTTGCATTACAAATTGTATCATCTCGTTGCACCCACTCTCTATCTTCACTAATGATTCTATGAATAAAGATCCTTATTTTTCTTCGTCTTATCAAAGAATGAAAATATTTAGAGTTAGTATCACCTTCTATGGACCATTGAAGCTGGGTTTTTTGCTTCATGATTATTGAATCCTCAAGCTTTAGGAACTTAATATACCTGGCATTGAGTTCATGGAGGATAGTTCTGTTTCATTTTGAAGGATTCATGATAATGTTTTCTTCAGCCGTTGTTAACTTTTCTTCATACTCCATTACTTGTGAAAGAATATCTCTAAATTATTGCTTCGACCATTTCCTCAAAGTGTTGACCAGCCTTTTGAGTTCGTGATGAAACTTCCACATTACATTACATTCCACTTGCTTTTCCCAACATGCTTTCATAGTCTTCAAAAAGTTTTTAGTATCTACCCAGCAATTTAAAAACTTAAAGTACTTGGTATATTCCTTATCTTTTGCAGTAAGTTCCATGAGCGGAGAGCGGTTATCTAAACCTGTAGATGGTAGGTTAGGGATGGTAGTTTGTGGCGTGGAATCAAGCAAATTGTCATTAACTAAGGTCCTGCCAGACCTTTTCCTTATTTTTTGGGCAATGCCATTGATTACACCAAGTAAATCTCTGTCCACTAAAGCCTAGGTCTATAACTTCACAAGCTTCAATTACAGATATGAATTCAAAGCTCTTCTTCATATTATATGGCACCCCTCTCATTTTTCCCCTTATTGTGATAACATTAAAATCACCAACAGTGCACAATGGTTTATCATCACTGTTGTCTTTTTGAATCAATTTGTCCCATAGAGGTCTTCTAAGGTAATCCTTAGATTTGCCATAAATTAAGATGATTGTAGACTCATTCTAAACTTCATTATGCTTTAAATCAGAAGTGATTTGATGTTCACCCTCATCTTTGAATACACCTTCAATGTCCTCATTCAAAAAAACCCAAATTTTGTCATTGCAACTGCAAATTGCATTTTCTACAGCTTATTGAAATTTGATGTTTTGGATGTTCATACTATCTAAAAAAGGTTCCATAATTGCTATGATAGAAAGGTGGTACATTTTACTTAGATTCCTGAGTCTTTTCACAACCCCTTGAGTGTTAATTCCTCTCAAATTACATATAATTGTACTAATCATTGGGATGTTCTTCATGAAAATAACCTAGTGTTTGGTCTGCCTGCAATGACAGTGGTGATTTCTTGATTTTTAAATGAAATTTAATATGTTGTAATCTCCTTGGTGATGATCCTTGAGTCTGAGTAGCTTGTTGAATTTCATCCTCAATAGATTGATCCTTCTGAGGACTAAAGTCTCTACTAAGTTCCTCACGGGTCTCATCATCATCTTCTTTATCATCCATAAATTTATTATCTCCATCCACCTCATCCTTAAAATTACAAATGTCATTTTAATCAATATCAGGAGCAGTGTTAAGTTCACATTTTTATTTTTGCATATCTAGGGGTTCTGTCTCCTCTCCTCTTTCCAGTTCCTTATTACCCTCATTCTTCTGGTCTTTATTCATCCATCTTTTGGTAGCATTCCTTTTCTTTTTACTTTGTTTATTCTTACTTTTAAGGGTATTTTCCTGTTTATTTGTATTTGGATTGGTGTCCTTTTACTTTGTCTTTGAGATTGAATTATGATTTCCTATGTGATCATTATCCCTATGTTTATTCTCCTTGCTTATAGTAACCTTGTGTTGCTACTGTTTGGGAGCCTCTTGTTGAGGTTGCTTTTTTTTGACCTACTGCTGCTTTGTTTTAGTAATGGTTGAGGCTCTAAAGTCTCTATTGTAGTCAATGTGTATTCCCTCATGCAAAGCATGACGCAAATTCCCCCATTTTGTCACCCCTTCCTTTTGGCTCTCCCAGAGTCCCCTTTCCGTCCCTTCTTGAAATTCTCCATATAAACCATCAATTACATAATTATTACTAGAGGTAGGTTTTGCTGCTACAATACCTTAAGAGTCTGCATTTACATTATTGACTTCCTTTTGCTTTGGCATGCCTTTATTACCTGCAGTGTTTTCCTTTATTTTCTTGTTTGTTGCTTCTACCTCCCTTTGATCATTGCTGCCTCATTCCTCTCCCCGTATGTTGTGATTTGCTTGCAATTCCAAATTAGTAAAGGATAAATGCTGAATGTTAGTAGTTATACCTATTTGTTGGTTGTCTTTTGTATTCGGGTTTGTAGAAGTAGGTTTCCACATAGTCTTTGGAGTTTCATGTTCCTGTTGCATTTTATTTTTCCTTCTTTGAGTTTTCCATTCCTCCTCTTTTTGTTGTTCTATTTGCCTATGCCTGTTATTGTCTTTACTTTGTTGTTGTTGTTGTTGTTTTCTAGTCTCCGTGCTTTTTCTTTGTCTATCATCTTGTTCTTTTGATTTGGTGGTATCTTTGATTTTTTTTTCTTCTCACTTTTTTTTTCTTATCTGTCTATACTCCTCATCCCTTATTTTGGATTTACATTCTTCATGCCCCTGATGTCTACAATACTCATAGTATGGGGGAACATTGTCATATTCCATTGGCAGCCAGTTACGAGTGATGTCATCCTCTGGATCTAGTCCTACCCAATCATGTCTAGGTCTAGGCTTCGTCAAGACTGTTTGCATCTTAACTTTGCCCATTCCATCCCTTGACCTTTAATAGAAGCAGTGTCTAGATATAAAACCTTGCCAAATAATTCAAACAAGGGAGTAAGGAAAGGTTTTTTTTAGCAATGCCATGGTAATCCACGTAGAAAAATTTACACGTGCACAATAGGGGTTTCCTCTTTAGTTTTTCAAAAATGTTTCCAAGCTTGTATCATCATCAATTTTCCTTCAATAGTCATACTTTGTTGTGTCCAGACTGTATTATAATCTAAATTATTTGGTAAATCAATAAACACATATTTTCTTATTATAGTGTGCTATGTTGAACCTCCCCCCGCCCCACCACTTAATTGAGTTTTGTTGTATAAAACTCTTCCTGATAAGCTCAACCTTTGGCATGGTTTTTCTTAACTTCCCAACTAAAGTATACTTACAATCCACATTCAATGTATTCATATACTCATACATATCAAAGATTACAGTAGACTGCCCCTTTTTAGTCGTTTGTCTCAGAGTAGTTCTCAAGACAACAGTAGGAGCTTTAGGAGCATGTATATGTCTCACTTATACTGCAAAATTTTGGACTAAAATTTAAGGAGCAGGTTCCTAAACCTGATCCTGTTTGGTAGCTGGAATACTTTTATTATGGTTGGAAAATTTTATATTGAGGTTAGGAACATTTTGAACATTCGGACCTCTTTTCTCAAAGTTACTAGAGATCTTAGGAAACTGTTTATAGTAGATGTTTTGCCTACTCAGTCCTACTGATTTTCCTGCTGATTCAGTCACTCATTCCTTTCCTCATTTTTCTAGTTTTGATCCCATTAATTCTTGTAACTCTTTTCGGTAGTATTTCTTGAAAAGTGATTTTGTTTTATCTTTAACTTATTAGAATCATCCCTTTACGATTATAATATTGATTACACCTGATTGAATCTAAGGAAATAGTGTTGTTTTCCTCTCTTCTTCCCTTTGAGAAATGTCACTGTTAATCGGTCCTTGAGATTTCGATTTCCCATAGTTATTCGACGAATTAGAAGGGGGATTTCAGTAAATCTAGGTTCCTTTCCTCCAAGCACTCCTTCTGGGGCAGCTCTGGCGGACTAAGATTTACCGCCAGTGGCTCATGCGCCATATTTGGCGTTACATAACTAGCCGTTAGGCTCGTCCGTTCAGTGTAACGTTAAGGATTATTTAGTCTAGTGAGATAAGTTAGAGAGAGAAATAATTTGGCTTATTTCATATTTTGGAATTTTTTTATTTTATTTTTATACCCTTAAAAGGGTAGGGGCTAATCATCACCCCCAAGCCTTACCATTTCACCATAAAAAATTTACAAAGAGGGGGACATAAACCTTACCTCTATTCCTATGGTGGCTTGGATTCAATTTCCTAAAAAATGTAATCCTCACCTTACAATAAGATGAATCCAAATTTTCTATATACCTAGAAGAGAGGACTCCTCTAAGTACATATAATGTATACAAAATAAATTAGGGATACTCTCCATTAACATCTTAAAAAATTAAAGAATCTAGTTTTAACTATTCAAAGCAGGTGTATTGGGAAATATAACTTAGTTAAAAAGTTAGTGGAATGTTTAAGGAGGTTCTTTGATCTTTTTTGTTTTCTTCCTTTTGAAGCTTTGCGTATCCATTAAGTCCAATTGAAAATAGGCATTTTCCTCTTTAGGTAGCTCTTGTGTAAACATGAATATATTTGAATTCATGAATTTAAGATATGAGACCCTTCAATCTGTCTAGTTGATTGAAAATTGTCCATAAAGATTAGTTTTTTGGAGTATCCAACTGACTGCTAGCATGAAATCAATTTTCAATATGACCTTCCTATATCCTAGTACCAAAGCCCAAGATATACCAAAAATAGCTTCTCCTAGTTCTGCTTGATTGTTGGTACCATTTCCCAGGGGTGAGGTAAATGCTAATATGAGATTGCCTTCATGATCTCTTAGTATACCTCCTGCCCCTATCTTGCATGGATTATTAACTGGACTTACACTTGTATTAACTTTGATACGTTGATCAGGTGGTCTTGTCCAGGCTATCTTCTTCACATTTGTCACATGGATACATCTTTCAACTTGTTGGATTATTCTACACAAAGTAGGGGGCCAACTAACCTGAGGAAAAAGAAATTTTATACGTTTATAATTATCACTATAAATTGCACATTTGACCCTGGTACCATTAGGGGTTTTGCCTCCATGTTTACAAGCATGTCTATGTTTCCATTAATTCGAGCAGATTAGTATTGGGGAGGCCTCGAAGATGAGTTTATGAGCTTCATCGTTCTGTTTCATTGACAAACATTGAATTAAAAGTTCCTCAGTGAGCTGTGATCAATTTTTACCTCTACTCCATTTTAAAACTATCTCAAGACATCCATAGCAAGCTCTCCATTATTAAAGATATGGTTGATGGTATCTCATCCTTCACTTTTCTTGCAACAAAAACAGTTAGAAGGTTCTAAACCATTGTCAATTAACATCCTACTAGTAAGTAGCTTTCAATTTAAAGCTCTCCAAAGAATAAAGGAGGCTTTAAATGGTATATGCCTATTCCAAATCAGAGCCTTAAATTGATCCGTGGGCCTTTTTTCGCTTATTTCATTCCAGGCTGATGCATAAGTGAACATGTCGTTAGGATTTATTTTCCAGTAATCTTGGTCAGAATATTGCTAGGTAGTGTCCAGTTGGCTAGGGGTGCCTGTTTAACCAGCATTTGATAGTTCCACTGGACTTCTACCCAAAAATCAACTACTTTCCTATTGTCAAACCTGTGGATGTTTGTAGAAAATTAAGCAAAATTCCCTTCCCCAGTTAAGTTGTACCACCAAAAAGAACAATTCCCTGAGTTCAGCTTCCTAAGAATGTGTTGCTCCAACTTACAACAGTTATGAATTATATGTTTCCAATTTAGAGAATCCCAAAAGTCCCATTTCTTGCAGATAGGATTTGATCTTTGGCAGTATTTTGCTTGGATGAATTCTCCCCACAATGTGTGCTTATCTCCAATGCTTCACCACTTTTTATATTGGAAATCTTAACATACATCCTTCATATTTTTTATTCCCACCCCTCCTTCATCAATAGAATAAATAAGGTTCCTCTAAGAAGCCCAATGATACTTCTTTTTATCAGTTTTCCAACCCCAGAACAAATCTGCCATAACCATTTGTATTTGCATAATTAGAGTGGCAGGGGGGTTATAGTTGATATTAAATGAATGGTTAAGGCTTGAATAACATGATTAATCAACATAGCTCTGCCACTATAGTTTAGTTTCATGGTTTGCCACCCTGTAATCCTGCATATTATTTTAGAAATAAGGTCAGAAAAATAAGAAATCCTAGGCCTACCCACAAAGAGTGGACATCCCATATAATTGGTAATCCCTTTCCTTTGTTTGAACCCAGTGATCCTTTTACTTCTCTCTTTTGTGGTATCAAACACACTTTGATGAACCATGAAGTGACTATTGTCACTGTTAATCAACTGGCCAAAAGTATTTTCATAGGTTATGAGAGTCTGCATGATGAGTTTAAGGGCTCCTCATTTCCATGAAAATTCAATGATAGTCTTAATGATTACGGAGTTTATTTATGGATCTTGAAAGCATATCAACAACTAAAATAAATAGGGCAGGGGAGAGAGAGATCTCCATGCTTGAGGCCTCTAGAAGATTGGAAAAAACCATATCTTTTTCCATTAATTATGATAGAATACCAATTATTATCCATGGTTATCTATACCATATCAATGAATGTTTCCTGAAATCCCATCTTCCTTAAGACCAATAAAATGTAAGCCCATGAGACTCTGTCATAGGACTTAGCCATGTAAAGTTTTATAATGACATTGCTACATATGTTAGGCTTTTTAATGTGATGGGTGATTTCCTGTGCGAACATGAGTTATACTTCTACCCTTTGCAAAAAAAGACTGATTGATAGAAATAAAGTTAGGAATAATAGGGATCAATCTTGTACTCAACATTTTGAAAATGATTTTACTAATGAAGGTGCTCACACTAATAGGCTTGAACTCCATCAAATTTTTAGGATTATTAACTTTGGTTAGAAACACTATACAAGAATGAGTAAAATACTTGGGGATCTCCTGGTCACTAAAAAAATCTAATACCACTCCCATCAAGTCTTGATTGATAATGTGCAAATATTATTTAAAAAGAGTACCCATTTAAACCATCAGGACTGCTGCAGAGTTGGGGTTCATAAAGAGGTGTAATTCATTCATAGTAGGCTGAGAAGTAAGTCTGTCATTTTGCTCTTGAGTAACCATTCTAGGGATGCATTCTAGGTTTGTCTCATTGATATTTTTACCCTCCATGTAAACAACTCTTTAAAGTATTCACATGCAGCCTTACCTATGTTTTCATATCCTTGAATCCATTGCTCATTGTCATGGATCTTGTGAATGAAAAGCCTACTCCTTCTACCTCTTATCAAGTAGTGGAAGAATTTGAAATTAATATCCCCTTCTTTGAACAAATGTAGATGAGATTTCTGTTTCATAATAGCACCCTCCAACTTGAGATATCTAATGTATTTAGCATTAATCTCATGTAGATTTTCTCTGTTGGTAACACTATTGTTTTGGATCAACTTCTCCTCAGCCTGTTTAACTTTTCCATCAAACTCTCTAACACTCTTGAAAATGTCCCCTAATTACTCTTTTAACCACTTTCTTAGAGTATTAAAGAGCCTTTTCATCTTATGGTAAAATCTCCACCTACTCTTTTTGTTCACCTCCCTATTCCAACACGCTTTCACAATTCATAAAAAATTAGGGCTATCCACCCAACAATTAAGGAATTTGAGATACTTGGTATGGCTCCCTTCATTGTTAATGATGAACCCTCTGTCAAGCCTTTTCCAGATCCTTTGATTAATAACCCTACTATTAAACCAAGTGTACTTGTGACCAGAAAATCCCATGTGCTTCAAGCCACAAGCTTCTATGATGGCAATGAAATCAAGGCTTTTCCTTATATTGTAAGGAATGCCACCTATTTTTTGCTTAGTGGAGGTTATGACATTATTATCTTCCACTGAGCACCAGGGTCTATCTTCCACCTCAGCCTATAGGATCATTTAATGCCAAAGAGGTTTCCTTACATTTGGCATATGGTGAATTCAATTTGAAGCTCATTGTTGCTAAAATCACAATTAAATTGTTGATCATCCTTATCCTTCACCACACAGTATGTATGCCCATTCCAAAACAACTAGATTTTGCCATTACAATTGGCTATAGAATTATCCATGCCTAGCTGATTTTTAAAGTTCATGACATTTCTACTATCACCAAAAGGTTATAGACTAACAATAATGGCAAAGTGATACATTTTTTTGAAAATTCTGATTCTTTCCATGATTCCCTAGGTGTGTATACATCTCACATTAGAAATGATTGTACCAATCATTGGGAAACTCTATAGGAGAAAAGCTTTGTATTTGGTCTGCCTGCAGTGAAAGTTTTAATGTCTTGTTTTTGTAAATTAAACTTCTCATGTTTCAATTATCATGGAGATAAACCTTGCTTTTGTATCACTTGCTAAACCTCCTCCTCCAAATATTTGTCATTTTGAGGAATAATGCTTTTATCAGTGCATCACTAGTGTCATCATCTTCATCAAGTTCATGCCCATATTGATAATTTCATTCAACCTCATCCTCAGAACTGATAACCTCATATTCATCAATTATAGGAGAAGTATTGACCTGCCATTTGCCATAATGTTTATCAGGTGGTGCTCTAGGAGGGGGGTTAATGTTTTAGTTTGATCTGATTTTTTGATTTTACCCTGCTGTTTGTCGTCAACCCCCAACTCCTTACCTTAATTCACACTCTTTTCTTGATTGTTTTCCTGGTCTTCCTCTAATTGCTTATTGAGTTTACTCTTAGCTGCATCCCTTTTCTGCTTGATAGTCTTGGTTTTACTTCTAGGGGTATTTTCCACAATATCTTTGCTACTACAGTTCTCCATCTCCTTTTCCATGTTTTCTTTATTTTGGGCCTTCATGATTTGTGAGTCTCTACCTTGTATTCCTTTATGCACTTCTTTTTTTATGGTAACTTTTTATCCCTATGTTGCTCCATTTCCTGAATTGTTTTACATTCTCCTTTTGTTGTTTTTCCCTAATATTGTGGTCTTTATAGTAAGATTTTTGGTTAGTATAAACTTCCTCATGCCTTTCCTGAGGTATGTTCCCCCCTTTGTTTGTCCATTCCTTCATGTTAGTAGTGCTCTCCTGACATCCCTTTTCCTTACCTCCAACAGCTACAACCAGCCTACTAACAGAGATATCAAATTAAATATTTGTATGTTTCTTAGTTATGATACATGGATTGTTATATGTCACTTCCTTTTGTTCATGTTGTTTTTGTTGGTCTGCCTTTTTTCTCATGTACTCTTTCATTTGAACTCCTAGACTCTATTACTTTCCTGAATTGTTGCAATGTTTTATTTTATTTCTTTTATTGGTGCATCTCCCATTATTTGATCTTTATTTTCTTTATACCCTCCTCGTGCATTATGATCATCCTGCATTTCCAGATTAGTAAAAGATAAATGAGGAGAATTAGTTTTTATACTTGCTTGGTGATCCTCCTTTGTAATCATGTATATGGCAGTAGGTCTCCACACACTCTTTGAGGTTTCTTGCTCTTGTTGTCTTATGTTTTTCCATTTTTAAGTTTTCAATTCCTCCTCCATTTGCTGCTCTACATGCTATTGCATGTTATTATCTATATCTTGTTGTTGTTGTTTCTCTCTATTTTCCTTTCTATTTTTTTGTCTATCTTCTTGTTCCTTTGTCTGTATTCTTCATCACTCAATTTAGATTTAAATACATCAATATCATGCCCCTGATGTTTACAATACTCACAATATTGGGGAACATTCTCATATTCTACAGTTTGCCAGAATCCAATGGTATAATATTCAGGATCTAGTCCTATCCAAACATGTCTATGTCTAGACTTAGTCAAGTCTATTTGCATCTTAACTTTTCCCATTCCTGCCCTAGGCATTTTGATTGAAGCAGTGTATAGATAAAGAACCTTACGAACATATTCCAACAATGGAGTAAGGAAAGGTTTCTTGTAGCAGTGCCATCGTAATCCAGGAGGCGAAATCCAGACAATCACAGTAGGAGACTCTTCCTTAGGTTTAAATAAAGGTGTCCATGCTTGTATTCACATCATGTTTCCTTCAATAGTCATCCTTTGTTTAGTCTAGACTGTGTTGTAGTAAAACTCATTATGTAAATCAATAAACACATTTTTTGTATTTTAATGTGCTATGTTGATCGCCCCACTTAATTGAGTTTGTTGTATATAACTCTTCCTAATCAGCTCCACCTTAGGAGTGGTAAAACTAAATTTCCCAACTAACCTGTACTTACACTCCACAGTCAAAGTATGCCTGTAATAATACATATCAAAGATCACTGCACGCTGCCCCTGCTCGTTAGTTTATTTGGGGGTGGTTCTCAAAACCATAATAGGAGCTTGAGCAGAATGTATGGGCCTCAATCTTGCAGCCAGAGTTTGGATGATAGTATTTGGAAAAGGTTCCTGAACCTAATCCTTTTTAGTAACTAGATTACTCTTATTATTATTAGAAGAGTTAGTATTGAGGTTAGAGATATTCTGAACAACATTTTGTACATTAAGACTCCTTCTTTCAAAGTTACTAGAAATCTTTGGAAATTCTCTATGGTAGAGACTCTGTCTACTGTTAAGTTGTTGCTCTTCCTGCTGTGTCATGTATTGAGTCCTTACCTCAATGTTCTTATTTTGAGCTTGTTGATTATGATCACCCTTAACCATTTTCCTTTTTCTCTGACTATTACGTTCCTAATCCAAGTTAGTGTTGTTATTGTCCTTCTTATCATACACCTTTTCTTGCTGACATTCATTTTGACTGTTTACCTCACTCTTCTCCTGACTGCTTGTCCTACTAGCAAATTTTCCAATAAAATTTTCATGCTCATGGCCATTGTTAACAACATTATTAGCATATTTGAACTTAGAGTCGTGGTTAGTATGGTTATCGGAATGAATTGCTTCCCTTGCCTGCTCCATGATTGTTTGTTGAGGGCCTTATCTTTGTGAATCTTCCTCTCTGTGATAGAATACAAAGGAGTTGGCAGAACTCTCCACCTCAATAATGTCATGTTCGCCTACTAAAGCTCTTCTGTGAAGACCTTTACATATTAGGCCTACTTCCACTGATTCCTTCCTTCAATTTCATTAATCATTGTTTTTCTCCTTGCTTACCTGTTTATTAATATCGCCTTCAATTTTAGGATTCACTTCACTAGATATTGTTGTTAGATAAACATATTTGTTTTGCGAATCCACCCAGTAAGTGTTTCCTCGCGACTCCGTTGGGAGGATGGTAGATATTGCATCTCACCTTCCTGAGTATTATTTGTGATACTCCCAGAGCTTTCCCCTTTGTTTATTTAGGTTGTTTCATCAGTATTTCTATTGATTAACTTCAACTGATTAGACTCATTAACTTTACGACTTTATTCTTGATTAAACCTGATTTATTCTAGGAAAATTTTCTTGTTCCAATTTTCTTCACCCCTCCGAGAAAAGTCAGTGTTCATTGCACTTTGAGATTGCACTTTCCCGAAGTTATTTGATGCATTATAGAAGGATTCAGCTAAGGGTTGATTCTTTTCCTTTGAGTTCCCTAGTTTGGTATGGTCCGGTGGTTTGAGGTTCGTCGCCGGCGTCTCACACGCCATTATAGGCCCTTTCGGACTAGTTGTTTGACACACAACAGAGTAAAAGTTAGGGAGCAATTTTTTTAAAAGGATAATTTAGAGATAGAACTAATTTGGCTTTTTTTTGTATTTTGGTCTTTGGGTTTCATGTTAATAGTTTAGGATTAAGGTTACGTTTAGGGTTAGGGTTTCAGTTTTTTTATAGGTTTAGGGTTTGTTATTTTTGATTTGTTGTTTAAATTCTATGGTTTAGTGTTTAATGTTTTTGTTTTCGTATTTCGAACTTTGTTTTTTTTTGTTTTTTTTGCAATAAGGGTTAAAATTTAGGCTCTTTTAAGGTTTTAGGATTTGTGCTTTAGGATTTGAGGTTTAAATTTATGGTTTATATTCAATTTTTGGGTTTTAGTATTTTGGGCATAGGGTTTTAGGATTATGGTTTAGGGTTTAGGTTAGGGTTAAGGTTAGGGTTAGGGTTAGGGTTTAGAATATTTTAGGTTTTTAGATTTAGGTTTTAGGATTTGAGGTTTAATATCAATGGTTTAGTGTTTAATGTTTGTGTTTTGTATATTAGGCTTTGGATTTAGGGTTTATGGTAGGGTTAGGGTTAGGGTTTAAGTTGTTTTTTAGAGCTAAGGATTTGTGACAACTCTTGTTTGTCTTGATGTCTTCCTTCCTCTTTGTGACAACCCTTGTTCGCCTGTAAAAATCTTTTTTTCGTTCTCATATTCAGTGTTAAAAGTAGATTTAACTTTATCTTCAGCTTCGTTGCTGTCTAAGGATCTAGTATGTTCAACATACTCATCCTCGGAAACTATATGACTATATTCATCCTCCTCTTCAACACTCTCTTGTTTTTACTTGCCTTGTCTTTTCTTAATGGCATCTCTTCGATCTTTGCTCAACTTGTTTTTCGACCCTTGCTGACTTTTTCTTGTTTCTATAGGAGACTGTACTTTTTTTGGGAATTGATAATGTTGGAAATAAACTGGACTTCTTCATCTGTTTGGAACTCTAAGTTCAATACATTCCCCAACATCAACCAAATCTTTTGTGCGTATCTCTTGTCCCTTGAAGAACATTTATGTTCTTTCCTCTTTCCCCAAGTCGCAATTACTCCCTTGTCAATATTCATTACATCAGTAGCACATTCAGTTGGAGAATTTGGGATACATGATTTTTTGAAATGGTACTTGGTATAGTATTTAAACTTTTGGTTTTAACCATTGTGATTTCCTCCGGACATGCACATACTATTTCCATACCTTTCTTTGTTGCATTATTGATATTTTTTACCTGCGATGATATACTTATAACATGTTACTTAATGTCTAGTATAGCTATGAAATGTTGCATATTACCCACAATATGTGCATGGCCTGCATGGGATGTTTGTTGTATATGTTGCACTGCCTATACATCTAAAACCGTTTGTGTATGACCTGCATGACTTACTGTTTCTGTTTTTAGAATTTTTTTATGCTTCTTTATAACAGGATTGTTCATTTCCACTTGACATCCAGTCACCTATTCGTGCTCATCAAATTCAAGAAATTATTAAAAGTAGGAAATTAATTTGCTTACCTATTTGGACTGGTTGTTGCAACTCCTACACTGGCATAGCTCTTGCTCTTTAAGCAGTTTTAGCGACGTGTTCTTGCTGCTTAATCGGCTTAGATTTCTGCATTCGTGAATTTTCAGCTTCTTAATACATTCTTCTATGCTCATGATGTATTGGTGATATAATATTTTCATGTTGTGGAGCTTTCTGCAAGTCTCCAGCACCTCTAGTAGGTTTGTCATTGTTATTTTTTTCTGCATTATTCTAAACCTTTTTTCCAACTTCCATTTCCGTTTTTATGTTGAAATTCCTCATCCATTAACTTAACAGTACACTCATTTATCATGTGTCCTTGGTGTTTAAAATAATGACAATATGTAGGCACATGTTCATACTCAATACATTGACACTGATCTTGATTGAGATCCTCTTCGTCATAAGCAATCTAAACGTGTTTAGGTCTATCCTTTATAAGATCAAGTTGAATCCTAACCCTTGCCATGATACCCCTAGTCTTGTTCACGTTATCATTGTCTAAGTATATCAACTTTAAAACTAGAGACGACATAGTTTTTAATATATCCTTATAATAACAATGCAAAGGAAGCTCCGGAAAAGCTATCCAAACAAGAACAATTAGGGTTTCTTCAATAGGTTTAAAGGTCGGAGTTCGTGTTTGAATTCTCATAGACTATCCCTCAATAGTAATTCTAAATTATTATGAAGTCTAGTTCATTATCCAAATCAATGTAGACATCCCTAGAATTGAAATAGTAAATTTTAACTCCATCTGAAAGATGAGCTTGGCTGATGAAACTCCTTATAATCAGCTCAACCTTAGACATGATATTACTAAACTTGCCTATAAGCGTATATTTACACCTATCAATAAAGATAACAAGAAAGTCTTTAGTACTAAAAATACCAGTAGGTCTTCGTTGCTACGTAGTAATATTAGGTGTCTTAAACTCAATTGGATCTGTAGTTTTCGCCAAAATTGCATCTAAGCCTATCATTATATGTTTAGATAACTGTTTGAGGTGAAGGTTCCTGATTACCAGCTTGTTTTTTTATGTTTATACTGTCCATAAGGGTTAATAGTTTAGGGTTATGGTTAGGGTTAGGCCTTTGGTTAGGCTTAGGGTTACGGTTACGTCTTATGTTTTTTATTTGGTTTTACGGTTTGTGGTTTTCAATTTGAGGTTTAAAATCTACGGTTTAGTGTTAAATAATTTGGTATTCTTATTTTGGACTTAGTATTTTTTTCCACTTAGGTTTAGGGCTAGGGTTAGGGTGTAGGGTGTAGGTTTTTCTTAGGCTTCATGGTTCAGAGCTTAGCATTCACGGTTTAACATCTATGTTTAGTATTTAATGTTTAGGTTTTAGTATTTTTCGCTTTGAATATTCGGTTTATGGTTTAGAGTTAGGGTTATGATTAGGGTTGTAATCTTTTTCAGGTTCTTGGGTTTAGGGTTTAGGATTTGAGGTTAAATATGAATTGTTTGATGTTTGATGTTGTGGTTATGGTATTTTGGGGTTGGGGTTTAGGTTTTATGGTAGGATTAGGTTTAGGGTTAATGTTAGGCTTTAGGATTTTTTTTTAGTTTTTAGGGTTTAGGGTTCAGGATTTTAGTTTAAATACATATGGCTTAGTGATTAATGTTAGGGTTTTGGTATTTTGGCTTAGGATTTTAGGGTGTACGGTTAGGGTTAAGGAAACTGTTAGGGTTAGGGTTCGTGTTAGGGATAGTTTTATTGTTAGGGTTTAGATTTTTTATTTAGGTTTTAGGTTTTGGGGTTTATGATTTTTCGCTTAAAATATTTGGTTTAGTGTTTAATTTTGTGGTTTTTATGTTTTGGGCTTGTGGTTTACATTAATAGTTTTGGGTTAGGGTTACAGGGTTATTGATATAGGATTTGAGGTTTAAAATCAAATGTTTAGTGTTTATTGTTTGGGTTTTCGTATTTTGGACATTGGGTTTTTATTTTTTTAAATTTTTTATAATAACAACTAATATGATAAAGAATTCATGTCGAATAAAATTAACTAAACAATCATATTGTAAGAAAATATAATCCAAGAATGAGAAGTTTAACTCCACATAGACATAGAGAAATTGCAATGAATCATTGAAAGAAAAGACATAAAATAAACAAAAGAGAAGAAAAGAAGAAACCCTAAATAAAAATCTACTTTTAACATTGTATCCGCCTCCTCTTTTATTTTATTTTTTGACTTAAGGTTTCAGGTTAGGATTAGGGTTAAATTAGGATTAAGGTGTAGGTTTTTTTGGCTTTATGGTCCAAGGTTTATTATTTGAGGTTTAAAATAAATTATTTAGTATTTAATGTGTATGTTTTGGTATTCAAGGCTTAGGATTTTGGGTTAATGGTTTAGAGTTAGGGTTAGGTGTCACATCCCGAGACCACACCCTAGAAGATATGGTAGTCTCGGAGTGAAATCAGCGTACTTGACCTCTCGGAGGTCTTGTACAAGCCCATTCATTTCGTTTATGGCATATTCATATATGAAGATTAGTGCGGAATTAAGACTTTTCACAAACATTTGCATAGTCTTTAAGTTCCTTTCATATAAAACTCAAAGGAAATACTAAGTCTTATTTAATGAAATCATAGACACAAGAGTACTTTTGGACACGACCCATATATTATAAAAATATCATACTACTAAGTCTATTACTATATTTCGATAATAGAAATAAAAGATATATGTGCCCTTGAATTGAATGAGGACATACTTCAACTCTTAGCTCTCCCAAAAAACCTTCATCGATGAATAACTTTTGAGATAGATAAAAGCTTGGAATTTGTACAAACCCATGTACTAAGTATGACATAATTAATAAAGTCATGAAAATAGACAGTTATTGGAAATATGCATTTTTTTAACTTAAATATCCTATCATAAGCATAAGAGAAACATTTAACACCTTATAAACACATAAGAAATAACTTAGACAATTATTTACATTTTTAGCAACTTTACAGTAACCTAACTTAAGTAAGACAAAGAGATACCGCCCATACACCCTCTCTAGGCACACCTAAATGATCATTAAGACCACAAATAATGAGATATACACACTTACAACACATCAACCACATGAACATGAGATCCTCCTGCCAAAGGTGATTTTAAGATTCACTTGAGTGAGTTGTGAAACGACGGCCCATATAATCCCTTAGACACACACTTAAGAGATCCTATAGACTACCTAAGATAAAATTATTATCACTTAATACGACAACATACTTACAATATGAAATTCTCCCTTCCAAAGTTTATCAAAAGACTTACTTTATTAAATCAAGAAGATAACATCGATGATTGACCTCTCAAAGATTACCTATATAATCCTTAAGACTACCTAAGGCTTAGATCATGTCTACATAATCAACACACTTCCCTAACTAAAGTCATTCTAATGACTTATCTAGGTAAGATATGAAGAGACAATTAATTTAACTAGACAACCCTTAAATACTCTAGATATCTATTTAGTCATATAACATTCTCTCTTAACTTATGTCATTACATTTATTAGATCATTTAAGACTCATCCATCACATATGGACATTCAACTAATGGTCTTGGACAATACCAAGGGACTCTAACTAACACCTTCAATGCAATTTTGTGGAATGTCTAGATAACGCCCCATACCTTAACCTATACTTCATAGAACTTCTCTAATTCTAGTACGTATCCCTTATAATGAGAATGGGAATTAACCGACATAGATCAGGGTAGCAAATCATGGAATCCAGAGTTGTAACCTACACCGATGGGGGTGTTCTACTTGCCAATAGTAGAACTAGAAGACATCCCATGTAGACACATGGTTAAGGAATATGAAGGGATTCCTTTGTACTTTTGCCTTACCCATTAACAAGATTTACATCCCTTACCATACTCATACGGAGCTACCCTTTGTTCTGTTAGAGTAATTTACATTAAAGGGTCATACAAAGGGGTTGCATATCAAGTTCATTTCCGAATAACATTAGCCCTACAAAATAGGTCCTCTAGGGGTACCTTACAAGGCGAAAAAGATAGCTCATCACGACTTTCCTAATGATGATATGATATCGTTCTAGCTAATCTAACTTAAGTCCATCATCCATTACAAGAACGATACCATCACGACTTTAAAATTCAATGTTCATAACCTTACCACAACGTTGAAGGTTTCATATAAACACCCTCTAAACATCATTCCAGGTCACATGTCATTCATACATTCAAGACTAAGAAGCTTTAGCATCCTAAGTTAAGACATCTCATATTCACATTCATACATATATCAAGTAAGGATGATTAATATACCACACAAGACACACCATACTTTACATATAACCTTAACCATGTCATTCTAGAAGCACACAGGCACAACGAACATAATATGTAGGTCATCTATCCACTACTATAACATCATCAACTCTAACACTACACACAAACACATAGTCATAGTCTAACATGATCACCTAACAACATCAATAAATGGGCACGTACTTTCACATAATCAGATACAAAATAACATGATCATAATTCACATATTCAACTACATACATCATCATAATAATTCAAGTAGTGCCGACAACGCCATGATCATTATAATACATAAAGTAACGCCAACAAGGCCAGATCATTCACATAGCACTTCGACCATAAGTTGACCATAACAATCATAGAATAATATGAGAGATCCATTACTTAAAATAAAGAGAATCAGGGCAGCGTACTACCAATCCATTCTCACCACCAGAATCAAAAGCAAAATCATACAACTTGATACCATAATGCCCTTACCCACAGCCATGAACATCAACTCACATAAAATTATAATATTCAATGAATATATGATAATTAAATATACGTTTATCAATCTAATACCAAATATACATCAATTGAATACAATTTTTACATCATTCAACAGCACAAAGAAAATACAGTAGATGTAATAAGTGTTAAGACTATATCTCTTAACCCATAACGTAGTCAAAAACTAAGGATATCAATTACATGTCTTCATAGGTTAATTGAGTTAAAATCAAATAATTAACAACAATTGAATCAATATAAAATGATTTATAACCTTTAATGCAAGAAGACATGAATAAATCATGAAATTCCACAAGTTCATCTTTGAAAAGTTTAGAAAACTCTATGAATATTGGTCTCCTTGATAAATAGACTTTCAAGGATCAAAAACCATACCTTAATGATTCTAATCCACGATATTTGAGATAAATTGGTTGAGAAATCATCCATCAGGCTTGAATCTTCCTTCAAGCTTCAATTGAGTTTTAGAGAGCTCTTTAGAGGTATTGAGTTTTGATTTTTGAAGAATTAATTCTCCTAAGTGTTAAAGTCTTATAAACATGTTTAAAATACCCACTGTGAACTAATTAACTGCCGAAAGTCTTATTTGTACGTTAAATGAAGTTACAATTTCACCGCTTTCACTTAATAGTATTTACAAATGAACCAGTCCTCACAAACTGTTGCCTACGACGACCCGTTTCCCAAATAACAAACTGTTCTGTTGGTCCGTAGTTTGGACTAATGATGGTCCTTTGCATGTCCTTATCCCATGCATAATTTATCACCAATAACTCCGATCGATAGGGAGTTGACTTTCCAATGAGTCGTATACTGCCTCCGTCGTTTGGGACTATTTTCTGCAGCCTTGGCTCTTGAGAAGGGTCCTTCCTTAAGTACCCTTAGATGGTCCTTAGGGAGTTTTCCCCGGATGTTTCCAACCCTAATATGTTTGTATACGATTTGAGGACCTCACATATCAATTTTATCCGAAACGAACATGTAAAACTCAACGAAACATACTAAGACACACAAGGTCATTTCAATGCAAACCTTTCTAACATCAGGGATGTTCTTGGATGTTTGACCTCCAATCATCATGCAACATTACACAATGCATATAAAAACTATAGTAACTCACATAAGTACCTCATAAGGTCATAAAAAAACATTTCTGCACATAACAACGCATGAAGCACATAGGTGACTTAGTCGTCAAATGTCTTGGTCATCCCTTGACATTTGACTTCCACTACACCTAAAACTATAGATACTGCCTCAACACCACATTATAGACCATTTAAGGACTTTATACCCTCATGAAAACCATGTTAGTCTCTGTACTCACCTATGTTATTTTTGAGGTATTACAATCTCCTCCACTTTGACAACATTTGTCCTTAAAATACACTTACCACTCTCCAAACACTTCCAAGAATGGAGATTCAATTAGAATCTCATAACCATACCATTATAACACTTTATAAAAAAACAAATGTAAAATAAACATCAATTCACATAATCAAGGTAATCACAACACAAGAAGAAACTAGAATATATTCTACAACTCATCATTCCATAACACTCACATCCTTCATTAAAATTCTACAACTCATCATGTCATAACACTCACATCCTTTATTCCAAGTCGCATAAACTCATTTTACATTCATTATTATGCTCATATAAATCAGTTCTAACCACCTTAAAACAATCTTTTACCAAATAATGAACTAGTCAATTTCGAAAAATATCACAGTGAGCATGTAGTTCGTGATAGTGAATTATGCAATTTTTTTTTGCAAAAATGCGACATTCAGGCAATTCATGATGGAAACCTGAAAAACATATAAACATATTTTCAACATAAACATAACTTCATAAAATTCACAATGCAAGGAATCAATGAAATTCAACTTCAACAATACCCCTAAACTCAATGCACAAGCAACTTACTTCTATGACTTTTTACCCTCAAGATTGAGTTGAATAAAAGATATGAGATAATAAATCAAAAATAATTTAATCACGTTAATCCCCCACATAGAAGGAACTCATACTATAAAGGAAAGAAATCCAAGAAATTACTATAAGCATATGTTTAGATATATGCATAAGGTGCAGGTTCCTGATTACCATCTTGTTTTTTTATATTTTTTCTGTCCATAATGGTTAGTGGTTTAGGGTTAAGATTAGCATTAGGGCTTTGGTAAGGATTAGAGTTACGGTTAGTTCTTAGGTTTTTTTTAGGTTTTAGGGTTTGTGGTTTAGAATTTGAGGTTTAAAATCTACGGTTTATTGTTAAATGTTTGGGTATCCTTTTTTTGGACTTAGGTTTTTTTTAAATTAGCGTTTAGGGTTCGGGCTAGGGTTGGGTTAGGGTGTAGGGTGTAGGTATTTTCTAGGTTTAGTGATTCAGGGTTTAGCATTAAAGTTTTAAAATCTATGTTTAGTATTTAATGTTAGGGTTTTTGTATTTTGGGCTCCGAATGGTTTATGGTTAAGAGTTAGGGTTAAGGTAAGGGTTTTTGTCTTTGGTAGGTTTTTGGGTTTAGGGTTTAATATCAATTGTTTAGTGTTTAATGTTGTGGTTATGGTATTTAGGGCTAGGGGTTTAGGGTTTCTTGTAGGATTAGTGTTAGGGTTAATGTTAGGGATAGGGTTAGGGTTTAGGATTTTTTTGGGTTTTAGGATTTTGGGTTAAGTATTTGAGTTGAAATATATATGGTTTAGTGATTAATGTTAGTGTTTTGGTATTTCTTTAGGGTTTAGGGTTAAGTATTAGGGTTAAGGATAGGGTTAGGGTTAGGGTTCATGTTAGGAATAGGGTTATGGTTGTGGTTTAGATTTTTCTTTCGGTTTTAGGTTTTGTGGTTTAGAATTTTTTTTCTTAAAATATATGTTTTAGTGTTTAATGTTTTCGTTTTTGTGTTTGAGGATCGGGGTTTCACATTAATGGTTTAGGGTTAGGGTTATAGGGTTATTGATTTAGGATTTGAGGTTTAAAATATATGGTTTAGTGTTTAATGTTTGGGTTTTGTTATTTTAGACATTGGTTTTTTTTCTATAATTTTTTATAAGAACAACAAATATGACAAATAATTCATGTCGAAAAAAAATAACTAAACAATCATATTGTAAGAAAAAATATTCCAAGAACGAGAAGTTGAACTCCACATACACATATGCAATTGCAATTAATCATTGAAAGAAAAGATGTAGAATGAAGAAAGAGAAGAAAAGAAGAAACCCTAAATAAAAATTTACTTTTTACATTGTATCCTCCTCTTATTTTATTTTATTTTTTGACTTAGTGTTTCTTGTTAGGGTTAGGGTTAGGGTGTAGGTTTTCTAGGTTTTATGATACGGGGTTTATTATTTGAGGTTTGAAATCAATTGTTTAGTATTGAATGTTTGAGTTTTGGTATTCTGGGCTTAGGATTTCGGGTTAATGATTTAGGGTTAGGGTTAGGTGTCACATCCCTAGATCACATCCTAAAAGATATGGCACTCTCGGAGTGAAACCACCATACTTCACCTCTCGGAGGTCTTCTACAAGCCCATTCATATTGTTCATCGCATATACATATATGAAAAGTAGTACGGAATTTAGACTTTTCACAAACATTTGCTTAGTTTTTAAATCCATTTCATATAAAACTCATAGGAAATACTAAGTCTCATTAAATCAAATCATAGACACAAGAGTACTTTGGGACACGACCCATATACAATAGAAATATCGTACTACTAAGTCTTTTACAATACTTCGATAATAGAAATAAAAAACATATATGCCCCTGAGTTGAGTCAGGACATACTTCAACTCTTAGCTCTCCAAAAGAACCTTCATGGATGAATCACTTTAGAGATAGATAAAAGCTTGGAATTTGTACAAACAAATGTACTATGATTGACATAATGCATAAAATGCATGAAAACAGACATTTATTGGTATATATAGATATTTTTGACTTAAATATCATATCATAAGAATCAGAGAGATTTAACACCATATAAACACATAAGAAATCACTTAGACAATTTTCAAATTTTTAGCAACTTTACAATAAACTAACTTAAGTAAGACAAAGAGAGACCGCCCATAAAACATCTTTAAGCACACCTTAATGATTTAACACAACCTATAATTACATATACACACTTACAGCACATCAACGACATGAACATGAGATCCTCCTGGCAAAGGTGATTTTAAGATTCACTTGAGTGAGTTGTGAAGTGACTGCCCAGATAATCCCTTCGACACACACCTAACAAATCCTATAGACTACCTAAGATAAAATTATTCTCACATAATACAGTAGCATACTTATAATATGAAATTCTCCCTTCCATAGGTTTTCAAAACTCTTACTTTAGTAAATCAAGAAGATAACATACATGATTGACCTCTCAAAGATTACCTAAATAATCCTTAAGACTATTTAAGGCTTAGATCATGTCTACATAATCAACCCGCTTCCCTAACAAGAGTCATTCTTATGATTTATGTAGGTATGATACGAAGTGACCATTAACATACCCCCTTCACAATTAAACTAGACAACCCTTAAATACTCTAAATAAGTATTTAGTCATATAACATTCTTTCTTAACTTAATTCATTGCATTCATTAGTTCATTGATGACTCATACATTACATACGTACATTCATGTTATGGTCTTCGACAAGACCTTGGGACTCTAACTAACACCGTCAAAGCAATTTTGTGGAATGTCTAGATATCGTCTCATACCTCCACCTATACTTCATAGAACTTCTCTAATGCTAGTAGATATCCTATATAATAATAATAATAGACAATAACCAACATACACCTTGGAAGCATATCATGTAATCCGGAGTTGTAACCTACACCGATGAGGGTTCTCTACATTTGAATAGTAGAACTAGAAGACATCCTATGTAGGCACATGGTTAAGGAATATGAAGGGCTTACTTTGTACTCTAGCCTCATGCTTTAACTAGAGTTACTTGCCTTACCATACTCCCACGGTGCTACCCTTTGTTCCCTAGAGTAAGTTACATTAAAGGATCATACAAAGGGGTTCCATATAAAGTTCATTTCCGAATAACATTCACCCTGCCAAAGAGGTCCTCTAGGGGTACCTTACAATGCCAAAAAAGATAGCTCATCATGACTTTCCTAATGATGATATGATGTAATTCCTGCCAATCAAACATAAGTCCATCATCAATTACATGAAGGATACTATTATGGATTTTATATTTAATGTCCATAACCTTACCACGAAGTTAAAGGTTTCAAAGAAAGACCCTCTAAACATCATTCCACGTCACATGTCATTGATATAATAAATACTAAGAAGTTTTAACATCATAATATTATACATATCATATCCACATTCATACATATATCAAGTAAGGAACATATATGTAGCACACAAGACACACCATACTTTACATATAACCTTTAGCATGTGATTCTATAAGTAGATAGACGCAACCAACATAATCTTTAGGTCATCCGATCAACTACTATAACGTCATCAACTCTATGAGTACACTCATACACATATTCATAGTCTAACATGATCACCTAACAACATCAATAAAAGATAATATACTCACATGTAGAATAACATAATCATAATTTACATAATCAACTAGATACATCATCATATTAATTCAAGTAGTGCAGACAAGGCAATAATAATCATAATACATAAAGTAACGTACACAAGGCCAGATAATTCACATAGCACCGCAACCATAAGTTTACCATACCAATCATAAAATAATACAAGAGTTACATTACTTAAAATAAATATAATTAGGGCAGCGTACCACCAATCCATTCTCACAGCTTCAATCCAAAGCTAAATCGTCCTATTTGATACCATAATTCTCTTACATGGCCATGAACATCAATCAATACATAAATTATAATATTCAATGAATATATACCAATTAAATATATATTTATCAATGTAAGACAAATTATACATCAATTGAATACAATTCTTACATCGTTCAATACCACAGAGAAAAGTACACTACAACTCATAAGTGTTAAGACAATATCACTTAATCCATAAAGTCGTAAAAAACTAAGGTTTATCAATTACATAGGTTCATAGGTTAATTGAGTTAAAATCAACTAATTAACAACAATTCAATAAAGAGGAACATGTAAAACTCGACGAAACATACCAAGATACACAAGGTCATTTCAACGCAAAGCTTTCGAACGTCAAGGACGTTCTTGGACGTTTAACCTTCTATCTTCATGAGACTTTACACACTGCATACAAACACTATAGTAACTCATATAAGGACCTCATAAGGTAATAAAACACACATTTCGGCACATAAAAACACCTAAAGCAAATAGGTGACTTAGTCGTCAAACGTCTTGGTCATCCCTTGACGTTTGACTTCCAATACACCTAAAACTCTAGGTACATATTACAATCTCCTCCACTTGGAAAACATTTATCCTCAAAATAAACATTCCACTCTCCGAACACTTTCAAGAATGGATATTCAGTTAGCAACTCATAAACATACCATACTATTACTTCATACAATAAAAACATCTAAAATAAACAACAATTTCACATAATCAAGGGACTCACAACACAAGAAGAAACTACAATAAATTAAAAAACTCATTATGCCATAACACTCACATCCTTCATTCAAATTATACAACTCATCATTCCACAACACTCACATCCTTCATTCCCAATCGCATAAACTAATTTTACATTCATTATTACGCTCATGTAAATGAGTTCTAACCAACTTAAAACAATTTTCAACCAAATAATGAATTAGTAAATTTTGGAAAATCTCAAAGTGAGCATGTAGTTCATCATAGTGAATTATGTATTTTTTTCAAAAAATGCAAAATTTAGGTTATTCATGATGGAAACATGCTACTATGTAATATAAAACCATATACATACATTTTACAGCATAAACATAACTTCATAAAATGCACAATGCATGTAATCAATAAAATTAAATTTAAACAAGACCCATAAACTCAATGCACCAGCAACTTACTTCTATGACATTTTGCTCTCAAGATTGAGTTGAATAGAAGAGATGAGCTAATCAATCAAAAATCGTTTACTAACTTTACTACTACACATATAAGGAACTCATACTGTAAAGGAAAGAAATACCAGAACTTACTATCATCCTCGTCATCATCCGACTTTGTTCCGCTTGCGCTGAGTGCATAGAAACGCCTCTTCGTTGAAACATCATCCCTCGGAACATCAGGAGCAACTTTCTTAGCATCTCTTGTAGGAAAAATATCTCGCTTTGTTTCCCTATTTACCACATCCTAAGCAAATCTCATTACCTTGTTTACATTCCACATCCTACCTCTTCCCACAGGTAGCACATCTAGGCTTGCCATTTTGGGAACCAGCTCCTTTCAAAAGTTTAACCTAACGAGCATTAGTTCCATCTTTATTTGAGACCTTTTTTTCAACCTAGGTTGAACTTGATCAGTAGAACCACTCCTCTACACCATGAGTTTATCTAGGGTCATATCTTCATGTAGCATGGCCGTATGTCATTCTTCTTTCACTATGTCGGCAACACCCATCACAAACCTACTCATATAATCCCTAGGGTTATACACCATAGATGAAGCATACCTAGAAAACATAGATAACTTCAAAGAGAATTCCTCAACACTCATATTGCCTTGCTTGAGTTTGACAAACTCCTCTACCTTAACCTACTTCCTCTCAAGGGAAAAGAACATTCCGAAAAAAAAATTCCTTAACTTTTTCCCACTCAATAGGACCCGACTCAAGATAAAACAATTTAAAACACTTAATGCAAGACCCCATGGATAGATCATAATATTTTACAAGTTCAATTTTTTAAAATTTAGAAAAATCTTTGAAAATTTTAGAAAAATCTTTGAAAATATTAGAAAA
>CM064966.1:34989002-35018223 GCA_032847665.1 Solanum chilense
TTAATACAACAAACATGTAAAACTCAACGAAACATACAAAAAACACAATATCATTTCAAGGCAAACCTTCTGAACATCGTGGACGTTCTTGGGCGTTTGACCTCCAAACATAATCAAACATGAAACACTGTCTATAAATACTTTATATAAATACTTTATAAACTCATATATGTACCTTGTAAGGTCATAAAACACACATTAAGGAACATAACAAACATGAAGCACATAGGTGACTTACTCATCGAACGTCTTGGTTGTTCCTTGACGTTTGACATCCAATGCAGCTAAAACTCTAGATAATGCCTCAATACCACATTGTAGACCATTTTAGGATGTACGACCCTCATGAAAATTATGTTAGGATCTAACTTCACCTATGCTATTTTAAAGGTATTACTTTAGGTTAGAGTTTGGATGTTTTAAAGGTTTTTTGGGTTTTTAGTTTAGGATTTCAGGTTCAATATCAGTGGTTTAGTATTTAATGTTTGGGTTTTCTTATTTTGGGCTTGGGGTTTCGGGTTTATGTTAGGGTTAGGGTTAGGATTTAAGGTGTTTTTTAGGTTTTAGGATTCGGGGTTAAGGATTTGATGTCTAATATCTATGGTTTAGTGTTTAATGTTAGAGTTTTCATATTTTGGGCTTTGGCTTTAGGGTTTAGGAGGATAGGTTTAGTGTTAGGGTTTGTGTTAGCTATAGGGATAGGGTTAGTGTTTAGGGTTTAGGGTTTTTTTTGTATCCTTTAGGTTATAGAGGTTAGGATTTGTGGTTTAAAATTTATGGATTAGTGCTTCATGTTTGTGTTTTTATATTTTGGGCTTGGGGTTTTCGATTAATGGTTTAGGGTTAGGTTAGTGTCAAAGTTATGGTTAGGGTTTGGCTTTATTCTAAGTTTTACTATTTGAGGTTTAAAATTTATGGTTTAGTGTTCAATGTTTGTGATTTCATATTTTGGACTTTGGATGGTTTTTGGACATAAGGTTTAGTGTTTAGGATCCAAGGTTATTGTTAGGGTTAGGGTTAGGGTGTAGGTTTTTTTAGGTTGTATAGTTCAGGGGTTAGCATTTGAATACTCATGTTTCAAGTACCTTAGATAATAAGGATTAAGAAAATGCAATTTAGATCCATTAATCTCAATATTATTATAAATCAGATTTTCTTCAACATATTTTATCAACTATTCATATTTCTTAGCCTTTGAAAAAATATCCCCATATTCCTTCCTAGACCAAATACATAAAGTTTTAGTTAATGTCCTCGTTTTGGATTACAAAACCACATTTCATTACCTGACACCTTTTTTCCCAACATTGTTTAATAGTAGGTAAAAAATATGAGTTCTCTGTGCAACAATTAAGAAACATAAAATATTTGTTAATATTTTCTTGTCTAGCATTCTTTTCCATTAATAAAGGACAATGATCTGATCCTACTGAAGGAAGATTGCAATATTAGTTTGTAGTGTCTTTTCTAACCAAACATCATTCACAAAGTCTCTACCGAATCTTTTCCAAATTTCAATTCCCTTATCCACTTGATTACACCAACTATAAGTCTATCCATTGTAAATAATATCACTAAGCCACAAGCTTCAATGTTGCGGATAAATTCAAAACTTATTCATGTTGTAATCCCTAACCCCCCCCCCCAATTTTTCATGAGTGGAAGATATAACAATAATATCTCCAAAAGTACACCAATGTAGTACAATGGAAAATTTTTATAACATGTTATCCCATAAAGGTCTCCCAAAATGTTCCTTGCATTAAGCATACACAAATGTTATAAGGACTTTTTTATCACACTCCACATGATTTATGCCACAGGTAATATGATGTTCATCAACTTCTAGCACCTTACAAATTACATCACAAGTCCGAAATAACAAAAAAATTTTGGTTAATCGTATAGATTTAGGGTTAGGGTTAAGGTTAGGCTTAGGGTTCGGGTTGGGTTTTAATTCCTCTTTAGGTTTGAGGGTTTGTCATTTAGGATTTGAGGTTTTAAATTTATGGTTTAGTGTTTAACGTTTGGATTTTTATATTTTCGTCTAAGGTTTTCTTTTGGCCTTGGGTTTAGGGTTTAGGGTTAGGGATAGGGTTAGAATTTAGGTTAGGGTATAGGTTTTTTCTAGATTTTAGGGTTCAAGGCTTAGCTTTTGAGGTTTAAAATCTATTTTTTCGTATTTAATATTTGGGTTTTTATATTTTCAGCTTAGGATTTTGGGTTTATGTTTAGATTTAGGTTAGGATTATGTTTAGGGTTAGGCATAAGTTTAGGGATTTGTATTTTTTTAGGGTTTTGGTATAGGATTTAGGATTCGAGGTTTAATATCAATGGTTAAGTGTTTAATGTTTGGGTTTTCATTTTTGGACTTGGGGTTTAGCGTTGATGGAAGGGTTACAGTTAGGGTTAGGTTATTTTTTTAGGTGTTTGTGTTTGAGGTAAAGGAGTTGAGGTCAAATATCTATGGTTTAGTGTTTTAATACTTTTTTCCTTTGGGTTTAGGGTTTAGCATTAGGGTCAAGATATAGTTAGGGTTAGTGTTCGTGTTAGGGATAGCGTAAGGGTCAGGGTTTAGGGTTATTTTTAGGTTTTAGGTTTTTAGGTTTTTTGTTTGAATTCTATGGTTTAATGTTTAATGTTTAGGTTTTGGTATTTTGGCCTTGGGGTTTCGGGTTAATAGTTTAGGGGTATAGTTAGGTTAAGGGTTTTGATTTTTTCTAGGTTTTACGACTTGTGGTTTATGATTTGAGGTTTAATACTATGGTATAGTGTAATGTTTGGGTTTCGTATTTAGGACTTAGGGTTTATTATTTGAATTAGGGAATAGTGTTTAGGTTTTAGGGAGGGCTAGGGTTAGTAATAGGGTTAGGGTGTAGGATTTTTTTAGGTTTTATGGTTCAGGTTTTAGCATTTAAGAATCAAAACCTATGGTTTAGTATTTCATATTTGTATTTCGGTCTTTTGTTCTTAGGTTTTCGGGTTTATGCTTTTAGGATAAGGTTAGATTTAAGGTTAGGTTTAGGTTGAGTTTTAGACTTTATTGTTTTTTTAGGTTTTTGGGTTTATGGTTTAAGATTTTAGGTTTAATACCAATGGTTTAGTGTTTAATAATTGGGTTTTGGTTTTTCTGCATCAAGTTTTCGGTTTATGGTAGTCTTATGGGTAATGTTAATTTTAGGATTAGGGTTAGGGTTTATGTTATTTTTTAAGTTTTAGGGTTTAGGATTAAGGATTTGAGTAGTAATATGTATGATTTAGTGTTTAATGTAAGGATTTAGGTATGCTTGGTTTAGGGATAGGGTTAAGGGTAGGGTTAGGGTTAGGGTTTAGGGTTTTTTAAGGTTTTATATTTTGGGGTTTAGGATTTTTTGTTTACAATCTATAGTTTAGTGTTTAAGGTTTGGGTTTTGGTATTTTGGGCTTTGATTTTGGTGTTAATGGTTTAAGGATAGGGTTAGGGATAGGGTTAGGGTTTAGGTTTTTTTTTGTTTTAGGGTTTGTCATTAGGATTTGAGATCTTAAATCTATGCTTTAGTGTCTAATGTTTGGATTTTAATATTTTGGGTTTAGGTTTTTTTGTAATCTTTATTTCTTTTTACTTAGTGTTTTGGGTTTAACGTTTAGTGCAGGGTTAGGGTTAGAATTAGGCTTAGAGTGTAGGATTTTTAGGTTTTATGGTTCAGGGTTTAACATTTGAGGTTTAAAATCTATTGTTTATTGTTTAACGTTTGGGCTTTGGTATTTTGGGCTTAGGTTTTCAAGTTTATAGTTTAGGCTTAAGGTTAGCATTAGGGTTAGGGTTTTGGGTTTAGGGTTCAGGTAGTGTTTAATTTTTTGATTTTTGTATTTTGGGCTTAGAGTTTAGATTTAGGGGTAGGGTTTAATTTTTTTTTAGGTTTTAGGGTTTGTGGTTAAGGATTTGAGTTGTACTATCTATGATTTAGTCTTTAATATAAAGGTTTATGTATTCGGGGGTTTGGGTTTATTGTTTAGGTTTTAGGGTTATGGTTAAGGATAAGGTTAGGGTTAAGGTTCGTGTGAGAGATAGGTTTAGGGTTAGGGTCTAGGTTTTTGTAGGTTATCGGTTTTAGGGTTTACGATTTTTGGTTTAAAATATACGGTTTAGTGTTTAATGTTTGGTTTTATCTATTTTGGGCCTTGTGTTTGTGGTTAATTGTTTAGGGTTAAGTTTACACTTAGGGTTATGGTTAGGGTTTAGATTTTTTAGGTTTTAGGGTTTGTGGTTTAGGATTTTAGATTTAAAATCTCTGGTTTAGTGTTTAATGTTTGGTTTTTTATATTTTAGACCTTAGGATTATTTTTTGATCTAGGGTTTAGGTTTAGGGTTAGGATTATAGTTAGGGTGCAGGTTTTTTTTAGGTTTTATAGTGTAGTGTTTGACATTTAAGGTTTAATATCTATGTTTATGTTTAATTTTTGGGTTTTAGTATTTTGGGCTTACATTTTTTGGTTTATGGTTTAGGGTTAGGGTTAGAGTTTAGGATTTGAGGTTTAATATCTAGGGTTTAGAGTTTATTATTTGGGTTTTGTTATTTAGGGCTTGGGGTTCATGATGTATGGTACGGTTAGGGTTAGAGTTACTAAAAAGGTTAGGTCTACAGTTTCATTAGGTTTTAAGGTTTGGCGTTATGCATTTGAGTTGTAATATCAACGGTTTATTGTTTAATGGTAGGGTTTTTGCATTTCGAACTTTGGGTTTAGGGCTTAGGGTTTAAGGTTAGGGTAAAGGATAGAGTTAGGGTTCATGGTAGGTATAGAGTTATGGTTAGGTTTAGGTTTTTTTAGGTTTTAGGTTTTGGGGTTTATGCCTTTGTATTTAAAATATACGGTTTAGTGTTTGATTTAGGGTTTCGGAATTTTAAAATTTTTTATTATTATTTTAATACCCTTGGATGGGTGGGGGCTAAGCAACACAGCCAGTCCTAAACATTAATAAAAAATAAAATACAAGAAGGGGGACATAAACCAAACCTCGAAACCTATGGTGTCTTATAGTCAACTTTTCAAAAAGAAAGTGAACTCCTCCACTTACAAAAAAACGTTAAACCACAATACTAAGCACCTAGAAGAGAGGAATCTTGTTTATACATAGTATCTGGGAAACATAAACAATGGAGACTCTCCCTTTACATAAAACAATAAAGATAATTTATTCAAACCCTTCAAAGAAGTTATAATTTAAAATTATAGCTAAGTTTATAAGGTAGCAGACTGTTCAAGAAGGTTCCTTAATTTTCTTCGCCTTCTTCCTTCTAAATTTAGGCATTTCCAGAAGGTCAAGGTGATAATAAACCTTTGCTTCTTTAGGTAACTGTTGGTTGATGAATTATATTTGAGGAGTAGTTGTCTTGTTGCTGTGCTTTGAAAGGGCATCAACAACCCAACAAGTTTCTTTGAAAACGTGTATGCATTGAAAATTTTGGGTTTGGGAGATGAGGTTTTGTAATCTTCTCAACAGTGATATGATGCTCCATTGTGAGGTTGATTTCTGTAGGATCCATTGCACCACTAGTTCAAAATCCAGAACCAACAATATGTTCCTGTATCCAAGTTCCAGTTCCTTAGTTAAACCAAAAATGTCTTCTTGACTTTCGTCTTTGTTGTTGGTGCCTTCTCCAAGTGTAATTGTTAAGGCCATCAACAGCTTGCCAGAGTGATCTCTCTAAATACCTCCAGCTTCAATCCTTCCTGGGTTGTTTATTGCACTGCCATCTGCATTGATCTTTATCAATGGGCTGGGGGTTTTGTTAAAATTACCATGTTTACTTTAGTATCATTGACAGACCTTTCAGAAACATGAATTAATTCAGTCTATTTGGACGACCATTGATTTGATGGAAACAAGTGATCAACATATCGTAGTTGTCCTAGTAAACTGCATATTTAACCCTGCTGATGTTTGCTGTTTTGCCTTTATATTTGACGGCACATCTGTTCTTCCACAGATTCCAGCAAATGAAGATAGGTGATGCTTGCAGAAGCAGCTTGTAAGATGCATTTTTATACTTCTATGTCCACCATTGTTTGAGGAACTTCTACAGTGGAGTGTGGTGTGGATGAATTCCATCAGTAGTTGTAGAGCTCTAACACACATTGGCTGCAAATTATTTGGAATTGAAGGTGTGGTCTATGTTGTCCATACCTGCCCTATTATAACAACAAAAACAATGAGTTTGGTCGATGCAAAAGTTAGTCAATTTTTCATAAGTAGGGAGTTTACCCGTTAAGGTTCTCCATAGTATATAGGAGGATTTAAAAGGTATGTTTTATGTCATAAAAGGGAATTGAATTGATTTTTGGTTCTTTTTTATCATATTCCCTCCCAGGGAGAAGGACAACTAAAGATTCCATTAGGGTTGAGTTTCCACCCAGCTTGATCCGGTAGGTGATGTTGAGGAGAGATCTCTGTTGCAATGATGTTGTAAACTGACTAGAAGGGACCTCTTCTATCAACATTCTCCAGCTCCACTGTCCTTCTTTAAAAAATTCAGCCACATTGATGTTGTTGAATCTATTACAGTTGGTAGAGAATCGTGCGAAAGGTCCAATTCCCAGCCAATTATCCCACCAAAAGGAATAGTTTCCTGCTTGGACTTTCCATTGTATATGTTGCTCAACTTTTTGTCTTTTAATCATCATATATTTCCAAGTCAATGAATCCCCATTATCAATTTTTTTACAAATAAGGTTGGATCTTTAGCGGTATTTAGCTCACAAAGAATCTCCCAAAGGGTCTGTTTACTTCTAAAAACCCACCACTATTTGTATTGGAAAGCCAGACAAACATCCTTCAAATTCCACATCCTTAACACCCCCCAAGCCCCATCATATTGGAAGCTTATTTTTTTCAATGAGTCCCACTGGTACCTGTTCCTATTACTTCTTCATCCCCAGAAAAAATCTGTTAAGAGTATTTGATTTTTTTTAAGACTAGAAGATGGAGGTATTACTGCAGACAGTAGGTTTATAGGAAGAGCCTGAAGGACATTCATTGTAGGAACTGCTCTACCACCTTAGCTGAGTAGTTTATTTTGCCAACCTTGAATCGTGCATACAATTTTGAAAACAAGGTCAACGAAATAAATATTCCTAGGCCTACCAAGAAATAGAAGGCACTGTTTTTGTGTGAAACCTGTGAATGTTTTGATTCTATGTCTTGTGTTGTTGAAGTCATTTGAATGAAGCATAAAATGACTCTTGTCTCCATTGATGAGATGCAAGAGGTATTTTCATACTCCTTAAGAGTTTTAATTAAGAGTTATAAGGTTTTGCATCTTCTTAAGGTGAACAATGTTATATCATCTCCAAAGATCAGATGATTCACTTGGGGGCCCCTCATTTCCATGACAAAACCGTGATAATCAGGATGGTTATGCAACTTGTTGAGAGACTTTGATAAGACTTTTGCACCTAAAATAAATAGGGCTAGAGATAGGGGGCAACCTTGCTTAAGACCTCTAGTGGAGTTGAAGAACCCATACCTCTTAACATTGATAATGATTGAGTGTTATAATTCTCCACAACATATCAATGAATATTTCAATAAATCCCATTTTCCTTAGAATCAAGCAGATATAAAAACAAGAAACCATGTCATAAGACTTTGCCATGTCAAATTTTATGATGACATTTCTACAAATATTTCGTGTCTTAATTTGATGAATTATTTGCTGAGTTAAAATGATGTTCTCAGAAATTCTTCTACCTTTAACAAACCTGGATTCGTTGGAAAAAATTAGAGATGGGAGGAGAGGACTAAGTTTGTTGCTCACCAATTTAGAAATAATCTTGCACGTAAAGTTGCTCAAACTTATAGGCTTGAACTCAATTGACTTTTTAGGATTACTCACCTTAGAGAGTAAAACAATACAAGAGTGGGAGAAGTACATAGGAATAATTTGGCCACTGAAGAAGCTCTAAGTAACTCCCATCAAATTATTCTTGACGATATGCCAACATTTTTTAAAGAAGTAACAATTCATGCCATCCGGACCAGCTCCACAATTAGGATTCAGAGAGAAACCACAAACCTAAACTCATCCATATAAGGAATGTTGGAAAGGTTTGTATTTTTCTCATGACTAACCTTCCTTGGAATGCATTCCAAAGTGTTTTTATTAATAAGTTTTTCATCACCTGTGAAAATCTCTTTGAAATGATCAGAAGCTGCTAGAGCAATATTTTCCTCACCTTGTATCCATTCCCCAGTTTCACTGCTAATTTTGTTGACAAATAACCTCCTTCTTCTTCCTCTTATTATAGAGTTGAAACATTTAGAATTTCTGTCACCTTCCTTAAACCAATGAAGATGGGATATTTGTTTCAAATTAGTATCTTCCATCTTGACGAATTTAAAAGATATCACCAAACTCTTTCTTAGACCAAGCAATAAGATCACTAGACAACCTTTTTAGGTTTTGGTGAAATGTCCACCTCTTATTAACATCCACTTACCTATCCCACAAAGTTTTAACAGTTTCCATGAATAGAGGATTTTCAACCCATCAATTAAAGAATCTGAAGTACCTGATGTGGTCCGTCTCTTTTAATGTCATTTCCATAAGACGAGGAAATTTATATGACCCAGTAGCTGACAAGAGAGTGATAGTGGTCTAGGGAATCCCTTCCAGCCATGGATATTTAACTAGAGCCCTATCAAGTCTATTCAATTTTCTTTTATTAATAACTCTCTTGTTGGTCCAAGTGAGATTGTGACCACTGTAACCAATGTCTAAAAGGCCATAGGCTTCAATGATTGCTATGATATCAATGCTTTTTCTCATATCATCAGGCAGTTTTCCAAGATTTTCTTCCAGTGAAGTTATGACATTGAAATCTCCTACACAGTTACAAGGATTGGAATTAATATTGGATCATTTTAACATCTTATCCCAAAGATACCTCCTCAAATGTTCTTTGTATTTTGCATATAAAAAAGTAGTGATAAATTTACATTGAAATGCATTTTGTTTCTTACCACTAGTGATTTGTTGTTCATCTTCATCAAGAATAATGCATTCAATATAACTACTCAAAAACACCCAAAATTTGCCATTATAGTTAGTAGTAGCATTCTCCATGTTTAACCGGACTTTAAAGTTTTGAACATGTACACTATCTGAGAATGGTTCCAAAATAGTGATGATAGACAGTTCATGAAGTTTCCTTAACATTTTAAGTCTTTCCAACACCCCTTTAGTTTTGATCCCTCGCACATTCCATATGATTTTACTAATCATCGGGAGGATCTATAGGAAAATGGTCTATTGTTTGCTGTGCCAGATGTTACAGAGTTGACATCTTGATTCTTGAAGTGAAATTTATCCGTTTGAAACCTTCTTGGAGATAGGCCTAATCTTTATGTTACCTGTTGTATCTCATCCTCTATAACCTTATCATTAGATGGACTAAAATCCTTAATTAAAGCTTCACTAGTTTGATCATCATCATTTGAATCATATAGAGACTGGTTGTCCCTGTCTAGCTCATCTTCAGAATTTTCTATAGCATACTCATCTATCAAAGGTACTGCATTCACTTGACATAATTGTTACCTCTTATCAAGAGGCTTAGTTGTAGGGGGACAAAATTCTTTAACTTTTTGAGGGGGTTTATCCTGCCCATGGATGTAGTTAACCATTTTGTTGCCTGGTTCCTCCCTTTTTCCCTGCTCTTGCTCAATTTCACTTCTTTGCAGTTTATTCTGCCTCCTTTTAGCAGCATCCCTCTTTTGTTTACTAGGCTTATATTTTATCTTGGGAGTGATTTCAGGAATATTAATATTTATCTCCTTTCCTTTATCTCTAGCCATGTGAATCTTGTTATTTTCCTCATTATTCTTTGTTTTTTTATGTTTGTATTTGTTTTTTCCACAGTTCTGTTGTCTATTATTTTCTGTTTGAACCTGTTGTTGAATTTTTTCTTGTTCCACCCTTTGTTGTTTGTTTCTTGAGTTATCAGGGGCTATAAAGTCAGGACCACAATAAATATTCAACCCCTCATGCATATCATAAGGAAAACTCCCCCCTTTGCTTACTCTTCCTGCATGTTAGTATGTTTCTCCTGACTTCCCCCATCCATCTCTCATTTATCTTCATCATTCATAGTCAACACATTAACAGATTGAATAAGAGAGTTAGGTTGTATAGCTGTGATACATGCACCCTTTAGTAATGGAGTTTTATCATATGGCATGTTAGTAGAGTTACTTATGTTTGTTTTTTCTTGGGAGACTGCCCTGTTCCTGCCTGTAGTATCTTCTTTGTAGGCTTCAATATTTTCCTACATGTTCAAGTTAGTGAAAGGATTGTTTTGAATATTAATAGTATTACTTGTCTGCTGAGTTGAATGATGAATATGTTCACTAGCAAGCATGTTTTGTGCCTGGGTTGAATTCCACATTGCCTTGGAGGTTGTTTCCTCCTATGTTTTGATGTTCTTTCATCTTTGTGTATGACATTTCTCTTCTCGTTGTTGCTCAGGTTTTTTTGTGGTTCCCCGTTTCATTGATGTTTTGTTGAATTTCTCTCTTCGTTCTCTTTGGTCTGTACTTTACGATTCTCTTTCCCTCTGTAAGTTTGTTGTTCCTTGTTTTTGTCTTTTTTCTCCTTTTTCTTTTCTTTTCATTGTCTATAATACTCATCCCTCTTTTTGTATTAGCACTCTTCTACATCATGACCTTGGTGTCTGAAATACTCACAATAAAGGGGAATGTTTTCATACTCCACAGGTTTCCACATACCTATTGTATCATCCTTATTACGCAAGCCAAACCATACATACCTTGGCCTAGGTTAAGTTAAATCAATTTTCATTTTGACATTGGCCATCCCAGCTCTAGATCTTTTAATAGATGTATTGTCCAAATATAGAACCTTGCCTAAAAATTCCAAGAGAGGAATAAGAAAAGGCTTTTTGAAACAGTTCCAAGGTAACCCTAGTAAGACAATCAAGACTAGGACTATTGGAGTTTTCTCTTCTGAAGTAAAGAAAGGAGTCCAAGACTATATTCTCATTAGTTTGCCCTGAATAGTCATTATTTGTTGAGTCAATACAGTATTATACTCTAGCTCATTTTGTAGGTCAATAAACACATGTCTAAAGTTGTAGTAAGCTATGTGGACCTCCCCACTTAGTTGATTTTGTTGAATGAAGCTCGTCTGGATAAGCTCAACCGTAGTGTCACGACCCAAAACCGAGCCGTGACTGGCACCCACACTTACCCTCCTATGTGAGCGAACCAACCAATACAGAATCCAACAATTAACCATAATGAACAAAATACAATGCGGAAGACTTAAACTCAACAACTATTATTATTATTCCCCATAATCTGGAAGTCATCATCACAAGAACATCTGTCCTCAAATTACTAATCTAAGAATATCTAAGAAACGAAAATACATAAAAAGCTAGTCCATGCCAGAAATTCAAGGCATCAAGACTTGAAGAAGAAGATCCAGTCCAAGCTAGAAGCATTAGCTCACCCTGAAGTCCGGTGTAATGAAGACTGGCTAGAATTGCGATTGAGTTGAAGACGACGGTACGTTTGCTGCACTCCACAAATAAACAAGAAAGAAACAAACAAGTAGGGGTCAGTACAAAACACGGGTACTGAGTAAGTATCATCGGCCAACTCAAAATACAAAACAGTATATATTAGATAATATCATAAATCAACTACAATACTCAACATGTACTAACAACAAGTTCTAAATCATTAATAAGTACCACCAAGTTCATTCATGAGGGCTCAAGCCTCAATACCATACTCATTTGGGAATTAGGTTCATTACATTGAGTATATTAACATCTTTCAAGATTCATTATCTTTCTTCCTCTTGTGTCGGTACGTGACACTCCGATCTATATTCTATCCTGGTGCCGGAACGTGGCACTCCGATCCTCATTCTATCCTTGTACCGGAACGTGGCACACGATCCATATACTATCCTGGTGTTGGAACGTGGCACCCAATCCATATACTATCCTGGTGTCGAAACGTGACACTCTGATCCTTATTCTATCCGGAACGTGGCACCCGATCCATATACTATCCTGGTGTCGGAACGTGACACTCCGATCCTCATTCTATCCTGGTACCGGAACGTGGCACCCGATCCATATACTATCCTGGTGTCGGAACGTGACACTCCGATCCTCATTCTATCCTGGTACCGGAACGTGGCACCCGATCCTCTATTTCTATCCTGGTGTCGGAACGTGACACTCCGATCCTCATTCTATCCTGGTACCGGAACGTGGCACCCGATCCATATACTATCCTGGTGTCGGAACGTGACACTCCGATCCTCATTCTATCCTGGTACCGGAACGTGGCACTCCGATCCTCATTCTATCCTGGTACCGGAATGTGGCACCCGATCCCCTAATTCATCAAGCCTTCTTTTATACTAAGGCATCATCAATCTCATTATATAATTTATCAAGCCTTCTTTTATACCAAGGCATCAGCAATCTCATTATATAATTTATCAAGCCTTCTTTTATATCAAGGCATCATCATTAACAAAGTGAATTAGGGTTTCTTTCAAGATTTGGGATTCAATAGCTTCATCATGCTTATTTTATCACAATCACGTAATCATATTCATGCAAGCATACAATTAAGAATATAGACAGGTTTACAATACTACCAATACATATCATTCGCTATTAAGAGTTTACTACGAATAACGTAAAACAAAACCATAACCTACCTCCACCGAAGAATTTTGATCAAGCAAGCAATTTCCCAAGGCTTTGTTCTCCTTCTCGTTCGATCCTCTCTCTTTCTCTTGTTCTTTCTATTTTTCTTATTCAAACCCTCTTTCTTTTACCCTAATTAACATATAATTAAGTGTAAAAGATGACAATAATAACCCACTAATTAACTCAAAGTTACCTATTTTATCCCCCAAGAAACTGAGTTATTAATGTTAACCCATTAAATTTGTAATTATAACAGGAATAGTCCAAAACGCCCCTTTAAAACTTAACCAGAAATCCAACCCAGACTGGGATTACGCAACCTGTGACGGCCCGTCGTGCCTGCAACGGTCCGTCCTGCAGGTCGTCGCAAGGATCAGAGACTCAATTTTCACTAAAGAGTCTGTGACGGTCCGTCCTGCACTTCCGTCACGACGTTCAGAGAATTGTTCCCAGTACCAAATTCCCAAGAGTTGAAGTGTTTTGAAACGGGGGCTCACGACAGTTCATCGTACCTGTGACGGTCCGTCCTGCAGGTCCGTCACAGAGTTCAGAGAGTCGATTTCAGTACTCAGATTTCAGAATTCCTAAGTGTTTTGGAACGAGACACCCTCGACGGTCCGTCGTGCCCATGACGGTCCATCGTGGTGTCCGTCGTCTCAGTCAATTTTTCCAGAAATAAAATCTGCTCCTCAAAATGACTAAATAGGTCGTTACACGTAGTAATTGCTGTACTAAATTTACCTACCGGAGTATATTTACAATAAAGAGTTCATGTATGCATATAGTCATGCATATCAAATATCACTGCTGGTTGTCCCAGCTTAGTACTCTATCTGGGGGTTGTTTTTAGTACAAAATTAAGATTTTAGGATGCATGCATATGCCTCAGCCTTGCTACTAAAGTCTGGACCACTATATAAGGAGCAGGTTAAGGGATTTTTTCCTGGTTACAGTTTATTTGGCCTTTTGAGTTGATAATATTAGTAATTTTTTGTAGGAACAGGGTGGGTTATATCGAATTCAAGGTATTTTTTTAGAAAAACTGCTAGAGATTTTTTGGAATTCTCAAAGATACTTGTTTAGATCAGTACATTCCCCCATAATATTTTGTTGAGTTTGTCCCAGATTATCCACACCATTCCAATGATTTTAATTACTTTGACTGACAACATTATTTGCTAGACCCCTATGTACTAGATCACCAGACTCATCAACTAACTTTTCCATGGCATTATCATGCACATGGCCAAAATTGTCTTGATAATAGAATTGATTACGTACATAATTAGGTGGAGTGAAATTATCTATGTGTTGTTCATTTCCTTCCAGCTCATTGTAGGTTTGTTGTTGTCCCTGCATATTGTCACCAGCATATCCATTAGTGTATCTAACCTCTAAAACTTCATATAAGTGTTCCTCCTTGCGTATTGTAGTATCAATAGGCTTAACTCAAAATAATAACTATGAAGGGCTCTCCACATCACTTATTTCTTTTGGTGCAACTCCTGCATTAGTTAATTTATATTTAGAACCCAAACCAACATTCATGTCATAGTATTGTTTTATCTCCCCACTACGTTTCATTCCAAAATTCATTTGTCTTGCATTTTAAATATGAGTATAATCTTGAGATTATTGATTGGATATATTCGTGAGATGATATTCATCTGCATTAGAATCTAGTCCATTATCCTCGCCAGTTGCATTTTTGCTCGAACGACGTTTCGATTGCCGGAATTCAAGTTGTCGGCGACTTGGTTGTCCTTTGAGGTTGACATTGCAATTAGATGCACATATTCCTCAAGGGAGTAAACCCCAGTAGGTAATTACTTTCGAAACAACTGGGAAGCGCTCGATTTTGATATCAATAATCTTGTGACTTGGTTGAGACTTCTCTAGTAATTTCCACTTCAGTTCTCTCAATTAGAACAGTAGAATTTCTCAATTTTAGAGTATTTTGTAGTCCTTGAGAACTAGAATCGTTCCCAATATCTTTGTTATATTTATTCAACCTAATTCTTTCAGAGGAAATAATTTTGTGACTCCCTGCCATTTCACTGTTTGAACTCGCACTGTTCATCGCCTCCTTTAATTGCAAATTCCCAGAGTTGTGAGATGAATTAGAGGGTGGTTTTTGGTTCTTTTTTATAATCTTCATCAGGTGCTCCAGTTTGATATGGTCCGGTGATCTACAGGAGGCCTCTGGTGGTTCAAGCGCCATCTCCTTCCGGCTGAACTAGCTGTTAGAGTTAGCCATTAGTCTGTTCCTCAGAAAATGCATGTTAGAGTGAGCAATTAGAGAGAGAAAAATTGAGAAATCATTAAGCAATCTTGTCATATTGTCTTTGGGGTTCGAGTTAATGGATTTGGGTTATGGTTTGTAACGACCTGTTTAGTCGTTTTGAGCAGCAGAATTTATTTCTGAAAAAACTCTCTTGGTCGACGGATCCCACGATGGACCGTCATGGGCACGACGGACCGTCGAGGGGGTCTCGTTCCAAAACACTTAGAATTCAAAAATTTGGGTACTGAAATCGACTCTCTGAACTTCTTGACGGAATGGCAGGACGGACCGTCGCAGGCACGACAGACCGTCACAAAACTTTCCACAGAATTAACTCTCTGAACTTTGTGACGGACCTGCAGGACGGACCGTCACAACCATGACGGACCGTCACAGGCTGCGTAACCCAGACTGGGTCGAATTTCTATTAAAAGTTTTAAGGGGCGTTTTGGACCATTGATGCTTATAATTATAAAGTTAGTGGATTAATGTTAATAATTCAATTACTTGGGGGTAAAAGGAGATAACCTTGAAATAATTAGTGGGTTATTCTTATCATCTTTTATACTTAATTATATGAAAATTAGGGTAAAAGAAAAAGGTTTTTGAATAAGAAAAATTGAAAGAGCAAGAACAGAGAAAAGGGAGAAACGAACGATAGAGAGAGACGAACGAAGAGGGAAACAAAGCTTTGGGGAATTTGCTTGCTTGATCACGAATCTTTGGTGGAGGTAGGTTATGGTTTATGCTATTCGTAGTAAACTCTTAATAGCGAATGATATGTGTTGGGTAGTATTATAAAGTCTTCTATATGCTGAATTGAGTGCTTGCATGATGTGAATATATAATTGTGATGAATTAGCATGATGAGGCTATTGAATCTTGAATCCTAAATTTACTTTGTTAATGATGATGTTTTGGTATAAAAGAAGGCTTGATGAACTAAAGTAATGAGATTAATGATGCCTTCGTATAAAAGAAGGCTTGATGAACTAAAGTAATGAGATTAGAGGATCGGGTGTCACGTTCTGACACCAGGATAATAATAGAGGATCGGGTGTCACGTTCTGACACCAGCATAGTATATGGATCGGAGTGTCACATTCCGGCACCAGGATAGTATATGGATGGTGTGTCACGTTCCGGCACAAAGATAGTATATTGATCGGAGTGTCACGTTCTGACACCAGCATAGTATATGGATCGGGTGTCACGTTCCGGCACCAGGATAGTATATGGATCGGATTGTCACGTTCCGACACCAGGATAGTATATGGATCGGATGTCACGTTCCGGCACCAGGATAGTATATGGATCGGAGTGTCACGTTCGGACACCAGGATAGTAGTAGTGGAGCGGAGTGTCACGTACCGACACAAGGGGAATAAAGATAACGAATCTTGAATTATGATAATATACAAAATTGTAAAGAACTAATTCCCAAATGAGTATGATGGGGAGGCTTGAGTCCTCCTTGGTGTGCTTGGTGTTGTGACCAAGGGTTATGGTAATTGTTAATGTCGCCTGTTAAGAATATTAGTTGATTTTATGTTATTATCTGATATATATTGTTTTCTATTTTGAGTTGACCGATGATACCTACTCAGTACTTGTGCCTTGTATTGACCCCTACTTGTATTTGTGTTTCTTTGTTATTTGTGGAGTGTAGCAAACGTACCGTCGTCTTCAACTGAACCGCAACTCTAGCCAGTCTTCATCAAGCCAGATTTCAGGGTGAGCTATTGCTTCTAGCTTGGACTGGATCTTCCTCTTCATGTCTTGATACCTTAAAATTCCGGCATGGACTAGGTTTTTTTTACTTATTTTAGCTTCTTAGATACTCTTAGATTTAGTAATTGAGGATAGATGTTCTTGTGGTGATGACTTCAAGATTTTGGGGATAATGATTGATAAATTTTAGAAGTTATTTAATTGATTTTGTTAATGAGTTTTAAGTCTTCCGCATTGTATTTTGTTTGAAATGTTGGGTTTTAGATTGGTTGGTTCGCTAACATAGTAGGATAAGTGTGGGTACCACTCGCGGCTCGTTTTGGGTCGTGACAAACTTGGTATCAGAGCATTAGGTTAGTTGGTCTCATCACACAAGAACGAGTCTAGTAGAGTCTTAAGGAACGGTAGGGGGAAGCCTTTACTTTCTTTGAGAGGCTATAGGACTTTAGGAAAATTCCATTCTTTCTTTCTTCCTTTCGTGCTATTACTTGGATCCAATTGGTATCTAGGTGATACAAATTGGTGTCTGACCATCTTCACTCTATTTCGCAAATGGTTAGAACTAGAGCAACAACGGCGCCAACACCAACACCGGCAAGACAAGATGCAACTGAGCCAGCCACTGGGGCTGTAGCTCGAGGAGGATTAGTCGCAAGAGGCCGTGGTAGAGGTCGTGGGAGGGCGTCCTCTAGAGGAAGAGGACAAGCACCTGGCCCATCTAGTACTAGGGCGGTGACTCCTCCACCGACAGAGGAAGTAGTGAGAGAGGGTGAGGAATGGGAAAGTGAGCAAGTGCAGAATGAAAAATTACCACCCCAACCTACCCTAAAGATAATTAATCAGGTTCTTGCCTATCTTAGCGGGTTATCTGATCAAGGCCAGACGCCTCCAATGTTTTCTGCACCAGCACCTCAGGTTCCGGAAGTACGACAGGCCGCTGCTGTGGCTCCCCGCGTGGATGCCTCATTGGAAATAGGCACATTTCCTCGTTTGACTACAGGAACTATAATGACAAGTTATCAGCATGAACTTTTCAGTAATTTCTTGAATTGAAACCTCCAGTCTTCAAGGGTGCTGAATCTGAGGATGCTTACGATTTTCTGGTTGATTATCATGAGTTACTACATAAAATGGGCATAGTGGAACGATTTGGCGTTGATTTTGTAAGCTATCAGTTTCAGGGAAATGCCAAAATGTGGTGGCGGTCACATGTTGAGTGTCAACCCGCACAGGCACCACCCATGACTTGGTCGTCATTCTCTAGCTTATTTATGGAGAAGTATATCCCCTGGACCTTGAGGGATAGGAGGAGAGATGAGTTCTTGAGCCTAGAGAAAGGCAAGATGTCGGTGACTGCGTATGAGGCTATGTTTCGTGCATTATCCAGGTATGCTACCCAGCTATGTTTCAGTCCACAAGAATGGATTCGCCGTTTTGTGAAGGGGTTGAGGTCAGATTTTGGATTTCAGCCTTACAGGTAGCGGCTACAGCAAAATCCTTTCAGGAAGTGGTAGACTTCATGATAGAGGTGGAGGGAGTGAAGCCAGATGAATTCACCATGGCATTGACATCTAAAAGGTTTCGTAAGGGAGGTGAGATTTATGGTTAGTACTCCAGAGGGCAGGGTTCCGGAGGTTTTCCAGCTCGACCTATTCAGTCTTCACTACAGACTGTAGTTGGGAGTCCACCGCAGACCGATCAACACTTCTCTGAGTGTGGAGGCTATCCCCAGACTTCGTCATTCTCACAGAGACCTATGCTTGAATCCAGAGAGTGTTATGGATGTGGGGAGACTGGACATATTAAGAGGTATTGTCCAAAACAGAGTTACAGACCCCCAATAGTCAGAGGTAGAGGTGGTCATGGAAGAGGCCGTCATTCTGGAGGACGGGTGGTCGAGGTAATGGTGGTCACCAAAACGGCCGGGGTGACGGGTAAACTGGACCCACTACAGCACAACATGGTAGGGGCAATGGGCAGAAAGGTGATAGGGCCCATTGTTATGCTTTCCCCGGGCGGTCTGAAGCGGAGACATCTGATGTTGTTATCACAGGTAATCTTTTGGTTTGTGATTGCATGACTTCTGTATTATTTGACCCTGGCTCCACATTTTCATATGTATATTCCTCATTTGCTACTGGTCTTAATTTAAATTGTGAATTGCTTGACATGCCTATTCGTGTTTCTACTCCGGTGGGTGAGTCTGTGGTAGTTGAAAAGGTATATAGGTCTTGTCTGGTGAATTTTGTGGGGAGCAATACTCATGTAGACTTGGTTGTTTTAGAAATGGTTGATTTCGATGTAATTCTGGGTATGACTTGGCTTTCTCCAAATTTTGCAATCTTAGATTGTAATGCTAAAACTGTAACGTTGGCCAAGCCTGGGACAGATCCGTTAGTGTGTGAGGGTGACTACACTTCCACTCCAGTTTGTATCATCTCCTTTCTTCGTGCTAAGAGAATGCTTAGTAAAGGTTGTTTAGCGTTTTTGGCACACCTCAGGGATGATACTACCCAAGTACCTTCAATTGAGTCGGTTTCGATAGTCCGTGAGTTTCTGGATGTGTTCCCTGCAGACCTTCCTTGTATGCCACTGGATAGGGATATTGACTTTTGCATTGATCTGGAGCCGGATACTCGCCCCATTTCCATACCCCCTTATAGAATGGCTCCAGAAGAGTTAAGGGAGTTAAAGGCCCAACTTCAAGAGTTGTTAAGTAAAGGCTTCATTAGACCAAGTGCATCCCCTTGGGGTGCTCCGGTGTTATTTGTGAAGAAGAAGGATGAGAGTTTTGGGATGTGCATAGACTACCGGCAGTTGAACAAGGTAACTATTAAGAACAAGTATCCCATTCCTCGCATTGATGACTTGTTCGATCAGTTACAAGGTGCTTGTGTCTTCTCTAAGATTGACTTGAGATCCGGTTATCATCAATTGAAAATACGGGCAACGGATGTACCAAAGACTGCTTTTCGAACCAGGTATGGGCATTACGAATTCGTAGTAATGTCTTTTGGTCTTACGAATGCCCCTGCTGCTTTCATGAGCTTGATGAACGGGATTTTTAAGCCATATCTGGATCTCTTTGTGATCGTATTTATTAATGATATACTGATATACTCCAAGAGTAAGAAGGAACATGAGGAGCATTTGAGAATTGTGTTGGAAGTATTAAGGGAGAAAAGGCTTTATGCAAAATTCTCCAAGTGTGAGTTTTGTCTAGATTCAGTGTCCTTCTAGGGGCACGTGGTTTCTAAGGAGGGAGTGATGGTGGATCCTTCTAAGATTGAGACAGTGAAGAATTGGGTAAGACCTACTAATGTGTCGGAAGTGAGGAGCTTTGTTGGTTTAGCTAGCTACTACCGTCGATTTGTCAAGGGATTCTCTTGTATTGCTTCCTAATTGACGAACTTGACTAAGCAGAATGTTCCATTTGTATGGTCGGATGAATGTGAGGAAAGCTTTGAGAAACTCAAGACCTTGCTGACTACTGAACCTATCCTTACCTTGCCAGTAGAGGGTAAGAATTTCATTGTTTATTGTGATGCATCCTAATCGGGTTTGGGTGCGGTGCTATTGCAAGAGAGGAATGTAATCGCTTATGCTTCAAGGCAACTAAAGGTGCACGAACGTAACTATCCGACCCATGATTTGGAATTGGCTGCAGTTTTGTTTGCATTAAAGCAATGGAGACATTATCTATATGGGGTCAAGTGTGAAGTCTACACAGATCATCGTAGCCTACAGTATGTCTTTACTCAGAGGGATTTGAATTTGAGACAGAGGAAATGGATGGACCTACTGAAGGACTATGATGTTACCATCTTGTATCACCCAGGAAAGGCTAATGTTGTGGCAGATGCCTTAAGTAGAAAGGCAGGGAGCATGGGTAGTTTAGCCCACTTACAAGTTTCTAGACGCCCGTTGGCTAGAGAAGTCCAAAACTTGGCTAACGACTTTATGAGGCTAGAAGTAAATGAGAAGGGGGGATTTTTGGCCTGTGTGGAGGCAAGATCTTCTTTTCTTGACAAGATCAAGGGGAAACAGTTTGATGATGAGAAACTAAGCCGAATTCGGGATATGGTGTTGCGAGGAGAGGCTAAAGAGGCAATAATTGATGAGGAAGGTGTTTTGAGAATTAAGGGAAGGGTATGTATGCCCCGTGTTGATGATTTGATCCACACTATTCTTACAGAGGCTCATAGTTCCGGATATTCTATACATCCTGGTGCAACCAAGATGTATCGTGACCTAAAGCAACACTTTTGGTGGAGTAGAATGAAGCGCGACGTTGTTGATTTTGTTGCCAAGTGTCCAAATTGTCAGCAAGTGAAGTATGAACATCAGAGGCCCGGAGGAACACTTCAAAGAATGCCCATTCCTGAATGGAAGTGGGAGAGAATTTCAATGGACTTCGTGGTTGGTCTTCCAAAGACATTGGGTATGTTTGATTCTTTTTGGTAATTGTGGACAGATTAACTAAGTCTGCTCACTTCATTCCGTTCAAGGTGACCTACAATGCAGAGAAGTTAGCCAAACTCTATATCTCAGAAATTGTTCGATTGCATGGAATTCCACTTTCCATCATATCAGATAGAGGTACGCAGTTTACTTCTAAGTTTTGGAGAACATTGCATGCGGAATTAGGTACTAGGTTGGACCTTAATAATGCATTTCACCCTCAGACCGATGGTCAGTCTGAGCGAACGATTCAGGTATTAGAGGATATGCTTCGTGCATGTGTGATAGTATTTGGTGGTCATTGGGATAACTTCTTACCCTTAGCGGAGTTTTCATACAATAATAGCTATCACTCAAGTATTGATATGGCTCCATTCTAAGCACTGTATGGGAGGAGATGTAGGTCTCCCATTGGTTGGTTTGATGCGTTTGAGGTTAGACATTGGGGTACTGATCTTTTGAGGGATTCATTAGAGAAGGTGAAATCTATTCAAGAAAAGCTTTTACCGGCTAAAAGTAGGCAAAAGGAATATGCAGATCGAAAGGTTAGAGACTTGGAGTTTATGGAGGGTGAGCAAGTCTTGCTAAAGGTTTCTCCCATGAAAGGGGTGATGTGGTTTGGTAAAAGGGGTAAGCTAAGCCCAAGGTATTTTGGACCATTTGAATTACTTAAGCGAGTAAGGGAGGTGGCTTATGAATTAGCCTTGCCTCCAGGATTGTCAGGAGTGCATCCGGTATTTCATGTGTCTATGTTTAAAAGATACCATGGGGATGGAAACTACATCATTCGTTGGGATTCAGTTCTGCTTGATGAGAATTTGACTTATGAGGAGGAGCCTGTTGCCATTCTAGATAGAGAAATCCGCAAGTTAAGATCAAGGGAGATTGCATCCATCAAAGTTCAATGGAAAAATCGACCAGTTGAAGAGTCCACTTGGGAGAAGGAGGTTGATATGCAAGAGAGATACCCACACCTGTTTCCAGATTCAGGTACTCCTTTTTGCCCTTGTTTTTCTTCTTGTGATCGTTCGAGGACGAAAGATGGGTAAATTGGTATCTATTGTAACGACCTGTTTAGTTGTTTTGAGCAGCAGAATTTATTTCTTGAAAAACTATCTTGGTCGACGGATCCCACCACGGACCGTCATGGGCACGACGGACCGTCGAGGGGGTCTCGTTCCAAAACACTTAGAATTCTGAAATTTGGGTACTGAAATCGACTCTCTGAACTTCGTGACGGAATGGAAGGATGGACCGTCGCAGGCACGACGGACCATCACAAATCTTTCCACAGAATTAACTCTCTGAACATTGTGACGGACCTGCAGGACGGACCGTCACAGGCTGCGTAACCCAGACTGGGTCGGATTTCTATTAAAAGTTTTAAGGGGCGTTTTGGACCATTCATGCTTATAATTATAAAGTTAGTGGATTAATGTTAATAATTCAATTACTTGGAGGTTAAAGGAGATAACCTTGAAATAATTAGTGGGTTATTTTTATCATCTTTTATACTTAATTATATGACAATTAGGGTAAAAGAAAAAGGGTTTTGAATAAGAAAATAGAAAGAGCAAGAACAGAGAAAAGGGAGAAACGAACGATAGATAGAGACGAACGAAGAGGGAAACAAAGCTTTGGGGAATTTGCTTGCTTGATCACGAATCTTCGGTGGAGGTAGGTTATGGTTTATGCTATTCGTAGTAAACTCTTAATAGCGAATGATATGTGTTGGGTAGTATTATAAAGTCTTCTATATGCTTAATTGTGTGCTTGCATGATGTGATTATATAATTGTGATGAATTAGCATGATGAGGCTACTGAATCTTGAATCCTAAATTTACTTTGTTAATGATGATGCCTTGGTATAAAAGAAGGCTTGATGAACTAAAGTAATGAGATTGATGATGCCTTGGTATAAAAGAAGGCTTGATGAACTAAAGTAATGAGATTAGAGGATCGGGTGTCACGTTTCGACACAAGGATAGTAATAGAGGATCGGGTGTCACGTTCCGACAACAGGATAGTATATGGATCATAGTGTCACGTTCCGGCACCAGAATAGTATATGGATCGGGTGTCACGTTCCGGCACCAGGATATTATATGGATCAGAGTGTCACGTTCCGACACCAGGATATTATATGGATCGGGTGTCACGTTCTGGCACCAGGATAGTATATGGATCGGAGGGTCACGTTCTGACACCAGGATAGTATATGGATTGGGTGTCATGTTCCGGCACCAGGATAGTATATGGATCGGAGTGTCACGTTCCGACACCAGGATAGTAGTAGTGGAGCGGAGTGTCACGTACCGACACAAGGGGAATAAAGATAACGAATCTTGAATTATGATAATACACTAAATAGTAAAGAACTAATTCCCAAATGTGTATGATGGGGAGGCTTGAGTCCTCCTTGATGTGCTTGGTATTGTGACCAAGGGTTATGGTAATTGTTAATGTCACCTGTTAAGAATATTAGTTGATTTTATGTTATTATCTGATATATACTGTTTTCTATTTTGAGTTGGCCGATGATACCTACTCAGTACTTGTGCCTTGTACTGACCCCTATTTGTATTTATTTTTCTTGGTTATTTGTGGAGTGCAGCAAACGTACCGTCATCTTCAACTCAACCACAACTCTAGCCAGTCTTCATCAAGCCAGATTTCAGGGTGAGCTATCGCTTCTAGCTTGGACTGGATCTTCCTCTTCATGTCTTGATACCTTCAAATTCCGGCATGGAATAGCTTTTTTTTAATTATTTTAGCTTCTTAGATACTCTTAGATTTAGTAATTGAGGATAGATGTTCTTGTGGTGATGACTTCCAGATTTTGGGGATAATGATTCATAAATTTTAGAAGTTATTTAATTGATTTCGTTAATGAGTTTTAAGTCTTCCGCATTGTATTTTGTTCAAAATGTTGGGGTTTAAATTGGTTGGTTCGCTCACATAGTAGGATAAGTGTGGGTGCCACTCGCGGCTCGTTTTGGGTCGTGACATGGTTAGTGTTAGGGTTAGGGTCATGGTTTTAGTTTTTTTTTAGGATTTCTCATTTAGGTTTAGAGGTTTAAAATCTATGGTTTAGTGTTTTTCATCACAGTAGTCTAGACCACAGATGAGACTGGCGTCGTTGACTTCTCAGATGCCGCAGGCAACCCTACACATATCATCGTTACTTCATCTATGTTAATTTTAGCAGAAAATTTGAACTTTTTTATTAATTAGACTTCATTGTGTGAAATATTGGTCTCACAAAACTATCTACATAAAATCATTAGAGTTCATGACAACCATCTAAAACTAAGATAATAAAATGAAAGACATAGTGAATATCTGTATAAAATATAGTGTTGCCAAAATAGCACCAATACAATATCTGAAATAACTTGGAAAGAAACACTAGTATAACATACTACACTAGCTAATGCCTACGTATAATGCTAGAATAAAATAGTATGCATCCTCAAAAGCATGAGGGCCAAAAAAAATCAGATGAAACCTCCACGTCTAGAAAACTTCCGCGTCGACTCGTAATGTCTAGCACCCTGCTGCATCTGCACCTAGAAGTATATAGTTGAATGAGATTCGTACACACTTGTAATAAGTGTGGTTATATGCAAATACACACAAAGGACATGCGTAATTAGGAAGTGTTCTCGCTTAACGATATGAATTATGGAAAGTCAAGTCAGTGGACTTGCAAAAATTCAATTAGGAAAGTCATGATATGAGAGGAACATGCATCACCATATGTATCATATTGCACACATCATATTACATAGTTCATATAGCACATAACATATTGCATATAGCACATAACATATTGCACATAACACATAACATATCACATATAGCCTATAACATATTGCAGTTAACAAATAAACATTTCATATCACTTGTTAATAAGCCATAGGACCTTGGAATCATGGGCATGACATTAAGACATCCCAAAATCAGGGCTAAACATATGGGACCTCAACTAGGGAGCCTTCTTTTGAAAGCACAAATTCTTCTTCATTCATTCATACATACTTCATTTTTATTCGTTCATAAACCAGTGTAAACGCCAGCCATACATACTTCATTTTCATTCGTTCGTTATGTTTATTACTTGAGGCTAGGCTCATTTTTTCTCGGGGAAATTTAACCTTAACCGACATAGATCATGTGAGCATCATGGAATCCAGTGTTTAACCCCACACGAAAAAGAGGTGGAATCACCAGCCAAAGTGAACCAAAACATGCTAGCGTATATAGGCAGTCGAACCCCAATCACCTCACAATTTAAATCTTGGGTTCAATCCCCAATCACCTCACAATTTAATTTTTTTAAAAACATAGCTCAATTTTTGAAATTTTTCTCCGAGACCAACATTTCCAGTAAGATGAAAGTTTTATCTCTTTCAATCCATCTTTCTCTCAAATTTTAATTTTGGTTCTTGGAGTAATTAGGTTGACATTTTTCAAGCAATATTACCCTTATATGAACATCACACTTTTGACATCAACATATACGAAAACACAACATTTATAACACACAAATTTGAGGCAGCAACGTAGTTAATTTACAGCACACCCATGCTCAAACAATTGACGTAAAAAACTTTTTTCGGAATACATATTTCATTGGTTACATAATTTAAAAATACACATTCAATACATAATCACAACCAGACCTAAAATTATCTACCAGAAGACATACCAACGCATGCTTGGAATCTTTTAAAGGATCTAATTACAGGGGCATGCGACGGAGACAACCTTACTTTCTCGATTGGAATTTAAACTAAACTTAGGGGTCTCTTGGGAAAGGGGAAAGGATCTAAGAAAACCAATACCTTAATTTTGTTCCACACTTATTTAAGTGATGCGAATTTACAATTAAACCACTGCCTCACCACAAAAATCGCAAACACAATCCGCCTAGAAAAATGTTGTCGATTTTTTGTCTTTAGCTTAGGTTTTCATTTGATTTTTTGTGTTTCAGTTCATAAAGAATGAAGAACTATTATTTTCAGATCTTTTACTGATAAAAAACGTTATAATGAGAGTGAGAGAAGTGAGAAAGATAGGATTAGGAGAGTTAGATGGAGACTCAATCAAAGTAGTACTCCCCTATATATATGAAATTTGTTTTTTTAATTAAAAACTAATTTTTCCCTTGCTTAAATCATATTTTTAAATATTAATTAATTCACCTAATTCTCTTTTCAAAATTAAATCAATTTAATCCTTGCTTCCACCAAGGATCCAACCCCAGTGGATCTAGATTTTTCTTAAAGGGTAAAATTCGGCAACCTCTACCCGAATTTCCCCTCCACCATATTAATTAATTAATTATTTAAATATTTAGGTTAATTACAATACTACTCTAAGCTTGGAAAACACTATTTTATCCCTAGACCCTCCAAACATAAGATAACCCTTTTTTTAATTTCGGTTCAGAATCATCCAGGTAAATCTTCATATTCGGGTGCCCTACATGGTTGGACCCAACATTTCCTAGATCAACTAACTCACCAAGTTAGTTGTCTTGGCAGTTGTAGAGGTTCAGATGTCTTGTTCTACACGTATCAATCCGTGTGAACCCGGTCTAATATAGGCATTCTAGGTACATTAGGTATTACTTGACAGAGTAATTTTTGGGTTGTTACATGTTTAATGATTGGGTATCGTATTTTAGAATTAGGTTTTTTTTGTAATTTAGTTGTAGGGTTAGAGTAAGTATTAGGATTAAGGTTAGGGTGTATTTTTTTTTTGTTTTATAGTTTTAAGTTTTAGCATTTGAGGTTTAAAGTCTATGGTTTAGTATTTAATTATTATGTTTTTGTACTATGGGCTTAGTTTTTTTGGTTTAGGGTTTAGGGTTAGGATAGGGATAGGGTTAGGGTTTTGGTTTTTTTTAATGATTTTGGGTTTAGGGATTAGGATTGGAGGGTTACTATAAATGGTTTACTATTTAATGTTTGGGTTTTTGTATTTTGGTCTTGGGGATCCCAATTTATGGAAGTTAGAGTTATAGTTAATGTTAGGGTTAGGGTTTATGTTGTTTTTTTGGTTTTAAGGTTTGGGGTTAAGATTTTGAGTTTTAATATCTATGATTAAGTGTTTAATGTTGGGTTTTGGTATTTTGGGCGTTTTCTTTTTTCATCGGAACGACACTTGTCGTGAGTCAGGGGCTGAGCAACACCCCCATGCCTAATAATTTAATAAAATCAAAAGTACATAGAGGGGAGAATAAACCTTACCTCCGATCCTAATGTGGGTTATGAGTTGACCAACCTAGTAAGGTTAGTCAACTCCACCCTTTACATAATGTTGTATTAAACATAAACGAAGCACCTATGGATGACGCCTCCTTAATGCATAGTTTAAACAAATACATAAACAAGGAAGGATGTCCCATTTACAAGAAAAGTCTATACAAGGAATACGATTTTATCCAAATATCTACACCATGACATAGTTATTACTAATACTCTGTAACAAAATCAAGCATCAATCTTATACAATGTTTAATCTTAAGAAAATTGAAATTTTGCACTATATTATAGTTAATGAAGTCTACTACTAGAGTAAGAGGCATTCCAATGTTCTCGGAACTTGTATTATGACTTGTTGTTTTCCTTTCTCTTGGTGACAACCCTTGTTTGTTTCTATCGTCTTGAATTTTTTTTTAGATTTTGTGTGGAAAGAGGATTTAACTCCCTCTTCATCATCACTGCTTCCCAAAGATCTAGTATCTTCATCATATTGATCCTCGAAAACGATATTACTATATTCATCCATATTCCACATTATCCTATTGTTCCTTCCCTTGTCTTTTCTATATAGCATCTCTTCTCTTTTTACTAAATTTTTGAACCTTGCTGATTTTTGCTTGTTTGTAGAGGAGACTGCACATTGCTTTGGACTTGCTCAAATGCATCTTGTTTGAAAGAACTTTGGCTGGTACTTATAACTGAGTCTTTAAGCTCAATACATTCCCCAACATCAACCCAATCTCTCCTGTGCATTTCCTATCCCTACCAACAAAATTATGTATATTCCCTCATTTCCTTAATCCAAGTTAATCCCTCATCTAAGTTACATACATTAGTTGCACAAACAATTGAAGAAATTTGGTATTCATGACCTTGAGAAATTATACTTGTACGCTAGTTAAACTTTGAGTTTTACCTCGTGTTGTTCCTTCATGATCAGCATGAATTGGTCACATACGTTTTTTGGCTTCAGAGTATTGATAGTTTCCAACTCCGATTCTATACTTGTAGATTGTTTTTGATTATCTGTTGTCACGACCCAAATCGAGGACGCGACTGGCACCCACATTTACCCTCCTATGTGAGCGAACCAACCAATCTAACCTTTAACATTTTAATACAATATCAACAAAAGAAACGCGGAAGACTTAAACTCATTAATAAAACAATTCAAAACTATTATTAGTATCCCCAAAATCTGGAAGTCATCATCACAAGAACATCTATCTCAAATTGCTAAACTAAAACTGTCTAAGAAGCTAAAACAAATACTAGCTAGTCCATGCCGGAAGTTCAAGGCATCAAGACTTGAAGAAGAAGACCCAGTCCAAGCTAGAAGCATTAGCTCACCCTGAAGATCCGGTGTGACGAAGACTGGCTTGATTTACTGCTGATTTGAAGTTGACGGAACGTTTGCTGCATTACACAAATAACAAGAAGGAAACATAAAAGTAGGGGGTTAGTACAACCACAAGTACTGAGTAGATATCATCGGCCAACTCAAAATAGAAAACAACATATATCAATAATATCATAAATCTACTATAAAACTCAACATGTAGCAATAACAAGTACTATAAACATCAACAAGTACTATCAAGTTCATCCATGAGGACTCAAGCCTCCATGCCATACTCATTTGGGAAATTAAGTTCATTATGTTGAGTATATTTATCATCTTTCAAGATTCATTATCTTTCTTCCTCTTGTGTCGGTACGTGACACTCCGATCCCCTA
>CM064966.1:35024717-35055283 GCA_032847665.1 Solanum chilense
ACAATCAATACATATTATTCACTATTAAGAGTTCATACGAATATCGTAAAACAAACCATAACCTACCTCCACCGACGAATTGGAATCAACAAGAAATCTCCCAAGCTTTCTTCTTCTCGTCCAATCTCCCTCAATTCGTTTCTCTCTTTTCCTTTGTTCTTTCTGTTTGTTTTATTCAAACCTTCTTTCCTTTACCATAATTATCATATAATTAAGACTAAAGGAGGACAATAGAACCCACTAATTAACTTAAGGTTACCTCTTTTAACCCCCAAGTAATTAGACTTATTAATATTAACCCTCAATCTTTATAATTAAGGAAAGAACAGTCCAAAACGACCCTTAAAACGTGTAGAGGAATCCTATTATGCCTGGGATTTGCGCAACCTGTGACGGCCCGTCGTGCCTTCGACGGTCCGTCACGAGGGTCGTCGCAACATCCTAAAATCCCATTTTTTCACTAAGTGCATTGTGACGGTCCATCACACTCATGACGGTCCATCCTGCACTTCCGTCATGACGGTCAGAGACTCGTTCCTTGTACCAAATTCTCAAAAGTTGAAGTGTTTTGCAACGGGAGCTCACGACGGTCCGTCGTGGCTGTGACGGCCCGTTCTGCAGGTCCGTCACAATTTCCAAAGAGTCGATTTTCAGTACCCAATTTCAGAATTCCCAAGTATATTAAAACGAGACCCTGCGACGGTCCGTCGTGCCTGTGACGGTCCGTCGTGGGTTCCGTCGTTTCAGCCAATTTTCCAGAATTAAAATCTGCTGCTCAAAACGACTAAATAGGTCGTTACATCTGTTATAGTTGTCAGCTTCTTCAGATTTCCTATGTTATGGACATGGCCTGCTTGGTATGTTTTTTGTATGTGTTGCACTTCTTGTACATCTACATCCATTTGAGCTATTTGATTCTTTTTTAAAGCAGTATTGTGCATATCCTATTGCGCTCCAATCACGTATTCCTGCTCATTCAATTCTGCAAAATTATTAACAGTAAAAATAGTAATTTCTATACTTGTTTGGACTGGTCGTTGCAACTCATGTCAAGCCTCTTTTTGCTCCACAACTCTGGACTTCCATGATGTCTAAGGTTAATGCTACTTGATAGCCTTAACTTCTCGTACTTTTCAATATTCATCACATTGATCAATTCTTTTGTGTGCATTATGTTTTGATGTTATGTTCTTTACATGTTTTAGATCTTGCTGCAAATCTCCAGCACCACTACTAGGCTTGTCATTGTTCTTATTTTTTGTATAATTCTTTCCTTTTTTTCCAGCTTCCATAACTTTCATTTGGTAAAATTCCTCATCCATTACCTTAATTGTGCACTCATTAATCATGTGGCCTTGGTATTAATAATAATGACAATATGCAGACACGTTTTCATGCTCAATACATTGCCATTGACCTTTCTTCAAATCCTCTTCATCATAACCAAGCCACACATGTTTAGGTCTTTGTGTTGTAAGATCATGTTTAATCAAAACCCTTGCCATGCTACACCTAGTCTTGTTCATATTAGCATTTTCAAGGTATAACACCTTTCCAGCTTGAGACAACATCGATCTTAAGATATCCTTACAATAACAATGTCAAGGAATCTCCAGAAGACCTATCCAAACAAGATCAATGGGAGTTTCTTCAATGGGATTACAAGTTAGAGACCACGTATGGATTCTCATAGACTGTCCCCCAATAGTCATTCTTTGAAAATTTTAACTCCCGAAAAGATGAGTTTGGTTGATAAAACTCGTCCTAATTAACTCAAATTTAGGCATGATATTAGTAAACTTGCCTCTAAGTGTATACATACACCTATCAGTCCAGTTAACTAGAAAATATTCAGCACTAAAGATAACAATTGGTTTGCCTTGCTTCGTTGTAATCATAGGAATTCTATTAACAACGGGAGCTGGACTTTTGGCCAAGTTGCATGACTGGCAGGATATGTTTGGATAACAGTATAAGGTGTACTTGATAATCAACTTGTTTTTATTCTCAATTATGTTTATGCCCTCGTCCTCCTTGAAGATTCATAGTAGTCAGATGTTTTGGTTTTACAACGTTATTTGATATTTGTGATAATGGCAACTGACTATGCCCAATAGTATTGCAAATTGCACCCCCATTACACTATTTCCAGTTACAGCTTCTTCAACAATATGGTATACATTTTTAATAGAAGCATTATATGCATTTGATGTTTCAACAATAGTACCATGTCTTGAAACCCTCTCAAGACCTCTTGACTCTTAATTCCCACCACTATAAACAACAGCAGTAGCTAAAACATCATTCTCCCTATTGATATTTTGAGCATTAAGAATCCAAGGAGTGTTAGATGGAATTAGCTTACCTGCAGGTACATTGGCTTGGTTTGGAGTATGAAAATATCGATCTCCAAGAATTTGCACAACCTGTTGTCTATCACCCTCCCCTGCTTTGTTCGAACTGTTCTAGATTAATCATTTTCTCTGGCCTAGACCAACGAATTGAGGCCAATCTCCAAGATTAATTCAACGACATCTTCAACCCTGTTTTTGCTAATTTATTGATAATTTTCTTGAACTTGCACATATGCAACATTTGACGTAGTAGGATAAGTACAATCTATTTTTCAAGATGATGAACAATCGTGGAAACATTTCTTTGACACTTATATTCTCCAATATGCGTCGGATCTCCTTCACTACCAACTAAACATTGCAAATCTACGAATTTACTCTGTCATTAAGTCAATTTATCATGTTCTAGATCGCCATGTTTAGTAAAACAACCCCAATTCTTGGCTTCACCTTTCATATACAAGATTCTGATCAATATTTCATTCTCGATTAAGTCAAATCATCAATTCACCATTCTTTAATTTCACAATTAAAATAAACCCCCACCCCAAGATTTGGATTCACATCAAAACTTGTTTGCCATCGTTTCTCCATCAAATTTCATTCCAATAAAACTCCATTCACGTGAATTAGAACTGTCATGTGAGCTGATTTACTTGATTATTATCGCTCTAGAACTGAATCTTCCAATTCACCCCTCAATTTAACCTGTAGCAAACTTGAATTTTCTTAATCAATCACTTTTCTTGCGCTGTCAAATTCCTCTATGGAAAAATCGCTTCCTAACACTACATATTGCAAGAATCGTTTGATAGATTTGTGATATGTTCTTGTGTTTGTGAATCCTTATGAGAACTCTGTGATTTACTCTTATCATGGTGTCGACGGTGCTTCACCGGCGGAAATCTTCTATTCTAATGAACGAAATCAAGATGTAGAAACTGCAATGAGAAATTTCTGCCAGAGAAATTTTTGTACTTTAGGATTTCTTAGGGTTTGGTATTTTAGGCTTTGGTATTAGGGTTTAGAGTGTAGGGTTAGTGTTAATGATATGGTTAGGGTTAGGGTTCGTGTTAGGGATAGAGTTAGGGTTTAGGGTTTAGGTTTTTTTTAGGTATTAGGTTTTGGGGTTTAGGATTTTTGGTTTAAAATATATGGTTTATTATTTAATGTTTGGGTTTTGGTATTTTAGGTTAGGGGTTTTGGGTTATTGGTATAGGGTTAGGGTGAGGGGTAAGGTTAGGTTTAGGTTTGGGTTAGGGTTATGGTTATGGTTATTGTTTAGATTTTTATAGGTTTTAGGGCTTGTAGTTTAGGATTTAAAGTTTAAAATCTATGGTTTAGTGTTAAATGTTTTGTTTTTGTATTTTAGACTTGCATTTTTTTGTGAGGATAGGGTTTAGGGTTTAGGGCTATTGTTAGGATTAAGCTTAGTGTGTATTTTGGGGGTTTTATGGTTCAGGGTTTAGCATTTGAGGTATACAATCTATGGTTTAGTATTTAATGATTTGATTTTTTTAGTTTGGGTGTAGGGTTTCGAGAATATTTTTTAGGGTTAAGGTAACTGTTAAGGTAAGGGTCATGGTTAGATTTTTTTTTTTTTTTTTTTAGGTTTTTGGGTTTACTGTTAAGGATTTTAGGTTTGATATCAATGGTTTAGTGTTTAATGTTTAGGTTTTGATATTTTAGTCTTGGGGTTTAGGGTTTATGTTAGCGTTAGTTTTAGTGTTAATATTAGGGTTGTGTTTGGGGTTTAGTTTTTTTTTTAGTTTTTAGGGTTTGCGATTAAGGATTTGAGTTGTTATATCTATGATTTAGTGTTAATGTTACGGTTTTAGTAGTTTTGGCTTTTTGTTTAGGGTTAACTTTTTAGGGTTAGGGTAAGGGTTTAGGGTTATTTCTAAATTTTTGGTTTTGGGTTTAAGGATTTTTGGTTTAAAATCTATGTTTTAATGTTTAATGTTTGGGTTTTGGTACTTTAGGCTTGGGGTTTCAATTAAATGGTTTAGGGTTAGGGTTAGGGTTAAGGTTAGGGTTAGGATTAGGGTTTAGATTTTAGAATTTGTGGTTTAGTATTTGAGATTTAAAATCTATGGTTTACTGTTTAATATTTGTGTTTTCGTATTTTGGACTTAGGGTTGCTTTTTTAAACTAAGGGTTTAGAGTTTATGGTTTACAGTTAGGATTAGGGTAAGGGTGTAGGTCTTTTTTCTAGGTTTTTTTGTTTAGGGTTTAGAATTTAAGGTTTAAAATCTATGGTGTAGTATTTAATGTTTGGGTTTTGGTATTTTGTCCTTAGGGTTTTAGGTTTATTGTTTAAGGTTAGGGGTAGGGTTAGTGTTTTAGTTCTATGTATATTTTTGGGTTTATGATTTATGATTACATGTTTAATATAAATGGTTTAGTGTTCAATGTTTGGGTTTTGGTATTTTGGGCTTGGAGTTTAGGGTTTATGGTAGTTTAGGGTTAGGGTTAAGGTTAGGGTTTAGGTTGTTTTTTAGGTTTTAGGGTTTGGGGTTAAGGATTTGAGCTGTAATATCTATATTTTATTGTTTAATTTTAGGGTTTTTTATATTTTCTTTTTTAAGAGGGTTTATGTTTTAGGGTAAGTATCAACGATAAAGTTAGGGTTAGGGTTCGTAGTAGGTATAGGGTTAGGGTCAGGGTATTTTTTTTTTTGGTTTTAGGTTTTGGGTTTAAAATGTATGTTATTAGTGTTTAATATTTGGGTTTTGTTATTTTCGGATTTGGTTTTTTGTTAATGGTTTAGGGTTAGGGTTAGGGTTAAGGTTAGGGTTTGGGTTAGGGTTAAGGTTAGGGTTAGGGTTAGGGTTAGAGTTTAGGTTTAATATAGTATTAGGGTTTTTGTTTTATGGTTTAGGGTTTAGCATTTCAGGTGTAAATATATTCTTTATTATATAATGTTTGGGTTTTGGCATTTTAGGCTTAGGGTTGTCGGTTTAGGGTTCAGGGTTTAGGGTTAGGGTTCATATTAAGGTTAGGGTTAGGGTTAGGGTAAAGTTTTTTTTTTAGGTTTTTGGGTTTAGGATTCATTATTTGAGGTCAAATATCATTTGTTTATTGTTTAATGTTTGGTTTTTTGTATTTTGGGCTCTTGGTTTAGGGCTTATGACATAGTAAAAGTTGGGGTTAATTCTAGATTAAGGGTAATGGTTTAGGTTGTATTTTATGTTTTATGGTTTGGGGTTAATAATTTGAGTGTTAATATCTATGATTTAGTGTTTAATGATAAGGTTTTGGTATTATGGGTTTTAAGTTTCCGATTTAGGGTATTGGGTTATTGTTAAGTCCATGGTTAAGGTTATCGTTCATGTTAGAGATAAGGTTAAGGTTAGGATTAAGGTTTTTTTTTTTAGGTTTTTAGTATTTGGTTGTATGATTTTATTTTAATGGTTTAGTGTTTAATTTTTGGGTTTTGGTATTTTGGGCTTCTGGCTTTGGCTTAATTTTTTTTTAGTGCTAGGGTTACGATTTGTGTTAGGGTCAGGGTTTTGGTTTTAATATCTATGGTTTAGTGTTTATGTTTTGGTTTTTGTATTTCGGACGTATGTTTTTTTGTTGGACTTAGGGTTTAGGGTTTAGAGTTTAGGGTTAGGGTTAGGGCAAGGGTTAGGATTAGGGTTATGGTGTAGGTTCTATTTTTAGGTTTTATGGTTCATGGTTTAGCATTTGGGTTTTCAAATTTATGGTTTAGTATTTTGAACTTTTGACTATTATATTTTGGGCTTAGGGTTTCGGGTTTATGGTTTAAAGTTAGATTTAGGGTTAGGGTTTTGGGTTTAGAGTTTAGGTTGTTTTTATGTTTTAGGGTTTGGGTTTTATGATTTGTTTTGTAATATCTATGCTGTAGTGTTTAATGTTAGGGTTTTGGCATTTTGGACTTTGGGTTTAGTTTTATGGTTATGGATAAGGTTAGGGTTAGGGTTCGTGATAGGAATATTGTTAGTGTTAGGGTTAAGGTTTTTTTGTAAGATGTTAGTTTTTTTTTTAAAAAAACAACGATTTAGTTTTTAATGTTTGGTTTTTGGTGTTTTTGACTTTGGGTTTCCGGTTAAAATTTTAGGGGTAGGTTTATGGTTAGGGTAGAGTTAGGGTTTAGGTTTTTTTTGAGGTTTTATGGTTTGTGGTTTTGGATTAGAGGTTTAAAATCTATGTTTTAGTATTTAATGTTAGGGTTTTAGTATTTTGGATTTAGGGTTTTGTTTTGGACTTTTTTTTTTTTTTATTTTAATACCCTTGGAGGGGTAGGGGCTGAGCGACACCCCCAGGCTTTAACATTAATACAAAACAAAAGTTACAAGGAGGGGGACATAAAACCTAACCTCCAATCCTAAGGTGGTTTGGAGTTGACTTTCCTATTTAAATTCAACTCCTCTCCTTACATTTGAAAGCTGAAACCAAAATACTACGAACCTAACGAGAGGACTCCTCTCATTACATAGTACCTAGGAAACATAAATTAGGGAGACTCTCCCTTTACAAGAAAGCCTATCAACTATATAACTATGTCCTATTCAAAGTAGCTATATTATTTACATATAGCTAAATTGACAAAAGGTAGTGTAGTCAAGGAGGATCAAAAATCATTTTGGTCTTCTTTCTTCGAAAGCTTGGCATGTCCATCAGATCCATTTGATAGTAGGCATGTGCTTCTTTAGGGAGTTGGTTGCTGTAGACGTAGACTTGGGGAGATGTATTGTTGTGGCTATGCTTTGAGAGTGCGTCTGCTACGCAATTTGCTTCTCTAAAGATGTGACAGCATCTGAAATTTTGAGTTTGCATGATGATTTGTTGGAGTCTTTCAAGTTGATTGGTAAGACTCCAATGTGGTGCTATTTTGTTTGAAATCCATTGCACCACTAATTGGGAGTCTAACTCAAGTAAAATGTTGTTGTAACCTAGTTCAAAAGCCCAAGTCAGTCCGAAGAGAGCAGCCTCAATTTCAGCTTGGTTGTTCGATCCTTCTCCAAGAGGTGTTGAAAAGGCCATTATCATTTTGCCTTCTTTATCTCGGATGATACCTCCAGCCCCAATCTTTCCTTCATTGATGAGAGCACTTCCATCTGTATTAATCTTTATCCATTGGTCTGGAGGCTTAATCCATGTTACCATACACACTTTAGTTTTGTGAACACAGTTTTCACTTGTTTGAATCAATGCTGTCCAGTTTGCAGGCCAGTTGATACTTGGGAATGCATTTTTCAGCATCTTGAAGGTATCTTTGTAGATTGCATACTTGATGCGGCTGATATTGGGTTTTTTGCCTCCGTATTTGCATGCACACCTGTTCTTCCATAAATTCCAGCAGATTAATATTGGTGTCGCTTGCAGCAATAGTTTGTGGCCTGTGTTGCTCGGCTTGGCTGTCCACCACTGTTTGATTAGCGCTGGCAGTGTGGACTGATCAGCTTGCATCCCTGCAGTTGCTGCAAAAAACTTCCACACTTTAGTTGCTAAAGGTCCAGAATTGAAGATATGCCCAATGGTATCCATACCTGCTCGATCAAAACAACAAAAGCAAGACTTATGATTTTGGGTTTAGGGTTTAGGGTTAGGGTAAGTGCTAGGATTAGGGTTATGGTGTAGGATTTTTTAGGTATTATTGTTCAGGGCTTAGCATTTGAGGTTTAAAACCATTGGCTTCGTACTAAATATTTGGGTTTTGGTATTTTGGGCTTAGTGTTTTGGAGGTTTCTAGGTTTTTGGATTTAGGGTTTAGGATTTGAGATTTTATTTGAATGCTTTAGTTTTTATTATTTGGATATTTGTATTTTGGGATCGGAGTTTAGGGTTTATGGTAGGGTAAATGTTTTGTTTAATGTTAGGGTAAGGGTTAGGGTTAGGGTTTAGGTTGTTTTTTAGGTTTTAGGGTTAGAGGTTATGGATTTGAGTTTTAATATGTATGATTTATTGTATAATGTTAGGGTTTTTATATTTTGGGCTTTGGGTTTAGGGTTTAGGTGTAAAACCCCAAAAATGACTTAGGCAAAGCTAGAGCCTAACGTGGGTGTAATTATGGTATAAGTTCCTAATTTTGTTTATGATGTATTTTAGGGGCAGTATCTAAGAGTTTAGGTGCATTGGAAGTCAAATGTCAAGGGACGACCAAGACGTTGGACAACTAAGTCACCTTAGTAACTCATATGTAGTTTTATGTGTTTATGTGTGATTAATGAGCTTATATGGTTCTTAAATGAGTTTATATAGTGATTAAAGACAGCGCGTAAAGTTTTTTGAAGTTTGGAGATCAAACGTCTAAGAACGTCCATGATGTTCGAAAGGTTTGCCTTGAAATGAGCTTATGTGTCTAAGTATATTTCGTCGAGTTTTACGTGTTATTCTTGGAAGAAACTCATGTGGTAGTTACTAAACTCGTATACAAACATATTTGGGGTGGAAATGTTTGGATACGGCTCCATGTAGGAGCCACAAGAGGCCCTAAAGGAGGACCCCACATTTGAGCCCAACACTTCCAGGCAATGGACAAAAAATGGCCCAATCGATGGCCATTCTACCAGGAAACGGCCCGTCGATGGGACTCGTCCATGAAGAAAAATTTCCTTCTGGTTGAAGAGCTGATAAACTAACCAACAAAACCCCCATCGATGGGACGTGGGTGAGACCGCGGACCATCGATGCTCACGTCGATGGGTCTATGCATTTTTACCAAATTTCAATTAAGTTAAGGGGTGAAGTTTTAAATTCACCCCAATCCCCTATAAGTCTTTGGAAGGTTGTTTTGAGTGTTGATTGATATTTTAAGAGTATATAAGTTATTAAACTCTCATTACAATCGTAACGCATAAATCAAAACACATTCCCTCCAAAAGTTTCTCTAAGAAAAACCTGCTTATGAGTTCAAAGTGAATATGGATCTTTAAGATGGGTCTTCAGTGGAATTTCTTATTCAATTAGCTTTGGATACTTCTAATAAAGTATGGGAGTCCTTTATCTAAGAATTTCTATCACCATAGATCCAATTTCAATGATGATTTTCAAAGATTTCAAAAAAAATAAAATATCCAATTTCTACTCTAAGTCTTGGGTTCTTGCATAAATGGTTTCAAAACGTTTATATTTTATTAAATTTATGTATAATTGATGTTTTAAAATGAAATTATCTATGAACCCTTGTTCTTCTCAAATCTCTAAAATTCACTAAAGTATGGGTGAATTGATTATTCTTTGATATTCATGAATTCATGTGTAAATTGTTATAGGCTTTTCATTCATGTATAAATTATGTATGTACGGTGTATAGGCTGCTTCAATTATATTAGTTGAGTAATGAATATTCTTAGATATATTGCATGCTAAGCTTATTGAATTGATATTGATTTAAGGATTATTATTTCTAATGTAATTTTCTATGGGCTATCTAATGATGCAATAATTATATTCCATAGATATCTACGTTTTATTAGATTGATAAGTATGTAATGAATTGACCTAGTTCATTTATTATTAATATAATTGGTTTGAATTATTTGTTATGGCCTTGGGTAAGGGCCTTTTGATATTGAATTGGATGATTTAGCATTGGAATCCAAGTGGTAAGATGAAGTGGGGGAATGATTCACTAATTCATTTTATTTAATTTTAACTAAAAATCAATTATGTTATGATTGGTATGGTCCACTTATGGTGGCTGTGCTATGTGTATTGATGTGGCGTTGTTGGCGTTACTTTTTGCAATATGATGATAATGGCCTTGTCGGCACTACTTCAAGTATTATGATGATTTTATTAGTGTATTTATGTGAATTATGAGTATATATATCTATTTGTAAAGTAATGTAGAAGTATGTGTTCTTTCAATGTATGTTAGCAAATCATGTAGACTATGGCTATGTGTTTCTATGTGCAGTCTTAGGGTTGATGCGTGGTTGTTCCTTATATATAATATGATTTATAATAGATATATTGATGATGATATGGTAATGTGTAGGATGACTTAAAGATGATTCTATATGCTTATAGAATGACTAGTAATAGGTGTTAAGTTGAAGTATGTGGTGTCTTTTCTTTGATTATTTGTGTCCCTTACTTGATGCTTATATGGGTATGAATATGTGATTTCTTGACTTAGGGTGCTATAAGTCTCTTATTATTGAATGTATGAAAGATATGTTATCATGAATGATGTTAAGAGGGTCTTTTATGTGAAACCTTGAACCTAGTTGTAAGGTTATGTATGTTGAAATCAAAAGTTGTAATGGTGTCCTTCAAGTAAAGAAATGATGGACTTAATATTGATTGGAAGGAATTTCGTCATATCAAACGTTAGGAAAGCGATAATGAGATTTTTTTTTCCTTTGGAAGGTATCCCTAAGGGATCCGCTTTTGTAGGGTAAATGCGATTGGGTTATGAACTTGTTATGGAACCATTTTATGTGAACCTTTAATGTGAATTACTCTATGATAACGAAGTCTAGCACCTACTGAGTATGGTAAGTGAAGTAGTTCTAGTTATGTTTGAGACAAGAATACAAAGCATGCTCTTCATATTCCTTAACCATGTGCCTACATGGGATGTGTCCTATTTCTACCCTTGGCAAATCTTTTGATAGAATTTGGAATGAGAATGTCATATCACCTATATGCTAATATCTTAAATGAGAATGATTCTATTTTAGAGAGTCTATAGTATCTCTTTAGTGTGTGTGTGTAAGGGATTGGATGGGCGCTCGCTTCACAATTCACTCAAGTGAGACTTAGAGTCACCTTAATAGGAAAATCTCATGTTCTTATGTTAATATCTCTTAAGTCTGTATGTGACTCATTATAAGTAATCCTGGTCGTTTAGGCAAATGAAGAGAGAGTGTATAGGTAATCTCTCTTAGTGTGACTTAAGCAAATATTCCGATAATTTTGAGTGAGAACATTTCATGCTAAAGGGTGTTTAAAGTGAAGTGAAGGAACTTCAATGTAAATATGAATTAAGTTCACTGTACAATGAAATGAATTAATTGTAAGGTTTCTAAAAATGTGACTTTCTTCCTAAGTGATTTCTTATTTGTTTCTAAGTTTTTAAATGTTTTTCTTATTCTTATAGTATGATGTTTTAATCGAAATTAATGAAAATCATGTTATATACTAAATTTTCTTTGTTTTTGCATGGCTTCCATACGTAGTACATCTAATGTGCTAACCCCTTCTTTTACTTTTTTGACTAAAGTGTAGGGAAATGGAATTTTGATGTGCCATGGAAGATTGATAGGTTTCTAAGTATTAAAGATGAAGTATTGGTGAATCCTCATCGATTCGAGGACAATTTCCACATTTTCCTTTATGTATTAGTCATTATTTTATGGTTTTGTATGAGATTAATCCCAAGTATTATATACTCTAAATTTTAGATGATTCAAGTAGATGTTCTAAATAGTTAATGTTTTCAATAAAACTCTTCCGTTTGTGTCATTTTTATGAAAGAGTTCTTCGTGTGTGAATAGAGTTCTAAATTACTACCTATTTTAGTACGTTTATTACGCAATGAATGATAAGACAAGCTTAGATTAGACTTTTTGAAGTCTCATTTGTTGTGTGACGATACAAGGGTGCCCTAAGTTTTATGGTGTACTTGCGGGTCATGACATTAGGGTTAGGGTTAAGTATAGGGTTAGGGTTTGGGTTCGTGTTTGGGATAGTGATAGTGTTAGGCTTAATGGTTTTGGGTTAGGGTTTAACTTTAGGGTTAAGGATATGGTTAGAGTTAGCGTTCGTGTTAAGATAGGGTTAGGGTTAGGGTTAAGGAATAACACCTTCCCAATTGACTCCAAAAAAGACGTCAACAACACCTTATTGTAACAAGGCCAAGGTAAGCTTGGACCAACCACCCAATAGGAACTATAGGAGTTTCCTCTTTTGGTGTAAAATCTAGGGTCCGTGCGTGTATTCTCATTAGTTGCCTTTCAATAGTCATTCTTAGCTTAGTCCAAATTGTTTCATAATAACACTCATTGTCGAGGTCTATATACACATACCTAGAATTAAAATGTGTGATCTTCACACTCCCAGTAAGTTGAGTCTGTAGGATGAAACTCTTTCTAACTAATTCCATCTTAGGCATTGTTTTTGTGAATTTGCCCACAGCCGTATACTTAAAACATTCAGCCAATTTCACACAATAATAATCCTCATCTAAGAGCACAGTAGGATATCCTTGTCTAGTTGTGCGTATAGGGTTGTTCAACATGATTGGAATTTCATTCGTATACGTATTATATCTCAAACACGCAGTAAAGAATTGTACAACAGTATAAGGAACAGGTTCTGAATTCTTATCCTTTTTAGCATTGTTACTTGTGTTTTGCCCCTTTGTTGAATGTTAGAAGGTATAACATTTCCTTGCACTGCAATGTTACCCTGTTTTTTTATTCCTATCTAATTGAGAATTAGGATTATACTTTGTATAGTTGTTCGAGATCTTTTTAAAATTGCTTTGGATTCCATGGTTTCACAATTGTTTTGGTATACTGAAGTTGTTCCTCCCTGTTTATTATTTTCATGCATTTGAACCTGTGGTGGAATTTGTCTTTGAGTTATTGGAATTTCCTTACCATTTGTAGCATTTTTTGGACCATTTATTCTCTTCTGCAATTCCATGCCTAAATGTTGCTGTTTTTGGCTTGATTGTTCCTACTTTTGAAGTTTTGTATGTCAAATCTCCTAACAATTGTCGTCTTGATTTAGCATGGCATGTGTAGTATCAATAATAATATTAGGATTTAGATATGATGAGTTACTAGTAATTCCAAAGGAAAACTTCGAAGGATGTTCATCATTCGATGAAGTTGTTGTATTGAGCCTCATAGTGTTACTTTATTGTCCTTTTGTTCAATCGAATTTACCACAAGTTGAGTCTTGTTTCCTTCTATTATTGTTATTGGTCCAACTGATTGATGAGTTTCTAACATGGTGTTATGCTGTGTATTTCGACTAGAATCAGGTTTATCGACTACACTTCCTTGCCTTCCTTGTTGCATTTTAAGTGCAGAATCTGTGAGACGTATTTGGTTATTCTTGTTGTTATTTCTCCCCTCAAGATTATTAGAAAAATTAGTTATGTGAAAGTCCATAGACTGAGCGTTAGTCCCAATTGTCGATTTTCCATGATTTCCATCGTTTTGAGTTCTACGTACGTCAGACTTCTCCATGTCAGAGATTTTCTAGTCCATTTAACTTGAAATTTCATTGTGATGATCCTTATACACATGGTAGTAAAAACCCAGTACTCAATTTTTACAAGATTGGCTTGAAGTTACTCGATTTTGAGTTCGCAAGCCTGGCGATTTAGTCGTGATTCTCCCCAATTTCATTTCTTGATTTCTTTCAAATGGGAAGGTGGAATTAACTGATAGTTATGTATGTAGTAGATCATTAGTAGTATTATCCAAAGTCACTATTGTTTTTCCTTGATGTAACGCAGAAATTCCATAGGAAATACTTTCTTGCTCTTGATAAATCTCCCTCCCAAAAAATGCAGTGTTCATTGTATCACTGTCTTGTGATTTCGATGAGTTGTGATATGATGCATGGTGCATTCCATACATGAATTGTTTCCATTCTCAAGGCGCTCCTTTAGGTTTTGGCCTGGTTGTCGTTGGACCTCCACCACAGGTGCACATGTAATTCCAACGACGCGCGCTTGTGAGTTTTCTTTAGTCGTTATGAAGCAGTAGAGAGAGCCGATTAGAGAGAGATTTTATACATAGAGAAAAAATTTAGGAAATTGCGAGCGATGTATTTTTTGTTTGGGGTTTCAGATTAATGTTTCAGGGTTAGGGTTAGGATTAAGGTAAGGGTTAGGCTTTGGATTGAGTTTTAAGTTAAGGTTAGGGTTACGGTTTATGGTTTTTTAGGTTTAGGTTTTATGATTTTAGGCTTACTATTAATGGTTTAGTGTTTAATTTTTAGATTTTTGTATTTCGAATTGGGGTTTAGGGTTTATGGTATGGTAAGGTTAAGGTTAAAGATAGGGTTAGGGTTAGGGTTAGGTTATTTTTTAGGGTTTAGGGTTTGGGGTTTACAATTTGAGTTGTAATATCTATGGTTTTGTATTTAATATTAGGTTTTTTGTATTTTAAGATTGAGCTTTAGGGTTTAAATTTTAGGGTTAGGGTTAAGGATAGGGTTAGGGTTAGGGTTCGTTTTAGGGATACATTTAGGGTTAGGGTTTAGTTTTTTTAATGTTTATGTATTGGGGTTAAGGATCATTTATTTAAAAATATATAGTTTAGTGTTTAATATTTGGTGTTTTGGGCTTTAGGTTTTGGGTTTATATTTTAGGGTTAGGCTTAGGGCTAAGGTTAGGGTAACGGTTAGGGTTAGGGTTAGGGTTTAGTTTTTTTTTAGGTTTTAGTGATTGTTGTTTAGTATAGGAGGTTTAAAAATCTATGCTTTGTTGTTTAATTTTTGGGTTTTCATATTCTGGACTTATGACTTTTTTTGACTTAGGGTTTAGGGTTAGGGTTTTGGTTAGTATTAGAGTTAAGGTGTAGGTTTCATTAAGGTTTTATGGTTAAGGGTTTAGCATTAAAGGTTTAAAATCTATGGTTTATATTTAATGTGTGGGTTATGGTATTTTGGGATTATGGTTTCGGTTTTACGGTCTAGGGTTAGTGTTAGGGTTTTGTTTTTTTTTTGGTTTTTCGCTTTAGGGTTTAGGATTAGATGTTTAATATCAATGTTTTAGTGTTTCATGTTTGGGTTTTTTGTACTTTTATATTGGTGTTTAGGGTTTATGGTAGCGTTAGAGTTAGGGTTAATGTTAGGGGTTAAGGTTAGGGGTAGGTTGTTTTAAGGTTTCAGGGTTTGTGGTTAAGGATTTGAGTTGTAATAGCTATTATTTAGTGTTTAATGTTAGGTTTTTGGTATTTTAGGCTTTTTTTTTATTGGAACGACACTTGTGGTGGGTCAGGGGTTGAGCAACACCCCGAGGCCCTATCATTTATTAAAATCAAAAGTACATAGAGGGGGGCATAAACCTTACCTCAGATCCTAAAGTGGGTTATGAGTTGAACAACCTACTTAAGTTAGTCAACTCCACCCTTCACATCATTTTGTATTAAAAATAAACTAAGCACCTACGGATGACTCCTCCTCAATACAGAGTTTACAAAGAATACATAAATAAGAGAGACTCTCCCCTTTACAAGAAAAGTCTATAAAAGGAATACGATTCTATCCAACTTACTACAATCATGACATAGCTATTACAAATAATCTATAAAAAAGTGAAGCATCAATTTTATAAAATCATTAATGATAAGAGAATTTAAATTTTACATTACATTATTGTTAAAGATCTCTACTTCTAGCTCTAGTAAGAGGCATTCCAATGTTCTCAGAACTTGTATTATGTCTTGTTGTTTTCCTTCCTCTTTGTGAAAACCCTTGTTTGTCTCTAACATCTTGTATTTCTTCTTCATATTCAGTGTGAAAAGTGGATTTAACTTCCTCTTAATCTTCATTGCTTCGCAATGATCTAGTATCTTAATCATATTCATCCTCGGAAGTTATATGACTATAATGATTCACATCTTCAACATTATGTTGTTGTTCCTTCCCTTCTCTTTTGTTAATAGAATATCTTCTCTTTTTACTCAACCTACTCATGGACCCTTACTGAATTGGACTTTCTCAAAGGCGTCTTGTTTGAAAGAAGTTCGACTTCTACTTATTATCGAGGCTTTAAGATTTATACATTCCCTAACATCCGTCCAATCTTCCTGTACATAAACTTTCCCAACAAAAATAAATTGTGTAACTTGCCTCATTTCCTCAATCCCACTTACTCCCTTATCTAAATTACCTATATTACTCTCTCAAACAATTGATAAATTTTCTATACATGACCTTGCGAAATAATACCTGGTACACTAGTTAAACTTTGAGAGTTACCTAGTGTGATTCTTTAATGATCAACACGACTTGGTAACATACCTTCTTTTTTTGCTTCAGTATTGATAGTTTCTAGTTGTGATTCTATAATTGTAGACTGTTTATAATTATCTGTTAGAGTTTTGACCTTCTTCATATTTCCTATATTATGGACATGGCCTGCTTGGAATGTTTGTTGTATGTGTTGCACTTCCTGTACATCTACATCCATTTGAGCTACCGGATTTTTTTAATGCAGTATTGTGCATATGCAATTGGGATCCTGTCACATGTTCCTTCTAATTCAATTCAACAAAATTGATAGAAGTAGGAGCAGTAATTTTTATGCCTTTTGGACTTGTGATTGCGACTCTTGCAGTGCCTCTTTTTGCATCACAACTCTACCTTTTAAGGGAGTCTAAGGTTGTTCATGTTGCTTCGTAGCCTTAGCTTTCTGTACTTGCCATTTTTCGTCACCTTGATACATTATTTCGTGCGCATAATGTTTTGATGTTACGTTTTTCCAGCTTCCATAACTTTCGTTTGGTGAAATTCCTCATCCCTTACCTTATCTTTGCCCTCATCAATCATGTGACCCTGGTGGTAATAAAAATGACAATATGTAGGAATATTTTCATACTGAATACATTGCCATTAACCTTTGTTCAAATCATCTTCATCATAACCAAGCCACACATATTTAGGTCTTTCTGTTGTAAGATCAAGTTGAATCCTAACCCTTCCCATGCTACCCATAGTCTTGTTCACAATAGCATTGTCAAGGTATAACACCTTTCCATCTGGAGACAACATGTCTTTTAATATATTTTTATAATAACAATGTCAAGGAATTTCTAGAAGAACTATCATTACAAGATAAATTGGAGTATCTTCAATAGGTTTAAAATTCAGAGGTCATGTTTGGATAGTCATAGACTATCCATAAATAGTCATTCTTTATTTAGTACAAACTGTTATGAAGTTAAATTCAACGTCCAAATCAATGTAGACATGCCTAGCATTGAAATGGGCAATTTAACTCCGGCGGAGAGATGAGTTTAGTTGATGAAACTCAGCCTAATCAACTCAAGTTTAGGAATGATATTTTTAAACTTTCCTATAAGTGTATACTTACACGTATCAGTCAAGATAGCTAGAAAATCTTCTGCACTATATATAACAGTAGGTTGGTCTTGCTTCGTAGTAATCTTAGGAGTTCTAAAAACAATAGGAGCTGCATTTTCGGCCAAGTTGCATCTAAGACTGGCAATATATGTTTGGATAACGATAAAAGGTGCATGTTCCTGATTATGGACTTGTTTTTGCTCTCTAATATGTGCATACGCTCGTTGTCCTTGAAGATTCATTGTAGTCTGATGTTTTAGTTTCAAAAAGTTACTGGATCTTTGTTGAAATGACAATTTATTGTGCCTAATAGTATTTCAAATTTCACCCCATTCCCACCATTTCCAGTTAAAGTTGCTTAAATTATATGGTCAATATTTTCAATAGAAGCATTATATGCATCTGTTGTTGAAACAATATTTCCATGTCCAGAAACCCTTTCAAGACATCCAGTCTCTCAATTTCCACTAGTATAAACAACAAGCACAGCTAAACTAGCATTCTCCCTATTTATATTTTGAGTATTAAGAATCCCAGAAGTGTTAAATGGGATTAGCTTACCTGCCAGTATATTGGCTTGGTTTTGAGAATGACAAGATTGATCTCCAATAACCTGCTCAACCTGCTGTCTATCACCCTCCCCTGCTTTTTTGGAACTATTCTTGACTGATCATTTTCTTGGCCTTGCCTAACGAAATGAGACCAATCTCGAAGATTCATTGAACGAAATCTTCAACCCTATTTTTTCAAAAATTTTAACTTGCATATTTGTAGCATCTGATGTAGTAGGCTCAACACAATATATTCTTCCAGGATTATGAAGAACCTTGGAAATATTACTTTGACACTCATATTCTCCAATATGGATTGAATCTCCTTCACCACTGACTAACTTTGCAAATCTACAGATATACTATATCTCTAATTCTATTTCTCATGTTGTTGACCACCCTGTTATGTAATAAAAAAACCCCATAAGAACTTGTTCGTGATCATTTCTCCATCAAATTTCTTGAGAATCAAAATCCACTCACATGATTTTGAATTGCCATGTCAGCTGATTTTCCTGATTATTATCACTTATCCACTAAATCATCCAATTCACCCTTCAATTTAACCTATAACGAACTAGAATTTTCTTACTCAATCACATTCGTTTCCCAGTCCAATTCCTCTACAAAAATCGCTTCCTCACGATTCACATTATATGAATCATCGAATGGATTTGTGAGATGTTCTTGTGTTTGTGAATCCTTATGAGAACTTTGCGATTTACAATTATAAGGATGTCGATGGTTATCTACCGGTGGGAATCTTCCATTCCAATGAACACAATCAAGATGCTAGGAGAATTTTTAGAGAGAGAAATTTGGTATTTTCGAATTTATTGGGATTTGGTATTTTAGGCTTTGGATTTAGAGTTTAGGGTTTAGGGTTAGTGTTAAATATAGAGTTCAGTTAGGGTTCGTGTTAGGGATATGGTTAGGGTTAGGGTGTAGGGTAATTTTAGGTTTTAGGTTTAGGGTTTAGGATTTTATTTTAAAATCTATTGTTTATTGTTTATTGTTTGGGATTTGTATTTTAATTTTTTTTTAATTCCAATTGGAGGGGTAGGGGTTGAGCAACACCCCAGGCCTTATCATTAATAACAAAAACAAAATATAAGGACGGGACATAAACCTAACCTCCAACCTAAGATGGTTTATAGTAAACTTCCCAAAAGGAAGTCAACTCCTCCCCTTACACAAAAGATGAAACCAAAATACTAAGCACCTAAGGAGAGGACTCCTCTCATTAAAAAGAATATAGGAAGCATAAACTAGGGAGGCTCGCCTTTTATAAGAAAGCCTATAAACTAATCTAACCTATTCAAAGTAGCTATAATTTTATTTTTATCTAAGTTAAAAAGGTATACAACCTCAAGGAGGTTAAAAAATTATCTTTGTCTTCCTTATTCTAAAGTTAGGGATCTCCAATGAGTTGAGTTTATAGTACGCCTTTAGTTCTTTCTGTAGTTGGTGGCTGTTGAAATATACCTGAGGAGTGGCAATGTTGTGACTATGTTATGACAATTCATCCCTACGCAATTTTATTCTCTGAATACATGATTGCATTTGAGGTTGTGTACTTGATTGATAATATATTGCAGCCTTCCAAGTTGAGTGATGATGCTCCATTGAGGGACTTCCTTCTTTAGGAGCCATTGCACTACTAGTTGAGAGTCAAGTTACAAAATTATGTTCTTGTATCCAAGTTGAAGTGCCCAACTGAAACAAAAGATGGCTGCCTCTATTTCAACTTTGTTATTTGTTCCTTCTCCAAGTGGTGTTGCAAAAGACATCACCACTTTCCCTTGTTTGTATCTCAGGATTCCACCAACCCTCATCCTGCCAAGGTTCGTGAGTGCACTGCAATCAGTGTTCACTTTTAGCCACTGGTCTACAGGTTTAAGCGACTTCATCATGCTCACTTTGATTTCATGCACACACTTTTCACTCTTTTGCATTAAATCGGCTCACTTGGCCGGCCAGTTAACTTGAGGAAATGTGGTGTTCAACATCTTGTAGTTGTCCTTGTAGATTGCATATTTAACTCTGCTGATGTTTGTTGCTTTACCTCCATGCTTGCAGGCACAATTGTTCTTCCACAGATTCCAGCAGATGAATATTGGTGTAGCTTGTAGCACCACTTTGTGGGGCGCATTTCTATGCTTCGTTATCCACCATTGTTGTAGCAGTTGCTGCAGTTAAGAGTGGTGTGGCTATAGTCCTGCAGCACCTGCAAAAAATCTCCATACCTTTTTTGCAAATTGACCTGAATAGAATGTATGTTCTATGTTGTCGATACTTGCTCTATCAAGACAATAAAAATAATGCGATGCCTCAATGCCAAAGTTAGTCAATCTTTCATTTGTAGGGAGTTTACCCCTTAGGGTTCTCCATAAAAGAATAAAAGATTTAAATTGAATGTTTTTATTCCATAGCATCGAGTTAAATTGATTCTTGGCTCTTTTGTTTCTGATTTCTTCCCAAGCTGAAGAACAACTAAAACTCCATTGTTATTGAGCTTCCACAGTTGTTGATCATGTATCTGCTGCTGTGCATAGATCTCTGTTTCTAGGATTTTAGAGAATTGACTTGTACGAGCATCCTGTAATAGTTTGCTCCAACTCTACTTTCCCTCTTCCAAATATTCAGCCACAATAGAATTATAAAATTTGTTTCTATTAGTGGTAAACTGAGCCAGTGGTCCACTGCCCAGCCATTTATCCCACAAAAATGAACAATTCTCAGCCTGAATCATCCAATTGATGTGTTGCTCAACATGTTGTCTATTCATATGCATCTGTTTCCAGGTCAGTAAATCTGCTTTATCCCTTTTTTTGCTCACTGGGATTGATGTTTGACAATTTTTTGCTATAAAAAATTCTCCCCACATTGTTTGTTTTGTTCTGAAGATCCACCTCTGTTTGAATTGAAAGGATTTGAAAATATCATGCAATTTTTTATTCCGAACCCCCCCCCCCTCTCCCCTTCATCATAAGGGTAACTTAGATTTTTCTATGAAGCCCAATGATACTTTTTTCTATCATTTTTCCATCCCCAGAAAAAGTCCGCTATAAGCTCTTGGATTTGCGTGAGTATTGTAGTTGGAGATGTTACTGCAGATATAAGGTTGATAGGAACAACCTGAAGGACATGTTTGGTAGGAATTGCCTTGCCTCCATATCTTAATTGTTTTGTTTGACAACCTGTAATCTTGCAGACAACCTTGTTAACAAGATCAGAGAAATAGATATTCCTAGGCCTACCAACAAATAAAGGGTAGCCTAGGTAGTTAATAGGGCCTTTATTTTGTTTGAAACCTGTCATCATCTTTATTCTATCTATAGTGCTATTGAAAGCATTAGAGTGTAACATAAAGTGACTTTGTCTTCATTGATGAGTTGCCCAGAAGTATCTTCATACTCCTTTAAAGTTGCCATTAGGAGTTTTAGAGTCTTGAATCTTCCAGATGTGAATAAATTTATGTCATCAGCAAAACTCAGATGATTCACCTAAGGCCCTCTCCTTTCCATGAAGAAACCTTGATAATCTGGATGGCTATAACGCCTATTTAGAGTTCATGATAGGACCTTAGCACCAAAAATAAATAGGTCTGGAGAAGGTGGATCACCTTGCTTGAGACCTATAAAGGAGTGAAAGAAACTATGTCTCTTACCATTGACAATGATTAAGTAGCAATAATTAGCCATTATTCTCCACACCATATCAATAAACACCTCAGGAAATCCCATTTTCCTAAGCACTAGCCAAATATATGACCAAGAGACCCTGTCATATGCTTTTGCCATGTCTAGTTTGATGATGACATTGCTACCAATATTGGGTTTTTTTATTTGGTGAATGATTTCCTGAGCAAGCATGATGTTCTAAGAAATACTTCTACCTTTAACAAACCCGGGTTGATTAGTAGTAAGTTAGGCAGGATAGGCCTAAGTCTGTTACACATTAGCTTAGAAATGATTTTGCTAGTGAAGTTACTCAGACTTATAGGCCTATAATCAGTGAGCCTGTTTGGATTATTCACTTTGGGGAGCATCACAATACAAGAATGGGAGAAGTACTTTTGAATCATCTGTACACTGAAAAAGGCCTAAACCACCCCCATTAAATCCTTCTAGATAATACGCTAATATTTTTGAAAGAAGTACCAATTCATACCATCAGGACAAGCTGCAGAATTAGGATTCATAGTGAAAACCACCTCTTTAAGTTCATCCATGCTAGGAATAATGGTAAGCTGAACATTTCCGTCTTGATTAATCATCCTTGGAATTCATTCCAAGGTATGCTCCTTGAGAAACTTTTCTTCACCAGTAAATATTCCTTTGATAGGGTAAGGCTTAAGGTTAGGGTTAGGGTATGGGTTAGGGTTAGGGTTAGGATTAGCGTTTAGGTTTTTTATAGGTTTTATGACTTGTTGTTTAGGATTTTTGGTTTAAAACCTATGCTTTAGTGTTTAATGTTTGCTTTTCATATTTTGGACTTAGGGTTTTTTTTAATCTTTTTTTGACAAAGGATTTAAGGTTTAGCGTTTAGGGTTAGGTTTAGTGTTAGGATTAGGCTTAGGGTGTAGTTTTTTTTAGGTTTTATTGTTCAGGGTTTAGCATTTTAGCTTTAAAATCTATGGTTTAGTATTTAATGTTTGGATTTTTGTATTTTGGGGATACGGTTACGAGTTTATAATTTTGGGTTAGGTTTAGGGTTGGGATTAGAGTTTTGTGCTTTTAAGGTTATTGGGTTTAGGTTTTAGGATTTGACGTTTAATATCAATGGTTTAGTGTTTAATGTTTAGGTTTTGATATTTTGGTCTTGGGGTTTAATGTGTATGGTAGTGTTAGTTTTAGGATTACATTAAGGTTTATGCTTAGGGTTTAGGTTGTTTTTTAGGTTTTAGGGTTTGAGATAAAGGATTTGAGTTGTAATATATATGATTTAGTGCTTAATGCAAGGTTTTGTTAGTTTGGGATTTCAGTTTAGGGTTAAGTTTAGAGTTATGGTTTGGGTTTAGGGTTTTTTCTATATTTTAGGTTTAGGATTTTATTTTAAATCTATGTTTTAGTGCCTAATAGTTGGTTTTTGGTATTTTGGGCTTCGGGTTTCAGTTTAATGGTTTAGGGTTTGGGTTGGGGTTAAGATTTGGGTTAGGGTTAGGGCGTATATTTTTATTGGCTTTAGGGTTTGTTTTTTAGGATTTGATGTTAAAATCTATGGTTTAGTGTTTAATATTTGCATTTTCATATTTTGGACTTATGTTTTCTTTTTTTAACTTAGGGTTTATGGTTTAGGGTTTAGGTTTAGGAGTAGGGTTATTGTTAGGGTTGGGGTTTTGGGTTTTTATAGGTTTTTGGGTTTAGCGTTTATGATGTGAGTTTTAATATCTATGGTTTAGTGTTTAATGTTTTTTAAGGTAAACGACCCTTGTGGTGGGTCAGGGGCTGAGCAATACCCCCAGGCCTTATAATTTATTATAATCAAAAAGATACATCGAGGGGGACATAAACCTTACCTCCTATCCTGTGGTGGGTATATAGTTGATTTACTTACTGAGGTTTATCAACTTAACCCCATACAATGTGTTGTAATCTAATAAAACTAAGCACCTAGAGAGGACTCCTCTCATCATACCAAGTTTCTAAGAATACATGAATAAGGGAGACTCTCCCTTTACTCCTTTGTTACTTGTTGAATACTATGGTGGTTGCTTAATTCTCTTCAAATTTCTTCTTCTGAATAATTGCATTCCCATATTTGCCAATATGTAACTTCCACTAATTGCTCCAACTAGTTGTTGTGTAGTGTAAAAATGTTGTATAATATCCATCTTGTGACTCCATTTAGCTAACAGATCAGCAGTACCATTTGTTTCCCTATAGACATGCTTGCATTGAAAGTATTCAATCTTGTTACTGAGTTCTTGAATTTGTTGGACTGCTTGTTGGCATCTCCAAGGTATACATATTGTATTAGTTATCCATTTACTCAATAGTTTAGAATCTACTTCCAAAAAATAATATTCTTGTAACCATGTTGATCACACCAGTTGAGTCCATACAAAGGCAGCTTTGATCTTTGCAGAATTGTTAGTTCCAAAACCTTGAGGAATAGCAAAAGCATAAATCAATTTACCTTGATGATCCCTTAATATTCCCCATCCACCTATTTGTCAAGAATTGTATATTGCACTTCCATCATTGTTTAGTTTGCATATGCCTATTGTTGGCTTTTCCTTACTTACCTTGGTTACCTTAAGCTGTTGCTACCAGTGATCAGCAAGGCTGATAAACCTGTCCCAGCTAGGCTGCCATGGTATGTTAGGAAAATCTACATGTATAGCCTGAATTATATCTTTAAAAAATAGCATATTACGCTCTTTGTATACTTGATTTTTTGCCCCCATATTTAACAACACATCTGTTTTTCCACAAATTCCAACAAATAAGGTTACGTAGAATGTGAAAAATCAATTTTTGTACCTCATTATGTACAGGCAGGCTTCTCCAATGCAATAAAAAGCTTCTTAGATTTATGTTTCCATTTCCTGCTTCAGGTCTTACTAAATGAAGTCTCCAAATATATTTAGCAATGTTTCCTGTAATTAGTATATGATTAATATCATCTTTTCCTTTCCTATAACAGCAATAACAGTCAACCTCATCTTTTCTAAATTTCAGCATACTTTCATTTGTTGGTAACATGCCCCTCAAAACTCTCAAAATAAAGAAAGAGACTTTGAAAGGAATAATCTTATGCCATACAAAATTATTAATAGGGTCTGTATCTTTTATCTTCCTAATAACTTCCCATGTAGAGGATATTGTAAACTGTCCCTTATCCTCAGGCATCTAATTTGAAGAATCTGGGGTTCCTTCTTTATATTGGATATTTAAGTTAAGAATAATAGGTACCAACAGTGGAGGTACATGCTGCCTAACAACCCTCTCATTCCATTTCCCAGATTCTATAAAATCAGCAACATTAACATTGTTTAAACTAGATACCTTGTCACAGTTTCTAGATGAAGCTCCATCTCCGAACAAATTATCCCACCAGAAACTACAATTCCCTGACTGAATCTTACAATTAATATGATTTTCCACTTCTTGTCTATTTCTAGTAAGATATCTCCAAATCAGTGAATCCCCTCTATCATATTTCTTTGCAACTATATTAGATCTTTGAAAATACTTTGCTTTTAAAATTTACTCCACAATGACTTTTTAGTTCAAAACTCCCACCATTGTTTATATTGAAAGGATATACATAAATCCTCTAATAGTCTTAGACCGATGCCTCCCTCTTTAACAGCATATGCTAAACTTTCCCAACATACCCAATGATAATTTTCCCCTCTTTATCACTGGCCCAAAAAAAGTACAAATGATTCTTTTAATATATTTGAGGGTAGTCTTAGGAGGAGATATGGCTTCCAAAGTGCGAATAGGAATTGACTGCAACACATGCTTCAGAGAGTAATTTTTCCTCCAATGTTTAAGATCTTTGATTGCCAACCAGCTATCCTTTTGATAATTTTTTCCACCAAATCAGTATAATAAATGATTCTTTGACCCCCAATATATAAAGTACAACCAAAATATATAATAGGGCTATGCTTCATACGAAAACTAGTTTCATGTTTTATCTTATCTATAATCTGTTTAGTATTTGCAGTTACCATGAAGAATCTTTTATCCTTGTTCAATTTTTGATAAGACACCTTTTCATATTCCACTATAGTCTTCATGATAAGTTGTAGGGAGCTTCTACTAGTGGAGTTGAATATGATTATATCAACCACAAAACTTAAATGATATAGATGTGGCCTCTATTCTCCATGTGAAAACCACTATACAACTGATTTTGATAAAGCATATTAAGTTGTCTTGATAAGACCTCAACACCTAAAATAAATAGTGCTGGAGATAATTGGTCCCCTTGTTAAAGCCATCTCGTTGAGTGAAAGAAACCATGTCTTTTGCCATTAATGACTAAGGAATACCCATTATTACTCATGCTTCTCCATATTCTATCAATGAATAATTCCCCAAAGCCTCGTTTCCTCAATACAAAAAAAGTATAAGACCATGATACTCTATCTTAAGCTTTTACCATATCCAACATGATTACCACATTATTCCCTTCATTGGGTAATTTGATACCATGAATAATCTACTGTGACAACATAATATTTTCCGAAATACTCCTACCTTTTACAAATCCTGATTCATTATCTGAAATAATAATAGGTACAATTGGAGCAAGTCTAGTACTTATGATCTTAGAAATAATCTTGTTAGTAAAATTATTAAGACTAATAGGTCAAAAATCCTTATGCTTGTTAGTATGATCTACTTTAGGTAGCTAAATCAGACATGCATGAGTCATGTATTTAGGTATATCATATCCATTAAAAAAAGAGTGTACAGCAGCAAGAAGATCATCTTTAATGATATCAAAGCACAGTTGCTAAAATTTACCCTCAATACCATCTAGACCTGGAGCAGAATTTTGATTCATATGCATAACCACCCTTCTCAATTCCTCTAAAGTAGGTATCCTTTCCAACTCTAAATTTTGTTCATTAGTGATTATATTAGGAACACACTGTAAACTCTCCTCCCTTAATTTCTCTGTTATTATATTAGGAACACACTGTAAACTCTCCTCCCTTAATTTCTCTGTTTTACCAGTGAACATCTTTTTATAATAATCACAAGCTTCTCTTGCTATATTGTCCTCCCCTTGAATCCATTCACCACTTTCAGCCTTAATCTTATGAATAAATATTCTTTTCCTTCTTCCTCTCATTACTGCATGAAAATATTTAGAATTGGCATCACCTTCTTTTAACCAATGAATCTGAGTTTTTTGTTGAAGAATTGAGCATTACATCATGCGACTTTTCCCTGTTTTCCTTATCATTATCATGAAGTGTAATTTCCTCAGCACTCCTAACCATATCTCCATATTGATTAACCCTTATAAAAACATCCCCATACTCTTTTTTGACCAATTTCATAAACTAGTTGTTAATCTCCTCATTTTAGTATGTAATATCCACATGGGATTTCCTATAGCCTTTCTTTTTCAACAATTTTCAACTGTCTGTAAAAAAGATTCAGTGTCACTACAAAAATTAAGAAATTTAAAATTCTTAATAACTTAATCCTTACTATCACTCATTTCCAGCAGTAAGGGACAATGATCAGATCCCAATGATGGAAGATGAGTGATATTAGTCTAAGGCTTTTTTTCCAGCCACTTAATGTTTGGGTTTTGGTATTTTGGGCTAGGGTTTTAGGGTTTATTCTAGGGTTAGGGTTAGGGTTGATATTAGGGTTAAGGTTAATATTTAGGTTGTTTTTTACATATTAGGGTTTGGGGTTAAGGATTTGAGTTTTAATATCTATGGTTTATTATTTAATGTTATGGTTTTCGTATTTTGGGCTTTAGGTTTGGGGTTTAGGGTTTAGAGTGATAGGAATAGGGTTAGGGTTCGTGTTAGAAATAGAGTTATTGTTAGGGTTTAGTTTTTTTTTTTAAGATTTTAAGTTTTGGGTTTAAAATCTATGTATTAGTATTTAATATATGGGTTTTATTATTTTGGGATTTAAGTTTTGAATTAATAGTTTAGGGTTAGGCATTAGGTTTTTTTAGTTTTTTGGGTTTTTGTTTATGATTTCCATTGTAAATTCTATTTTTTTCTGTTTAATGTATGGTATTTTGTATTTTGAACCTACACTTTTTTTTTGGACTTAAGGTTTAGGGTTTAGGGTAAGGGTTAGGGTGTAGGTTTTTTTTAGGTTTTATGTTTCAAGGTTAAGTAATTGAGGTTTACAATATATTGTTTGGTATTTAATGTTTTGTTTTTTGTATTTTGGGCTTTGGGTTTCGTGTTTAGTGTTTATAGTTAGGGTTAAGGTTAAGTTTAGGGTTAGGGTTAAGGTAAGTTTTTTTTTTTTTGGGTTTTTGTTTATGGTTTAGGATTTGAGGTTAAATATCAATGGTTTGGTGTTTTATCTTTTGGTTTTAGTATTTAGGGCTTGTGGTTTAGGGTTATGACATAGTTGGATTTTGGGTAAGGTTTTAGGTTGTTTTTTAGGTTTTAGGGTTTTGGATTTAGGATTTGAGTTTTACTATCTATAATTTAGTGATTAATGTTAGGGTTTTTGTACTATGGATTTTGAGTTTAGGGTTTAGGGTTAGGGTTAAGGCTAGGGTTAAGGTAAGGGTTCGTGTTAGGGATACAGTTAGGATTATGTCTTAATTTTTTTTAGGTTTTTAGTTTTGAGGTTTAGGATTTTATTTTAATGTTTATCATGTTTAAATAATGTTCTAATAACCATCTTTAGAAAGTTTGCTACAGAAATATTCTTGAAATAAGTATGCCCAGACTATGCCATCCTAAGGTTGAAACCGGTAGGCAGAGAAAGGCCGTTTAAGGGGAGTAAACAAAGTTGAAGGCGCTGTTAGGGTAACTAATCAAAGAAGAAAGCTGTAGTAGTGACCAGACGAGATGATTATTAAATCATTATTTTTGCATAATAACCAAGTATAATTTATTAAGAGGTTGGAAGGAATAAAATAAAATTTTAGTGAAAAATGAAAATAATAAAAATGGATACATACCTATTAAATGATGATGTTGATTATAAGATATTACTACTCTATATATTAAAAGGTCTTAATACTGATATAAAAAGAGAAATTTATAATAAATTATTAACATATGAAATAATAGAAATAACAACCCAAGGTTGGATTGAGTTAGATATACAAGAAAGACTTTATAATGAATTTTATTTTGACATGTATGATTTATATGATGATTTAGATATTGGAGATTAAATATGACGGAATATTGGTTAAGACGATATGGTAGAAATTACAGGTTAAAAAAGATTAGATATCCAGATAAAATTAGTAAGCTTTTTAAAATATTATATAAAAAATTATGATGGATAAAAATAAAAATACTAAAATAACAAAAACTAAGATAGACAAAAAAGTACGAAAAATATGGAAAAAATTAAAATCCTTATATATGGAATATCAATTATCACAACTAGTAAAAACAGATAATGATAAAAAAGATCATTTGATAAAAATAATTTCAAAAACAGAATACAAATATGTTTGCTACTTGAAAAAACAGTATGAACGAAGAAAAATATAAACAACAATTAATAGAAAAAATAATGGAAAAAATAACTGAAAAAGAACAAGAATTACAATATAGAAAAAGAAGGTTAGAAGAAAATATATTAGCAGAAGTATGTAATAAATCAATATTAGCACAAAGAAAAGCTATATTAATGTTAGAATTAGAAATAGATTGTCTTGAATATGACTTACAACATAATATAATACATAGATCATAATGAACAAAGAGGAATATGCAGTAGACGAAAAGACATATGAAAATCTAGATGGAATGATAATAAAAATAGTATTTTCAAATTTAGGAAGAAGATATAAGAAAATAGGAAATAATTTATATTTAATGCTAGAAAAAGAAACAGCAAAATTAGAAGATAGTTTAACAGCTATGGTAAGAATAACAAAAGAAAATGAAGAAATAGATAAATCAAGAGAAATTGAAAAAATAAAAACGCAAGCAAAACAAGAAGTACAACATTTAGAAGAAATAAAAAACACAAGAATAAGTGAATTAGAAAAAGAATTAGCTAGGTTAAAATTATTATATGAAAATAAACAAAAACAAAAAGAAAAAGATAAAGAACTTGAATTAAAAAATGAAATAAAAGAAATGGAACAGAAACTAAATGAAGATCTAAAAGATCTAAATGAAGATATTGAAGTAAATGAAATAGATGGAAATGAAAATGACCAACAATCAGAAATAAGCGACATAAGTGAAACATATACAGAAATACTAGAACAGATAAATAAACCGAAAAAAATTAGAAATAAACGTAGGAGATATGGATAAGCCTAGTACGTCAAGAGTTAAAACCCCAGATAATAGTCCCAGAAATAGTCCTAGAGTTAGTCCTAGAAGGACACCACCAATTTATAGTTATCAACAACCGGATATAAATAGTACAATATGGAACAATAAATTAAATAAAAATTGGACACCTAAACCAGTAAATGAACAATATAATTTCTTAGATTTAGATTGTGTTACAGATACAAATAAAGCAATATTATTATGTATAGGAAATATGTCTAAACAGTTAATAGATAATAAAATAGAAACAGCAAAAACACCAAGATATATAGAAAGAACATTTGTAGGAACAACAAGATTATGGATAGAAAATCTACCCTCAGAAAGTTTAGAAGTACTTAGGAATGATAAAAAAATGGATGGATCTGCATCAGCAACAAATATAGATATACTAGATAAATATGAATCAGCAATAAGAAATGAATTTGGAGGTATGACTACAGATATAAGAGAACAAAATAGAGAAAAAATAATAAATAGACAACTTATGACAAAATTAGCTATATGTAAAATGTGTTACTTAGAAGAATATACTTGTGCATTTAAAGAATATTATTACAAAGCTAAATACAATTTAGACGAAGCAAAAGAAATAAGAAAACAATATTATACAAAATTACCAGAACCATTTAGTACAAACATAATAAA
>CM064966.1:35057233-35114001 GCA_032847665.1 Solanum chilense
TTACCAGAAGATAAATGGGAAAAATTAAAAACACCTATGGTAGTAACAGGATTTAATAATGAAGGAAGTATGATTAAATATAAAGCAAAAAATATAAAAATACAAATATGGGATAAGATACTAACAATAGAAGAAATGTATAATTTTGAATTTACCACAAAAGATATGTTATTAGGAATGCCATTTCTAGATAGATTTTACCCACACATAATAACAAAAACACACTGGTGGTTTACCACACCATGCGGAAACAAAATAGGAGCAAAAAGAGTAAATAATAAACAACGAAAACCTATAGAATGGATAAAAGGAAGTGAAAAGATAAACCAACAAATGGAAAATATAAATAATAAACAAATAACGCAATTAGAAATTATTATATTTTCTATAGACAAAGTTAAATTAATCAATGAACAATTAGAACAATTATATAGTGAAGATCCATTACAAGGATGGGAAAAACATAACACAAAAGTAAAAATTGAATTAATAGATGAAAATAGTATAATAACACAGAAACCATTAAAATATAACTTTGATGATTTAAAAGAATTTAAAATACATATAGATGAATTGTTAGAAAATAATTACATACAAAAGAGTAATAGTAAACATACAAGTCCAGCATTTATAGTTATAAAACATAGTGAACAAAAAAGAGGAAAAAGTAGAATGGTTATAGATTACCGTAATCTAAATGCTAAAACTAAAACGTACAATTATCCAATACCAAACAAAATACTAAAAATAAGACAAATACAAGGATATAATTATTTCAGTAAATTTGACTGTAAATCAGGATTTTACCACCTAAAACTAGAAGAAGAATCTAAACAATTAACAGCATTCACAGTACCACAAGGTTTCTATGAATGGAATGTTTTACCTTTTGGATATAAAAATGCACCAGGTAGATTCCAACATTTTATGGATAACTGTTTTAACCAGCTAGAAAACTGTATCGTATATATAGATGACATATTGTTATATTCTAGAACACAAGATGAACATATAAAATTATTAGAAAAATTTATACACATAGTTAAAAACTCAGGAATAAGCTTAAGTAAAAGAAAAGCAGAAATAATGAAATCACAGATAGAATTTCTAGGAATACAAATAGATAAAAATGGAATAAAAATGCAAACACATATAGTACAAAAAATAATTACAATTGATGAAAATATAGATACAAAAAAGAAATTACAATCTTTTCTAGGATTAGTAAATCAGGTAAGAGAATATATACCAAAATTAGCAGAACACCTAAAACCACTACATAAAAAACTTAAAAAAGATGTAGAATATCATTTTGACAATAAAGATAAAGAACATATAAGAAATATTAAAAATTTATGTAAAAAATTACCAAAATTATATTTTCCCGATGAAAATAAAATATTTACTTATATTGTTGAAACAGATTCGAGTGATCATAGTTACGGAGGAGTTTTAAAATATAAATATGAAAAAGAAAAAATAGAACACCATTGTAGATATTATTCAGGATCTTATACAGAAGCACAAATAAAATGGGAAATAAATAGAAAAGAATTATTCGCATTATATAAATGTTTATTAGCATTTGAACCATATATTGTTTACAATAAATTTATTGTCAGAACAGATAATACACAAGTAAAATGGTGGATAACGAAAAAATTAGATGATTCAGTTACAACAAAAGAAATAAGGAGATTAGTATTAAATATATTAAATTTTACATTTACAATTGAAATAATTAAGACTGACAAAAATATTGTTGCAGACTACCTATCAAGAAAAAGGAACTCAAACTGAACCAGATACAATAGAAGAAATACTCAAAGCTATTACTACACTTTCTATGAAGGTGGATAGTATGGGAAAAGAGTTACAAAATTTGAAAGTTAATAGTCAGCAGCATGACTATAAATATGCGGAGCTACGTCGATCGGAAGACGCTAAAAATCCAGAGCTAGAAGGAGATGTTGGGAAACTCCCTAAAACCCATAACAATGTTTGTTTAAATACAGCTGCAGGTACAAGCAAAAGAGATAGTGAGAAACCAAAAAATATGAATTTAAACCAACTATTCATAAAACCATTTATCCAAAAAACACAAATACAGATACCCCCAGAACCACAAACATCCACATACGCAGCCAGCATACAAAGTGATAGAAAGAGATACAACTACATTGCACAATCGTATATTGAAAATATATATAAAATCCAAACATATTTAAACCTAAACCCCAGATCTACACAAACCAAGAACCCAGAAGAAGACTATATAACCCAGAAATTACAGGGATATAATAGATTAATAGCACAACCCAAAACTAGTCCAAATTTAGTTAGAACATGTTACAACTATGGTTTACTAAATACAGTATATACATATGATGGAGAAGAAATAAGTGGAATACCGGAGTTACATAAAGCATTTATGACATATAAGAGAATCACTAAAGGAAACCTATTTTTTATAAAATTCTATACAGCACCAGCAGAAATATTATACGAAGAGATAAAGTCGCCAATACAAGTTATAAAGATAGGCCTGACTAGAGATATGATTATACCGGAAGAAATAGAAAAACAAGCTGAGATACCAAAGATAGAAATTCCAAGCTTTTATGCAAATAAAAGAATAATTGGAATAGCAACAATTATACAAGAGCTAGCCAATAATTATTTAAATGGCAATGCTATTTGGAGTTATTATGCACGAGATCAAGTAATGATTTATTCTAATTCCAAAGAGCTAAGGAAATCAGATATGGATGAAGTCCAGCGATGGATTTTATCATTGTTAAAGCCAGAAGAACAACCAACTACAAGAGCCTTGAAAAAAGGATTTATTTCAGAAGACTTATTAGTGAGATATTGTAAACTTATCAGCAACAAATACCCAGATCACAGATGTTCGAAGTGTAACGGAGAAGATAACGTAATACCAACAGTTGATTTGGAATAAAGAGATAAAGCAAAGAAGATTCGTATGAGATAAAGAAAGATATGTCTTTATTATATTTGTCGTTTTGTGTCGGCTGAATATCAGCCATATGTAAAAAGTCGATAGTGTCTTTTTGTATTTTTGTAGAAAAAGTCGTGATAGTTACTATTCGGTTACTATTCATGAATAGTAAATGTCGTAATCATGAATAGTAAAGGTCAAGTTACTGTGTAAATAGTAAGAGTCAAGTTACTATGTAAATAGTAAAGGTCGTTTGTAACGTCTATATAAGAAGCATTTGCTTCATTAATAAAACATATACTTCAATCCTTCATCCTCTCTCCTCTCTAAACGCTTCCACCCCCACATTGGTATCAGAGCATAGGTTTAACCTGTGTGATGGCTCAGCTATACATGTGAACCGTCCTATGGCTCCCTGAGGGTTAAAGCCAAGGTGTTGCATCCATGTATACGTTTCCCTCGGAGTAAAAGTACCGTAGGCTTCGGTCTGGTAATATAGCTGAGGGGCCAAGATGATGGCGAAATTGGTTCAGTGTTTAGAATTTGAGATTTCAAATATATGGTTTCGTATTTAATGTTTTGGCTTTTGTATTTTGGGCTTAGGTTTTAGGGGTTATGGTTTGGGGTTAGGGTTAGGATTTTTTTTAAACGACCCTTGTGGTCGGTCTGGGGCAGAGAAACAACCCCCAGGCCTTATCATTAATAGAATAAAAATTTACATGAAGGGGGACATAAACATTACCTTCTATCCTATGGTGAGTATAAAGTTGACTTACCTACTAAGGTTAGTCAACTCAACCTCTTACATTGAGATGTAATCTATAGAAATACTATGAAATTTCTAAGAAAATAGAAATAAGGAGGCTCTCCCTTAACACATATGAAAGAAGGCCTATTTAAAAAACAATACTAATTATATACTCTATGAACATGCTAATATTCCTTTATTGGGCTTAGCAATTTCCTTTTGTTGACCCTTTTCACCTTAATTTCAAAACTTTGATGTAATTTCCACTTTCTTTTGCTAAGTCTGTAGCTTTCACTTCCTTGACAATCTTGCTTTTTACCTCTAACAAAATATACCATACAACATACAAAATATCTTTATCTATACAATACATATTATAAGTTATAGGTAATTAATGTAAAACAGCCAAGGAGGTTGTTTAATCTTCCTCATCTTCCTGTGTCTGAAGTTTTGTACTCCCATTTTCACCAGAATATAACTTCCTTTTGCAGCCTGCGGTAATTAATAATAGGTATAATAGTGTTGAATAATGTACTGGTTATGACTATGTTTCGATAGAATGTCTGCTGTACTGTTGCCTTCTCTGTAAATATGCACACATGAAAATAAAATACACTGATTAGTAAGCATCTAAAGTTCATGTACTGACCTTTGTATTCTCCAAGGAGTCCTGTCTTTTGATGTTAAGAAAAAAAGAGTATAGAAACTTCAGGATCTCCTTTTGTATGAAATATTTTACTTTGTAAATTCTTGAAGTCTTTCCCCCATATTTAGCAGAACATGTATTCTTCCACAGGTTCCAACAAATCACTATAGGTAAGATGCTTATAATAGCTCTATGTGCATCATTTTTTCCTTTGGTGGTACACAATTATATAATCCTATTCCTCAAGGAAGACTGCTGAATATTGATTCCCAAATAATTGGGAAAATACTTCCATATATCAGTGGAAAATGTTCCTTGAAGGAATATATGATCTACGTCATTCCATCCTTGCTTCCTACAGCAAAAACATTTAACTGGTTCTACTCCAAAATGAGCCAGATTTTCATTAGTAGGAAGTTTTAATCTTCAGGGTGTCCAAAGTAGAAAAGACATTTTGAAAGGAAAAATATTATGTGAAATAAGATTATTAACCACATCTTCATTCCCTCTATATCTGCAAATTACCCAGGCTGATATACAAATGAAATTACCAGAATCAGTAGGTTTCCAGGCTACTATATCCTTGTCTTGATTTTGGTATTGAAATTTGGTGTTCAGGATCATAGGAATTATTAAAGGAGGAACTTGTTGTCTTAATTTCCTTTCATTCCAATTGGTATTGATCAGAAACTCATTAACAGTGTAATTATTAATACTTGAGATGGTATTAGTGTACTTAGCCAATGCTCCAATTCCTAACCAATCATCCCACCAAAATTTAACAACTGCCAGAATTTATTTGCTACTTAATATGCTCTTCCACTTTGTTTTTATTCTTCATAATATATTTCCAAATCAATGATTGACTATTATTTAACTTCTTTGCATCTGGATTAGATCTTTGACAATATTTAGCTTGAAGAAATTGTTTCCAAATTGAATTTTTTGAACTAAAGAGCCACCATTGTTTGTATTGCAATGCAGTACATATATCATAAAATCTTCTAATCCGTACTCCCCCTTCTGCTTGAGGTATACTAAAAGTATCCATAAATGCCCAATGATATTTCATATAATCTTGTTCTTTTCCCTAGAAGAAATTTGAAATTATGGAATCAATATATTTTATAGTAGTACTAGGTAGAGATATTGCACCCACAATATGAATATGAATAGAATGTAATAGATGCTTGTACAAAGTAATTTTCCCCCAAAACTGAGAATTTTAGTTTGCCATCCAGAAATCTTCTTAGAAATCTGTTCTACTAACTTGGAGTAATATATAATTTTTTGTCTCCCTACATAAGTGGGCAACCTCAATATATAATAGGACTATCTTTCTTGGAAAAATCAGTAATATCATGCATTATATGGATGGTATCTTGAGGAGTTTTATCAGGTACCATAAAATAACTCTTTTGCTTATTAATAAGCTGTAAAGAAATTTGCTCATATTGAGTCAGAAAATTCATAACTGTATCAAGATAATCTCTATTAGTGGAAGTAAAAATGATCACATCATCAGCAAAACTTAAATGATTAATTTGAGGTCCTTTAGGCTCCATGTAAAATCCTTTATAGACAAGGTTATTATAAATGTTATTGAGCATTCAAGTCAATACTGCAGCTCCTAAAATATGTAGGGGTGGAGATAAAGGATCCCCTTACTTAAGTCCCCTTGTAGAATGAAAAAAACCATGTCTATGACCATTAATGATAATTGAATACAATTTGTTACTCATGATTCTCCATATTAAGTCGATGAATATATAGGGTAGTGGTTTAAGGGTTTAGGTTGTTTTTTATGTTTTAGGGTTAGGGGTTAACGATTTAAGTTGTAATATCTATTGTTTAGTGTTTAATGTTAGGGTTTTGGTATTTTAGACTTTGGGTTTATGGTTAGGGTTAACGATAGGGCTAGGGCTAGGGTTTGTGTTAGGGATAACGTTAGGGTTCGGGTTTAATTTTTTTTAAGTTTGAGGTTTTTTGGTTTAAGATTTTGGTTTAAAATCTATGGTTTAGTGTTTAATGATTGGGTTGTCGTATTTTTGGTTTTGGGTTTCGTGTTAATTCTTTAGGGTTATGGTACAGTTAAGGTTTAGGTTTTTTTTAGGTTTTTGGGTTTGTTCATTAGGATTTGAGGTTTAGAATCTATGGTTTAGTGTTTAATGTTTGGGTTTTCTTATTTTGGACTTAGAGCTTTTTTTGGACATAAAATAATGGGTTAAGGGTTAGGGTTATTGTTTGGTTTAGGGTTATGGTGTAGGTTTTTTTTTATGTATTATGGTTCAGGGTTTAGAACTTGAGGCTTAAAATTGATTGTATCGTATTAAATATTTCGGTTTTGGTATTTTGGGCTTTTTTTTTAGTTGAATTACCCTTCAAGGGGTAGGAGCTGAGCAACACCCCCAGGCCTTATCATTAATAACAAAAAGCATTATACAAGGAGGGGTGCATAAACCTAACCTCCAACCTAAGATGATTTAGAAACAGCTTCCAAAAGGAAGTCAACTCCTCCCCTTACACAAAAGAAGAAACCAAAATACTAAGCACTTGAGGAGAGGACTCCTCTAAATACAAAGTATCTATGACACATAAAATAGGGTGACTCTCCCTTTACAAGAAAGCCTATAAACTAAATTAACTTATTTAAAGTAGCTATAATATTAATTATAACTAAGTTTAAAAGGTATAAAGAAGTTCAAGGAGGTACCTTAATCCTTTTGGTCTTCTCTCTTCTAAAGCTAGGCATTTGCAACAGATCAAGGTGATAGTAGGTGAATGGGGAGGGCCTATAACACATGTTTTGTATGAACTGCCTTTCCACCATAGCTTAGTTTGTTGGTTTACAAACCTGTAATCCTTCCAACCACTTTATTAATATGGTCAGAAATATATATATTCCTAGGCCTGCCAGCAAATATAGGGCAGCCGAGGTAGGATATAGGACCTTGCTTTTGTTTAAAACCTGCAAGTCTCTTTATTCTATCTCTTGTGCTATTGACAGCATTAGTGTATAGCATAAACTGACTTTTGTCTCCATTGATAAGATGCCCTGAAGTATTTTCATACTCTTTTAAGGTATTCAGTAAGAGTTTCAAAGTTTTGCATCTTCCTGAAGATAAAACAATTATGTCATCACCAAAACTCAGATGGTTTACATGTGGCCCCCTCGTTTCCATGAAAACTAATACTAGTCTGAGTGATTGTGAAGCCTGTTGAGAGATCTTAATAATACCTCTGCACCTAAAATAAATAGGGCCGGTGAAAGGGGATCACCTTTCATGATCCCTCTAGTGGAATGAAAGAAACCATATCTCTTAGCATTGACGATGATTGACTACCAATAGTTTGCCATGATTCTCCACACCATATCAATAAACACCTCAGCAAATCCCATTTTCCTTACAACCAGACAAATATATGACCAAAAACCCTGTCATAAGATTTTGCCATGTCTAGTTTAGTGATGACATTGCTACCAATATTGGGTTATCTAGCTTAGTGAATTATTTTCTGAGCTAATATGATGTTCTCAGAAATACTTCTACCTTTAACGAACCCGGATTGATTAGGAGAGATTAAGCTAGGGAGTATAGGTTTAAGTTTGTTTATCATTACCTTATATATGATCTTGCTAGGGAAGTTGCTCAGAGTTATAGGCCTATACTTAGTAAGCTTGTTTGGATTATTCACTTTAGGGAGCAACACAATACAAGAATGGGAGAAATACTTAGGAATCATTTGTTCACTGAAAAAGTCCTCAACAACCCCCATTGTATCATGCTTAAGATTAGGGTTTGTTTTAGATATAGTGTTAGGGTTAAGGTTTAGGGTTTTTTCAAGTTTTAGGTTTTGGGTTTAAGGATTTTTGGTGTAAAATCTATGAATTAGTATTTTATATTTGGGTTATCATATTTTGGTCTTCGAGGTTTTTGTTAATGGTTTAGGGTTAGGGTTAGGGTTAGGGTGTAGATTTTTTTTAGGTTTAAGGTTTTTTTGTTTAGGGATTGAGGTTTAAAAGCTATGGTTTAGGTTTTAATTTTGGATTTTTGTATTTTTGACTTATTCTTTTTTTTAGGATTTAGGGTTTAGGGTTTAGGGTTAGGGTTAAGGTTGGTATTATGGTTAGGATATAGTTTTTTAGGTTTTATGGTTCAAGGTTAAGTTTTGAGGTTAAAAATCTACGGTTTAGTATTAATATATTGGATTTGTTAATTTGGGGTTACGTGTTCGGGTTTATAGTTTAGGGTTAGAGTAAGGATTTAGTTTAGTGTAAGTGTTAGGGATAGGGTTTTTGGTTAATTTAATTTTTATGAGTTTAGGGTTTAGGATTTGAGGTTTAACATCAATGGCTTATTGTTTAATATTTGGGTTTGGTATTTTGGGTTTGGGGTTTATGGTTTATGGTTGATGATAGGGTAAGAATTAATGTTAATGTTAGGGTTAGTTCTTAGGTTGATTTAAAGGTTTTAGGGTTTAGGTTTAAGTATTTGAGTTGTAATATTTATGCCTATGTTTGTAATGTTAGGGTTCTGATATTATGAGCTTTTATTTTAGGGTTTAGGGTGTAGGGTGTAGGGTTAGGTTTAAGAATAGGGTTAGGGTTAGTGTCTGTATTATAGTTAATGTATAGTATTTTGGGCTTCAAATTTTGGGTTAATGGCTTAGGCTTAGGATTAGCATTAAAGTTAGGGTTTCAGTTTTGGTTAGGGTTAGGGTTTAAGTTTATTTCAGGTTTTAGGGTTTGTGGTTTAGGATTTGAGGTTTAAAATCTACAATTTAGTGTTTAATGTTTGGGTTTTCGCGTTTTTGACATAGGTTTCTTTGGACGTATGGTTTAGGGTTATGGTAAGGGTTAGGATTAGGGTTAGGTTGTCGTTTTTTAGATTTTATGGTTCACGGTTTAGCATTTGAGGTTTAAATTCTATGGTTTAGTATTTAATGTTTGGGTTTTGGCATTTTGGGAATTATCTTTTATTTTAATACATTTACAGGGGTAGGGGCTAAGCATACAAAAGATAGTTGCTCCTTTTCTACTTGATTGTTTGTACCACTTCCCAGGGGTGAGGTAAATGCTTATATGATCTTGCCTTAATGATCTCTTAGTATACCTCGTGCCCCTATCTTGCTTGGATTCTCAAATGCCTTTCCATCTATATGTACTTTGATCCATTGATCAGGTGGTCTTGTCCAGGCTATCTTCTGTACCTTTGTAACATGGATACATCTTTCTGCTAATTGGATTATTCTACTCTAGTAGGTGGTCAGCTAACTTGAGGAAAAATAGATTTTATAAGTATATAATTATCACTATAAATTGCATGTCTGACATTGGTGCCATTAGGGGTTTTTCTTCAATATTTACAAGCAGATCTATGTCTCCATAAATTCCACCAGATGAGTATTGGGGAGGCATGGAGGATGAGTTTATGAGTTTCATTGTTGAGCTTCATTGTTCGCCATTGAGTTACAAGTTGCCTCAGTGAGCTGTTATCAATTTCTACCCCTGCTCAATTTGCAAACCATCTCGAGACATCCCTAGCAAGTTCTACATTGTTAATGATATGGTTGATGGTATCTAATCCTGTCCTGCTCCTGAAAAAAAAAATAGAAGGATTTAAACCAAATTAGTTAACCTATCATTAGTAGGAAGCTTTCCATTTAAAGCTCTCCAAAGAAGGAAGGAGGCTTTAAATGGTTAATGCTTATACCAAATGGGAGACCTAAATTGATCCTTGGGTCTTTTCTCCCTGATTTCATTCCAGGTTGAACCACATGTGAACATGACATTCGGATTTATTTTCCAATAGTGGCCAGTTGGATAGGGTGTGGCTGTTAAACCATCTACTTTCTTGGTGTCAAACTTGTGGCTGCTGTTACAAAATTGAGCAATATGTTCTTCCCTAGTTTAGTTGTCCAAGTAAATGGAATAATTCCCAGAGTTCAACTTCCAATTAATGTGTTGCTCCACCTTACTCCGGCTATGAATCATATGTTTCTAATATAGTGAATCCCTAATCTCCCATTTCTTGCAGCTAGGAGTTTAACTTTGGTAGTATTTGGCCTTGATGAATTCTCCTCACAATGTGTGCTTAACTCCATAGTTCCACCACTGTTTATATTGGAAAGCTAAGCTCACATCTTTTACATTTTTGATTCCCACCCCTCCTTTATCAATAGGATTGCTAATGTTCCTCCATAAATCCCGATAATACTTCTTTTTGTCACTCTTCCAACCGCAGAAGAAGTCTGCCATCAGCATTTGTATTTGCTTAATTACAGTACCAGGGGGGTGACAACTGAGATCAAATGAATGGGTAAGGCTTGAATAACATATTTAATCAACACAACTCTTCCACCACAGTATAATTGCTTGGTTTCCCACCCTATAATCCTGCAAATCAATTTAGAGATAAGGTCAAAAAAATATGAAATCTTGGGCCTACCCAGAAAGACTAGACATCCTAGGTAATTGGTAATCCCTTGCCATTGTTTAAACCTAGGGATCCTTTTAGTTCTCTCTTTTGTGATGTGAAACATATTTTGATGAACCTGATGTGACTCTTTTCACTGTTAATCAACTAGCCAGAAGTCATGATGATTATGGAGATCATTTAAGATTCTTAAAAGCATCTCAGCACCTAAAACAAATAGGGCAGGGGAGAGGGGGTCTCTTTCCTTGAGGCCCCTAGAATATTGGAAATAACCAAATCTTCTTCCATTAATTGTGATAGAGTACCAATTATTAGCCATGGTTCTCCAAACCATATCAATGAAAGTTACCTCAAAACCCATCTTCCTTAAGACCAAGAAAATGTAAGCCCATGAGACCCAGTCATAAGCCTTAGCCATGTCAAGTTTGATAATTACATTGCCACCTATGTTAGCCTTTTTAATCTGATCGGTTATTTCTTGAGCCAACATGATGTTTTCAGTTATACTTCTACCCTTTACAACAAAAGAGTTGTTGAGAGAAAAAAAACTGGCCAGAATAGGGCTCAATATTGTATTCAATAGTTTGGAAATAGTTTTACTAATGAAGTTGATCAGACTTATAGGCATGAACTCCTTCAATTTGTTGGGATTATTAAATTTGGATAGAAGCACTATACAAGAATGAGAAAAATAATTAGGGATATCATGGCCACTGAAGAAAGATGATACCACTTCCATCAAGTATTAATTGATAATGTGCAACAATTTTTGAAAAAAATACCTATTGAAAAAATCAGGCCCTGCAGCAGAGTTGGGGTTCATAAAGAAGACCACTTCTTGAAGTTCATTCGTAGCAGGTTGAGAAGTAACTGTCATTATGTTCTTGAGTAACCATTCTAGGGATGCATTCTACATTTGTCTCATTGATACCTTTACTCTCCCCTGTATACAAATTCTATAAGTATTCTCATGCAGCCTTACCTATCTTTTCATCTCCTTAAATCCATTCCTCATATTCATGGATCTTTTGAATGAAAAGCCTACTCCTTCTACCCTTTATCCAATAATGGAAGAATTTGGAGTTAGTATCCCCTTCTTTGAACCAATGGAGCTGATATTTCTATTTCATAATAATACCCTCAAACTTGAGATATCTAATGTATTTGGCATTAATTTCATGTAGATTTTCTCTGTTGGTAACATTGTTATTTTGTATAAACTTCTCCTCAGCCTCTTTAACTTTTTCTTCCAACTCTCTATATGTATTGAAAATGTCCCCAAATTTCTCTTTGGACCAGTTACTTAGAGTATTAGAGTGCCGTTTAATCTACTGACTAAATCTTCACATACTATTTATATTCACCTCCCTATCCCAATAATCTTTCACAATTCCTAAAAAGTTAGGGATATTCACCCAACAATTAAGGAATTAGAAATATTTGGTATGGATCCCTTCATTGTTAGTGATCTACAACAACAAAGGACAATGATTAGAACCAGTGGAAGAAAGGTGGGTGATAGTAGTTTTAGTCATAGTTTTTAGACAATTATCATTTATCAACCCTCCGTCAAGCCTTTTCCAGATCCTCTGATTAATGCCCCTATTATTTGACAAAGTGTATTTTTGAACACTGAAGCGCATGTCAATCTGGCCATAAGCATTGTATGATTGCAATGTAATCAAGGCTTTTCCTAATATTTTAAGAGATTCTTCCTAAATTTTCCTCACTGGAGGTTGTAATATTATAGTCACCCACTGAGCACCAGGGTTATTCCTCAACCTCATCCTCAAGGAGAATTTTACCCCAAATAGGTCTTCTCATATACTCTTTATATTTGGCATAGAAAAACGTCGTGGTGAACATCTTTTGAAGCTCATAGTGGCTGAAATCACAAGTGATTTGTTGACCACCTGATCCTTCACCACACAGTGTACATTGCCATTCCAAAACAACCAGATTTTACCATTAAAATTGGCTATAGCTTATTCATGGCTAGCTTATTTTTAAAGATCGTGACACTACTACTATAAGCAAAAGGTTCAATAATAGAAATAAGGGCAAGGTGATATATTTTTTGAAAATTCTAATTCTTCAAGAATAGCAATAATAGCTAGGTGATACATTTTTTTTTAAAATTCTAATTCATTCATATGACTCCCTAAGTGTTGATACCTCTAAAATTCTAAACAATTGTACTAATCATTGGGAAAATCTAGAGTAGAAAAGTCTGTTATTTGGTCTTGCAGAAGCGACAGTTTAAATGTCTTATTTCTGGAAATGAAACTTCATATGTTTCAATCTTCTTTGAGATAAACCTTGTTGTTGTGTCACATGTTGAACTTCCTTCTCCAAAATCTTGTCAATTTGAGGGCTAAATGCTCTTATCAGAGCATCACTTGTCTCATCATCATCATCAATTTCATGCCCATATTGATCATTGATTTCAACCTCATCCGCTCAAATGATACCTTCATATTCATCAATTAGAGGGGAAGTATTGACTTGGCATTTGCCATAATCTTTATCAGGTGGTGATCTAGGAGGGGGTTTAATATTCTAGTTTGATCTGGGTTATTGATTTGACCTTCCTTTTTGTCTACAATCCCCACCTCATTCCCTGAGTTCACACTCTTTTCCTGATTGTTTTCCTCTTGTTGCTTATTTAGTTTTCTTTTAGATACATCCCTTTTTTTCTTTCTAGGCTTGTTTTTACTTCTATAGGTATTCTTTAACAACATCTTTGTTACTATTTCTCTCCATTTCCTTTTCCTTGATTTATTTATTTTGAGCCTTCCTGATTTCTGTGTCCACTTCCTTGTTGATTTTTAGTCTGTTATCGCTGTGTTGCTCCTTTTCCTACCTTTTTTTATATTCTTCTTCTGTTGCTTTTTCCTACTATTGTGATCTCTATAATCAGAGTTTTCATTTATATAATCATACACGTGCCCATTACGAGGTATGTTCCCCCTTTGTTTACCCATTCCTACAAGTTAGTAGTGTTCCCCTGACAACCCCTTTCCTTTTCCACAATAGCTAAAACCAACCTATTAACAAAGATATCTAGTTCAATATTAGCAATGTTCTAATTTATGATATCTGGCTTGTTATATGTCCCTTCCTTTTGTTGATGTTGCTTTTGTTGGTCACCCTTTTTTCTCATTTGCTCCTTGATTTGAATTCCTTCACTCCTACTCCTTTACTGTGTTGTTGCAGTGTTTCATTTTATTTCCTTGTTTGGTGCATCTCCCATTCTCTGATCTTTGTTTTCTTTATCCCTGCTTTTCCAGATTAGTAAAAGATAAATGATGAGGGTTAGTGTTTATACCTTCTTGGTGATCTTCCTTTGTAATCAGGTTTAAGGCAGTAGATCTCCATTCAGTCTTTGATGTTTTTTTCTCTTGTTGTCTTGTATTTTTCCTCTTATGAGTTCTCCATTCCTTCTCCTTTTGTTATGCTGCATGTCTTTGCCTATTATTATGTATACCTTGCTATTTATGTTGCTATCTATTTTCTTTTCTTTTATTTTGTCTATCTTCCTGTTCCTTTGATTTGTTGGAGTCTTTTTTTTTCTCCCCGTTTTTTTCTTTCCTTTGTCTGTACTCTTCAACCCTCAATTTTGATTTACATTCATCAATATCATGCCCCTGATGTTTACAATATTCACAATATGTGGGAACATTCTCATATTCAATAGGTTGACAGAATCCACTGGTATCATCTTCAGGGTCTAATCCTATCCAAACATGTCTAGGTATGGGCTTAGTCAAATCTATTTGAATTTTATGTTTTCCCATTCTTGCCCTAGAACTTTTGATAGAGGCAGTATCTAGATAAAGTTCTTTACTAACAGATTCCAACATTGGAGAAAGGAAAGGTTTCTTTTAGCAGTTCCATGGTAATAAAGGAAGCAAAACCCAGACATGAACAATAGGAGTGTCTTCCTTAGGTTTAACAGAAAAGGGTCTAAAATACCCTTTACGTATTGAAAATGGTAAGTTACCCTCCATCCACCTATTGGCTCCAAAATACCCTTCCCACCCACCTATTGGGTCCAAAATACCCTTGTAATCCACCTTTTGGTTCAAAATTGACCACTTATTTAACGGTTTTATATTTAAACTATTTAAATATTTTTTAAAATACGTGGCGCTAAACTATTTGTTATAATTTATCTTATTACTATAATTTATAAATCAATTCATTAACCACCCATTACTAATTAAATTCTTCTTAATAAACCCGTCACGTTATTAATGCAAGCTACTACCAATTGATTGTTTTTAAAATTATATAAGTAAATTATCATATATTCAAGTTCCTAAATAAAAATCACCGATAAACTTAAAAGTCTGACTTTGTTTATCTTAATTACTCTTACGTCTCAATTATGTGATGTTACTTCATAGGTAACTTTTTTTTAAAATAATATATTAAAGGTTTTAAAAGAAATCATAAATATTCATAAAATTATACTTAAAAAAGTGCATGAACTAAATCGGGATGTATTACTTCTTTACCTTTAATCATAAATTTCTAATTCAATTTTGAAAAAAAGTGTCCTCCTAATTAAGCGGCTCAACATAAATTTAATTGGGGCTGCGATTCGGACTCGAATAGTTTTGGATGTCATTTTTAGAAATCTATAATTTTATCGTGTTTTAGTAGTGTTTATGACGATTTTGATATTATAATTGGATTATTAATTGAGTGAGGTTTAGTTAGTAATGAGCGGGTAGTGGGTTGGTTTATAAAAAAATTAATAAATCAAAATTATAATCAATAGTTGAACGTCAAGTATTTTAAAAAAATATTTAAAGAGTTTAATTCTAAAACTATTAAAAAGAGTGGTCAATTTTGAACCCAAAGGTGGATGACAAGGGTATTTTGGAGCCAATAGGTTGATGAAAAGGGCATTTTGGAGCTAATAGGTGGATGGAGGGTAATTTTGTACCATTTAATACTTCAAGGGTATTTAGGCCCTTTTCCGCAGGTTTAAAGAAAGGTGACAATGCTTGAATTCTCATCAATTTTCCTTCAATGGTCATCCTATGTTTAGTCCAGACAAGGTTGTAGTCTAACTCATTATGTAAGTCAATCAACACATTTTTTGCATTGTATTATGTTAAATTGACTACCCACTTAATTAAGTTTGTTGTATAAAACTCTTCCTGATCATCTCCACTTTAGGCATGGTAGTACTAACTTTCCCAACTGTGGTGTCCTTACAGTCCAGAGTCAAAGTGTGCATGTAATCATACATATCAAATATCACAGTAGGCTGCCCCTACTTTGTAGTTTGTTTAGTAGTGGTTCTCAACAACACAATAGGAGCTTGAGCAGCATGTATGTGCCTCAATCTTGCACCGAGAGTTTGGATAACACTACAAGGAGCCGGTTCCCTACACTGATCCTATTTTGTAACATGGATATTCTTACAGCTATTTAAAGAGTTAGTATTTGATTTAGGATCATTTTTGTTGGCATTTTGAACATTATGACCTTTTTTCTCAAAATTTCTAGAAATCTTACGAAACTCTCTATAATATTGATTTTGCCTAGTTTTATCCTATTAATCGTCTTGCTGGTTTAGATCATTATTCCATTCCTGAATATTCTTGTTTTGCTCCCATTGTTTCATATAACTTTTATCCATTCCCCATACCTTGAAAACTAATATTACCTTTCAAGACTGAATTGGTATTGGCTTTCTCATAGTAATCCCTTTCGTATGGGTATTCCTTTTTGATGTTGCCCTCCCCTTTTCCCTGTATTCTACTCCCACCAGCTGACTTTACAATGGCATTTTAATGATCATGGCCATTGTTAACTTCCTTTACAATATAAGTGGGATTAGAGTTGTAGTTAGTATAGTTACTTGGTAGATTTGCCTCCCTTGCTTGCTCCTTGAATGTTCATTGATGGTCTTGTCTTTGCACATCATCAACTTTAGTATTAAATGCGAATGAGGAGCTTGAAGAACTGTCCACTTTGATAGATCATGTTCACGAGGTAAGACCTTTCTATGAGGCAGTATAGAGGCTAATCTTTCATCTGTAGTTTCTTTATTGCGATGTCCTTCGTCAATGCTCTTTTCCTTATTCACCTGTTCAAGATTCTCTTTTTTATTACCGTCATGAAATGTACCAGTAGTTGTATAAGCTTCGCCGGTAATACTGTTCATTTAACTGGCCTTTTGACCACTAGTGTTATTGTTACCACCGATTTCTAAGTCTATTTTACTTGATATTTTTGTAAGGTGAATATCTTCCCCTTGTGAATCAACCCCAATAATTGATATCGCTGGGATGTTGATAAATTTTTCTTACCTTTGTGAGCTTCTGTCATAATGTTCCTTGACTTCTCACATTCGTTTTTTCCGATTGATTTTTCAATTTTTCTCGTCAATTGATAATGATGTAGCTTTAATCAGCTAGATTCCTAATTACACCTGATTGAATCTGAACGAATATTGTTGTTGTTCCCATAATTTTCCCTCTAAGATCCTTCACAGTTCGCCTCACAAAGAGCTTTCAATTTTCCGGAGTTATTCAATGAATTAGATGGGGGATTAACTAGAGATGGGTTCCTTTCATCGAAGCACCCCTTATTGGGCTGGTCCGGTGGTCACAAATTCACCCCTAACGTCTCACGAGCCATGATTGACGTATCTGAACTAGCTGTTACTATCCATTAGTAGAGCCTCTGATTTGTAACAGTAGAGAATGTTTGTTTTAAAGAGATAAGTTATTGAGAGAACTAATTTGGCTTTTGGAATTTTTGGCTTAGGGTTTTGGGTTTATGTTTTAGGGTTAGGGTTAGGGTTAGGGTTAGTTTTTCTTTTTAGGTTTTTATTTTAGGGTTTCAGATGTGAGTTTTACTATTTAATGTTTGTGCTTTCTTAATTTTTGCTTAGGGCTAAGATTTAATAGTAGAGTTAGGTTTAGGGTTGTTAGGGTTACGATTTGGGTTCTTGTTGTTTTTTAGGTTTTAGGGTTGAAGTTAATTATTTGGGTGCAATATATCTGGTTTAATGTTTAATGTAAGGGTTTTGATATTCTCGGCATTGGTCTTATGATTTGCGTTTTATTTTTAGGGTTAATATAGGGTACGGGTTAGTGTTCGTGTTATCAATAGCGTTAGGGTTAGGATTTATTTTTAAAATAAGTTTTAGGTTTTGGGATTAAGGATTTTTAGTGTAAAATATATTGTTCAGTGTTTAATGTTTGGGTTTTTTTGTATTTTAAGCATTGGATTTATAGTTAATGGTTTAGTGTTAGGGTTAGGATATTGTGTTAAGGTTAATGTTAGGGTTTAGGGTTTTTTAGGTTTTAGGGTTTGTGGTTTAGAATTTGAGGGTTAAAATCTATGGTTCAGCGTTTAATGTTTGGGTTTTTGTGCTTGGGTCTTAGGGTTTTTTTGGGACTTAAGGTTTAGAGTTTAGGGTGTAAAGTTAGGGCTATTGGAAGGCTTATGGTTAGGGTGTAGGTTTTTTAGGTATTATGGTTCAGGGCATAGCATTTGAAATTTAAATTCTATTGTTTAGTATGTAATGTTTGGTTTTTTTTATGTTGGGCTTATGTTTTTGGGTTTACGGTTTATGGTGAGGTTTTTGGGTTAGGTTAGGGTTTTGTTTTTTTTTAGGCATTTCGATTTAGGGTTTAGGATTTGAGGTTTAATATCAACACGTTAGTTTTTAATATTTGGGTTTTGGTATTTAAGTCTTGTGGTTTTGGGTTTATGATTGGGTAAAGGTTAGGGTTAATATTACGGTTGGGGTTAGGGTTATGGTTATTTTTTAGGTTTTAGGATTTGGGGTTAAGGATTTGAGTTGTAATATCTATCATTTAGTGTTTAATATTAGGGTTTTGATTTTTTAGATTTTGAATTTAAGGTTTAGGGTTTAGGGTTAAGGATAGGGTTAGAGTTAGGGTTACTGTTAGGGATAGGGTAAGGGTTAGGGTTTCGGGTTTTTTTAGGTTTTATGTTTTGGGGTATAGGATTTTTGGTTCAAAATGTATGGTTTAGTGTCTAATGTGTGGGTTTTTGTATATTGGGCTTGGGGTTTTGTGTTAATGATTTAGGGTTATAGTAAGGGTTAATGATAGGGTTTAGGTTAGGATTAGGGTTAGGGTTAGGTTTTTTTCAGGTTTTAGGGTGAGTGGTTTAGGTTTTGAGGTTTAAAATCTATTGTTTAGTGCTTAATGTTTGGGTTTTCATATTTAGGACTTAGGGTTTTCTTTGGACTTAGAGTTTAGTGTTAGGATTAAAGTTAGGAATAGGGTTAGCTTGTGTTTTTTTTTGGTTTTATGGTTTAGAGTTTAGTATTTAAAGTTTAAAATCTATATTATAGTATTTTTCGGGCTAAGGGTTTTGTTATGTTTTTGTTTTTGGTTTTTGGGTTTAGGGTTTAAGATTTGTGGTTTAATATCAATAGTTTAGTGTTTAATGTTTGGGTTTTTTAATTTTTGTCTTGTTGTTTAGAGTTTATGGTATTTTTAGGTTTTGAGTTAATGTTATAGTTAGGGTTAAGGCTTACGTTGTTTTTTAGGTTATAGGGTTTGTTTGTAAGGATTTGAGTTGTAATATATATTTTTTAGTGTTTATTGTTAGGGTTTTTGTATTTTTGGTTTTGTAATTAGGGTTAAGGGTTGAGGGTTAGAGTTACGGATAGGGTTAGGGTTAGGGTTCGTGTTAATGATAGGGTAAGGATTAGGATTTAGGATTTTTTTAGGTTTAAAGTTTTGGGGTTTTGGATTTTTTGTTTAAAATATATGGTTTATGTTTAGCATTTAGTTTTTAGGTATTTTTTGCTTTGGGTTTCGGTTAATGGCCTAGGTTTAGGGTTAAGGTTAGGTCAGGGTTTGGGTTAGTGTTAGAGTTAGAGTTTTAGGTTAGCTTTAGGTTTTAGATTTTGTGGTTTAGGATTTGAGATTTAAAATCTTTGGTTTATTGTTTTATATTTGGGTTTTCGAATTTTGGACTTAGGGTTTATTTTGGACTTAAGGTTTAGGGTTTAGGGTTTAGGGTTATGGTTACGATTAGGGTTAGGGTGTAGGTTTTTTTAAGGTTTTATGTTTCAGGGTTTAGTATTTGAATTAAAAAATTTATTGTTTAGTATTTATTGTTTGGGTTTGGTATTTTGGCTAACACCCCCAGGTCTTATTATTCAAAAATGCAAAAGTACAAGGAGGGGGACATAAACCTTATCTCCAGTCCTATGGTTGTTCAGAGTTTATTCACCAAAGAAATTTGACTCATCCCCTTATAAAAAGGTAACCAAGAAATTAAGCTCCTAAAAGTGAGGATTCCTCTCGATACAAAGAATCTACGAAAATAAACAAGGGAGACTATCCATTTACATTCTAAAGAACAAAAAAAAACTACCTATCTAACTTATTCAAAGAACCTACAATATTAACCCACAACTTATTTTAAAAGGTTATACATTTTCTAGGGAGGTTGTCTGATCTTGTTGGTCTTTTTCCTTCTGAAACTTGGCATTCCTAGTGTGTCTATTTGATAATAAACCCTTACTTCCTTAGGTTGATCTTTTCTATTATAGTAGGAGTTGTGGGCTAGTGATCTTTTGGCTATGTTTGTACAAGGAATCAGCCACCCAAATTGCTTCTATGAAGGTGTGTAGGCATTTGGATTGATGTGGCTGTGTGATGAGTGCTTTGAGACATTCATTCTGTGAACTGATATTCCATTGAGGGATTGATATTTGCATTATCCAATTCCCATTTAACTATGAATCAACCTCTAGTATGATTTTCATATAGCCTAGTTCAATTACCAAGTCATTCCAAAGATAGTTGTGTCATATCCGGGTTGACCATCTAGACGTAATCAGCATCATCGTCCTCTTTGAAGACTAATACTAGCCTTTTAGTTTACATTAATACATTCATAGGTCAAATTTCGAGGAATTAAAACTTTATTTACTTCTACTTGGAGGTTAACATAGACCTCTACATACACATAATGTATATCGAGTATACATAGACCCTTTGTACAGGAAGGTTACATTGCCTTCAACTAATATTGCACATAAGTATATATATATATATAGACTAGAAAATAGTCTTCAAAGATTGTCTCCTCTCATAACCATCTAACACGATTCAAAGTTTGATATAGCCCATACATCAATGTAAAGATAGCCATATACATCCTTTATACAATCCGTACTCAAATGAAAGGAGATAGAATGTAAGAGTCTTAAAACTAAATCAACAACATAAGATCGATATTGGCATACTCCTCGGAAAATGATTACCTACCCTTCTTGGAAGATATGGGATTAGTACGCCACTTATACTAAGTATGAGACTATATGCACACATGATTTGAAATCATACAAAGGAAATGGGACACTTATGAAAACATGTTATTTTATTCTTTGAAAAGCCTTGTGAATAATTAAGGAAATCATACAAATCAAAAAGGCATATTCATCAACTCAAAGCAAATAACAAACTTATGAAAATACCTTAACCCATAATCCAATATAGCCCTACCAACATGTTATTACATCAAAAGCATAGATAAGAGTTCATCATATCATAATGGAGCAATACATTTCCAACGAATCCTCATAAATTCATTAACTGTAATAACCAAGCAAAGCCCTACAACATTACTAAATCAGTTACCCATCCAGACTCGAGGCTAATATTCAACTATAGATTACATAACATTTTAAGGATATACAGCATCACAGCTTTCACAATGTAGATAAAATACATGTTCATAAGAGTATCAATCAGCATATAGTATCATTTACCTATAAAGTCATCATACTAACATCTTTTGCATTCATTATAATATACATACATAATATTAACCTTCTAAAGCTTCCATCAAGGAAAAATAGTGCAAGGCATAGGTAGATTTCCATACCCCTACCTAAGCTACATCAAACCTCTCAAGTCACCTTAGTTAGTTTATCTTCATTTGTTCATTTTAAATTAGAAAAACTTGCCTAAATCGACATGCACCACATGAGCTAATTAGGAATCCGGTGTTGTAAAATTTTATATTGATGGAAGGTGGTCTACCATCCAAAGTAAAACCAAACATAAACATATATTTCTAGGTGGATCCACTACCTAGTCTTCCTATATGGGCAACATAGTTCAAGAACTAAGAGATAGGTATTCTCCCTCTGCATACCACTTGGCAATTGGGGCCTCCTCTCATGGGAATACGTTAGATGAGTATCTCTCTTTGGAGAGACAACACCACATGTAGAAACATAGGGTAAATCTTCCTTTATGGGAAGTCATCAACTCTCATTGTCAAGTTCACTCGGTGCTAAGCTAAGTCCCTTTATTGAAATGTATTGTAACGACCTGTTTAGTCGTTTTGAGCAGTAGATTTTATTTCTGGAAAAACTGACTGAGACGACGGTCACCACGACGGACCGTCATGGGCACGACGGACCGTCGAGGGTGTCGCGTCCCAGAACACTTAGAATTCTGAAATTTGTGTTCTAAAATCGACTCTCTATAATCTGTGACAGACCTGCAGGACGGACCGTCACATCTACGACAAACCGTCATGAGATTCCGTTGCAAAACACTTCAACTCTTGAGAAATTGGTACGGGGAACGAGTTTCTGAACGTCATGACGGAAGTGCAGGACGGACCGTCACAGGTGTGACGGACCGTCACAGACTACTTAGTGAAAAATGAAATTCTAAGATACCGCGACGACCTGCATGACGGACCATCGCAGGCACGATGGGCCGTCACAGGTTGCGTAATCCCAGTCGGAGTCGGATTTCTTTACACGTTTTAAGGGACGTTTTGGACTATTCTTTCCTTAATTATAAAGTTAAAGGGTTAATATTAATAAGTCTAATTACTTGGGGTTAAAAGAGGTAACCTTAAGTTAATTAGTGGGCTATTATTGTCATCTTTTATTCTTAATTATATACTAATTAGGGTAAAAGAAAGAGGGTTTTGAATAAGAAAAGAGAAAGAACAGAGAGAGAGAGAGAATTGATCGATCGAATAGGAGGAAAAGCACAAAGCTTGGGAAAATTCTTGTTGATCACTAATCTTCGGTGGAGGTAGGTTATGGTTTCTATGCTATCTTATAGTAAACTCTTAACAGCGAATGATATGTGTTGGTAGTATTGTAAACCCTTCTATATGCTTAATTGTATGCTTGCATGAATATGATTATGTGATTGTGATAAAATAAGCATGATGAAGTTATTGAATCCAAAATCTTGAAAGAAACCCTAATTCACTTTGTTAATGATGATGCCTTAGTATAAAAGAAGGCTTGATAAATTATATAATGAGAATGATGATGCCTTAGTATAAAAGAAGGCTTGATAAATTATATAATGAGATTGATGATGCCTTGGTATAAAAGAAGGCTTGATGAATTAGGGGATCGGGTGCCACGTTCCGGTACCAGGATAGAAATAGAGGATCGGGTGCCACGTTCCGGTACCAGGATAGAATGAGGATCGGAGTGTCACGTTCCGACACCAGGATAGTATATGGATCGGGTGCCACGTTCCGGTACCAGGATAGAATGAGGATCGGAGTGTCACGTTCCGACACCAGGATAGTATATGGATCGGGTGCCACGTTCCGGTACCAGGATAGAATGAGGATCGGAGTGCCACGTTCCGGCACCAGGATAGAATATGGATCGGAGTGTCACGTACCGACACAAGAGGAAGAAAGATAATGAATCTTGAAAGATGTTAATATACTCAATGTGATGAACCTAATTCCCAAATGAGTATGGTATTGAGGCTTGAGTCTTCATGAATGAACTTGGTGGTACTTACTAATGATTTAGTACTTGTTGTTGCTACATGTTGAGTATTGTAGTTGATTTATGATATTATCTAATATATACTGTTTTCTATTTTGAGTTGGCCGATGATATCTACTCAGTACTCGTGTTTGTACTGACCCCTACTTGTTTGTTTCTTTCTTTGTTATATGTGGAGTGCAGCAAACGTTCCGTCGTCTTCAACTCAACCGCAACTCTAGCCAGTCTTCATCAAGCCAGATTTCAGGGTGAGCTAATGCTTCTAGCTTGGACTGGATCTTCCACTTCATGTCTTGATGCCTTGAACTTCCGGCACGGACTAGCTTTTACTTGTTTTAGCTTCCTTAGAATACTCTTAGTTTAGTAATTTGATCATAGATGTTCTTGTGATGATGACTTCCAGATTTTGGGAATAATGAGTTACAAATTTTAGAAGTTGTTTAATTGATTTGTTAATGAGTTTAAGTCTTCCGCATTGTATTTTATTCAATATGTTTGGGTTTAGATTGGTTGGTTCGCTCACATAGTAGGTTAAGTGTGGGTGCCAGTCGCGGCTCGGTTTTGGGTCGTGACAATTTCATTCACTAAAAAAATAAACTTCAGACTTCATGTACGCTATACAGAACATACTGTTTCTTTCAAAAAAAATTTACAAACTGTATTACAAATAATACAATTAACAAAAAAATTTAACAATGTTTTAAATGTAAAAAAACGATAAATCTAAATAAAACCAATAATTAATAATTAAAAGGAACAATCATAACTAAAAACTAACCTCCACTTTTCACCATGTTTAATTAAAATTGAAACAAAGTTATCCATCAAAACTGAAATATGCAGCTATGAAAATAATCTTGAATTCTTGGGGAAAAAATGAATTATATGTTGAAAGAAATTTTAAAATATTTAAAAAAATTGGAATGAAGAATAATTGTAATGCTAATAATTTATCTAGCTTTAATTTCACTCAATAAAAAGGTAAACTCTTCAAATTCTCAGGCATGCAATATTCAATAAATGCACTGTCAAAAGCAACTGAATAAATGTTGTCAGAATTCTTAATCATTAAAATTAATTACTCATTATCACTTTATCTACTTAATTGTTAATTAATTTTTAATAACAACTTTTTTTAATAAATTATAATTAACAATATAATTACTAATAAGATGCTATAGAGTGAAATATTAAATGCTACAGAATGAAATTAAAACTCTAATGCCATAACATGATAATAATACTACATATAATACTATATGTGAAATTTACTCTAATAAACTTGTTGGGGACAAGTTCAAAATAATTGTCCATGCAATTAGGTGTTGCACTAAAAAAACATAAAAATCAGACATTTTGTTGTGCAAGATATTTTCTCTTCATCAATAGCTTCGACATTTGCTAAGACCTCATTTGCTTAGACTTAACAAAGGTTTGAATTTGAATAGTTCATGTTTTACTTCGAAAAATAATAAAAGAAGAAAAAAATAACTAAGTTTGAAAATCGTTTAAACTTATTGATTTATGAGAAATCGATTTTTTAATTTAAAAGAGTCGCCACACAATTTTTTTTAATAAAAAAACAATAAAAACTTATGATTTTCAAAAAGATTGAAACAGATAAAAAAATCAATTTGAAAAAAATGGGTTTGAAGTTCAATGTACATTCCGAGAAGGTGTTAGCCCTCAATATGCCCACTAACTTGCGTTTGACTGACGATTTGACTAAAATGACTTTTAAATAATGTTTCTTAATTTCAAATAATTAAAGGAAAATCAATTCTTTTTATTTATTTACTCAATTTTATTATTGTATTATCTTAAGGGAAAAATGAAACACGGAGAATTTCTTAAAGGGAAATAATTCATAAGGTACTATAACTTATGAAAATAAGGCTAAGTATATATATATATATATATATATATATATATATATATATAACTATCTGTGGGAAATTAATTAAATTAAACCAACTTTAATAAGCAAATGAAGATAAGATAGGAAATAAAACCAAATTCTTGGGCCTACGCTCAACCTGTCCTAAATCTACAATTCCTTCATAATGGGCTTGGCCTCTTTTTGGGATCTTTTGGACCCATTTGTCTGCTGGGACCTGCTGGAGCACAAGCAAAGCCAAGTAAAATTGGGCATTGGCCCATATTCATGCCAAAGTGAGTCATGTATACATCAAGTATACAATGTATACGGGACTTATGCTTCGTCTCTGCCCTGTTTTTTTTATTTTTAACCTGTAGCTACTGTGTTTCAATCCATATTTTCATATTTTTGTGACCTGTATATCATTATTTTCGCAGTGTATACCATTTTATATTGTTGTGTACAGACGGTATACAACCAGTTTTTGGGTTTTTTGGGACTTGAAATTCAATCTCCAGCATGTAGATTGCCTCCGATTCACTCGAACAAGATGAGGATGACTCGAAGAAATTCAGCTCGATGCAAGGATGGAGTCTGATAGACTCAGATGGTGTCACATGTGGCAAAACGGAAGGAAGAGAGTTAACAAAGAACCTTCACTTGAATCAAATTTAATAGAGGAAACAAGAATTAATTTATGCCAATATCTAGATACTCGAAAAGAAAAAGAAAATAAAATTCATGGTGCATAACTTAATGCTCATGACTAAGGCTCCTATTTGCACTAATTTATGACAAAAAACAGTAGCAACACACCCATGACTAGAAGCCATAAGCATATTCATGTCTATAACTGTCACGACCCAAAACCGAGCCGCGACTGGCACCCACACTTACCCTCCTATGTGAGCGAACCAACCAATACAAAACCCAACAATTAAACATAATGAATAAAATACAATGCGGAAGACTTAAAACTCAACAACTATTATTCTTATTTCCCAAAATCTGGAAGTCATTATCACAAGAACATCTATGATCAAATTACTAAACTAAGAGTATCTAAGAAACTAAAATACATAAAAAGCTAGTCCATGCCAGAAATTCAAGGCATCAAGACTTGAAGAAGAAGATCCAGTCCAAGCTAGAAGCATTAGCTCACCCCGAAGTCCGGTGGAATGAAGACAGGCTAGAGTTGCGATTAGGTTGAAGACGACGGCGCATTTGCTGCACTCCACAAATAACAAAGAAAGAAACAAACAAGTAGGGGTCAGTACAAAACACGGGTACTGAGTAAGTATCATCGGCCAACTCAAAATAGAAAACAATATATATCAGTTAATATCATAAAAACCAACTACAATACTCCACATGTAGCAACAACAAGTTCTATAATCATTAATAAGTACCACCAAGTTCATCCATGAGGACTCAAGCATCAATACCATACTCATTTGGGAATTATATTCATTATATTGAGTATATTAACATCTTTCAAGATTCATTATCTTTCTTCCTCTTGTGTCGGTACGTGACACTCCGATCCCCTACTACTATGTGTCGGTACATGACACTCAGATCCCCTACTACTATGTGTCGGTACGTGACACTCCGATCCCCTAATTCTAAGTGTCGGTTCGTGACACCCGATCCCCTAATACTATGTGTCGGTACGTGAAACTCTGATCCCCTACTACTATGTGTCGGTACGTGACACTCCGATCCCCTACTACTATGTGTCGGTACGTGACACTCCTATCCCCTAATTCTACGTGTCGGTTCGTGACACCCGATCCCCTGATACTATGTGTCGGTACGTGACACTCCGATCCCCTAATTCTACGTGTCGGTTCGTGACACCCGATCCCCTAATTCTATGTGTCGGAACGTGACACTCCGATCCCCTAATTCTACGTGTCGGTTCGTGACACCCGATCCCTTAATTCTATGTGTCGGAACGTGACACTCCGATCCACTAACATCATTCTATCAATTCATCAAGCCTTTTCTTATACCAAGGCATCATCAATCTCATTACTTTAGTTCATCAAGCCTTCTTTTACATCAAGGCATCATCAATCCCTTTAACAAAGTAAATTAGGGTTTCTTTCAAGATTTGGGATTCAATAGCTTCATCATGCTTATTTTATCACAATCATATAATCATATTCATGCAAGCATACAATTAAGCATATAGAAGGATTTTACAATACTACCAATACATATCATTCGCTATTAAGAGTTTACTACGAATATCATAGAAACAAAACCATAACCTACCTCCACCGAAGATTAGTGATCAAGAAATCAAATCCTCACAATCTTTGATATCCCCTTCGTTCCTCTCTCTCATTCGATCCTCTCTCTTTCTCTTTGTTCTTTCTATTTTTCTTATTCAAACCCTCTTTCTTTTACCCTAATTAACATATAATTAAGTGTAAAAGATGACAATAATAACCCACTAATTAACTCAAGGTTACCTCTTTTATCCCCCAAGAAATTGAGTTATTAATATAAACCCCCGAATTTTATAATTATAGCAGGAATAGTCCAAAACGCCCCTTTAAAACTTAACAAAAATCCGACCCCGCCTGGGATTTACGCAACCTGTGACGGCCCGTCATGCCTGCGATGATCCGTCATGCAGGTTCGTCAGAGACTCAATTTCCTTAAAGAGTCTGTGACGGCCCGTCGTACCTACGACGGTCCGTCCTGCACTTCCGTCACGACGTTCAGAGAATCGTTCCCTGTACCAAATTCTCAAGAGTTGAAGTGTTTTGAAACGGGGGCTCACGACGGTTCATCGTACCTGTGACGGTCCGTCCTGCAGGTCCGTCACAAAGTTCAGAGAGTCGATTTCAGTACTCAGATTTCAGAATTCCTAAGTGTTTTGGAACGAGACACCCTAGACGGTCCGTCGTGCCCATGACGGTCCGTCGTGGTGTCCGTCATCTCAGCCAGTTTTTCTAGAAATAAAATCTGCTGCTCAAAACGACTAAACAGGTCGTTACAATAGATACGAATTTATATCCATCGTTCGTCCTCGAACGATCAAAAGAAGAAAAACAAGGACGAGAAGAAGTACCTGAATCTGTAAACAGATGTGGGTATTTTTCTTGCATATCGGCCTCCTTCTCCCAAGTGGCATCTTCAACTGGTCGATTCTTCCATTGAACTTTGATGGATGCAATCTCTCTCGACCTCAACTTGCGAACTTCTCTATCTAAAATAGCAACAGGTTCCTCCTCATAAGTCAAATTCTCATCAAGCAGAACCGAATCCCAACGAATGATGTAGTTTCCGTCCCCATGATATCTTTTCAACATAGACACGTGAAATACCGGATGCACTCCTGACAGCCCTGGAGGCAAGGCTAATTCATAAGCCACCTCCCCTACTCACTTAAGTACTTCAAATGGTCCAATATATCTTGGACTTAGCTTACCCCTTTTACCAAACCGCATCACCCCTTTCATGGGTGAAACCTTCAGCAAGACTTGTTCACCCTCCATGAACTCCAAGTCTCTAACCTTTCGATCCGCATATTCCTTTTGTCTACTTTGAGCCGCTAAAAGCTTTTCTTGAATAGCTTTCACCTTTTCCAATGAATCCCTCAACAGATCCGTACCCCTTGGTCTGACCTCAAACACATCAAAGCAACTAATGGGAGACCTACATCTCCTCCCATACAATGCTTCAAATGGAGCCATGTCAATACTGGAGTGATAGCTATTATTGTATGAAAACTCCGCCAAGGGTAAGAAGTTATCCGAATGGCCACCAAATTCTATCACACATGCACGAAGCATATCCTCTAACACTTGAATCGTTCGCTCAGACTGACCATCGGTCTGAGGATGAAATGCGGTACTAATGTCCAATCTGGTACCTAATTCAGCATGCAATGTTCTCCAAAACTTAGAAGTAAACTGCGTACCTCTATTTGATATGATGGAGAGTGGAACTCCATGTAATCGAACGATTTCTGAGATGTAGATTTTGGCTAACTTCTCGGCATTGTAGGTCACCTTGACCGGAATGAAGTGAGCAGACTTAGTTAATCTGTCCACAATTACCCAAATAGAGTCAAACTTACCCAATGTCTTTGGAAGACCAACCACGAAGTCCATTGCAATTCTCTCCCACTTCCATTCAGGGATGGGCATTCTCTGAAGGGTTCCTCCAGGCCTCTGGTGTTCATACTTTACTTGCTGACAATTTGGACATTTGGCGACGAACTCCACAATGTCACGCTTCATTCTACTCCACCAAAAATGTTGTTTTAGGTCACGGTACATCTTGGTTGCACCCGGATGTATAGAATATCCGGAACTATGGGCCTCTGTGAGGATAGTGTGGATCAAATCATCGACGCGGGGTACACATACCCTTCCCTTAATTCTCAAAACACCTTCCTCATCGATTTTTGCTTCTTTAGCCTCTCCTCGCAACACTTTGTCTCAGATCCGAATCAGTTTCTTATCAGTAAACTGCTTTCACTTAATCTTGTCAAGGAAGGAAGATCTTGCCTCCACACAAGACAAAAATCCTCCCTTCTCATTTACTTCCAACCTCATAAGGTCATTAGCCAGAATCTGAACTTCTCTAGCCAATGGGCGTCTAGAAACTTGCAAATGAGCTAGACTTCCCATGCTTCCTGCCTTTCTACTTAAAGCATCTGCCACAACATTAGCTTTTCCTGAGTGATACAAGATGGTAACATCATAGTCCTTCAGTAATTCCATCCACCTCCTCTGTCTCAAATTCAAATCCCTCTGAGTAAAGACATACTGTAGGCTACGATGATCCGTATAGACTTCACACTTGACCCCATATAGATAGTATCTCTATTGCTTTAATGCAAACACTACCGCAGCCAACTCCAAATCATGGGTCGGATAGTTACGTTCATGCACCTTTAATTGCCTCGAAGCATAAGCAATTACATTCTTCTCTTGCATTAGCACTGCACCCAAACCAGAATAGGATGCATCACAATAAACAATGAAGTTCTTACCCTCTACTGGACAGGTAAGGATAGGTACAGTAGTCAGCAAGGTCTTGAGTTTCTGAAAGCTTTCCTCACATTCATCCGACTATACAAATAGAACATTCTGCTTAGTCAAGTTCGTCAATTGGGAAGCAATAGAAGAGAATCCTTTGAAAATCGACGGTAATAGATAGCTAAACCAACAAAGCTCCTTACTTCTGACACATTAGTAGGTCTTACCCAATTCTTCACTGTCTCAATCTTAGAAGGATCCACCATCACTCCATCCTTAGAAACCACGTACCCCAAGAAGGACACTGAATCTAGCCAAAACTCACACTTGGAGAATTTGGCATAAAGCTTTTTCTTCCTCAACAACTCTAATATCATTCTCAAATGCTCCTCATGTTCCTTCTTACTCTTTGAGTATATCAGTATATCATCAATAAATACGATCACAAAGAGATCCAGATATGGCTCAAAAATCCAGTTCATAAAGCTCATGAAAGCAGCAAGGGCATTTGTAAGACCAAAAGACATTACTACAAATTCGTAATGCCCATACCTGGTTCGAAAAGCAGTCTTTGGCACATCGGTTGCCCGTATTTTCAATTGATGATAACCGAATCTCAAGTCAATCTTAGAGAAGACACAAGCACCTTGTAACTGATCGAACAAGTCATCAATGCGAGGAATGGGATACTTGTTCTTTATAGTTACCTTGTTCAACTGCCGGTAGTCTATGCACATCCGAAAACTCCCATCCTTCTTCTTCACAAATAACACCGGAGCACCCCAAGGGGATGCACTTGGTCTAATGAAACCTTTATTTAACAAATCTTGAAGTTGGGTCTTTAACTCCCTTAACTCCGCTGGGGCCATCCTATAAGGGGGTATGGAAATGGGGCGAGTACCTGGTTCAAGATCAATGCAAAAGTCAATATCTCTATCTGGTGTCATACCAGGAAGGTCTGCAGGGAACACATCCAGAAACTCACGGACTACCGAAACCGACTCAATTGAAGGTACTTGGGTAGTATCGTCCCTGAGGTGTGCCAAGAACGCTAAACACCCTTTACTAACCATTTTCTTAGCATGAAGAAAGGAGATGATACGAACTGGAGTGGAAGTGTAGTCACCCTCCCATACTAACGGATCTGTCCCAGGCTTGGCCAACGTTACAGTTTTAGCATTACAATCTAAGATTGCAAAATTTGGAGAAAGCCAAGTCATACCCAGAATTACATCGAAATCAACCATTTCTAAGATAACCAAGTCTACATGAGTATTGCTACCCATAAAAGTCACCAGACAAGACCTATATACCTTTTCGACTATCACAGACTCACCCACCGGAGTAGAAACACGAATAGGCATGTCAAGCAATTCACAATGTAAATTAAGACCAGTAGCAAATGAGGAAGATACATATGAAAATGTGGAGCCAGGATCAAATAATACAGAAGCCATGCAATCACAAACCAAAAGATTACCTGTGATAACAGCATCAGATGTCTCCGCTTCAGACCGCCCGGGGAAAGCGTAACAATGGGCCCTATCACCTGTCTGCCCGTTGCCCCTACCATGTTGTGCTGTAGTGGCTCCAGTTTGCCCGTCACCCCGGCCGTTTTGGTGACCACCATTACCTCGGCCACCACGTCCTCCAGAATAACGGCCTCTACCATGACCACCTCTACCTCTAGCTATTGGGGGTCTATAACTCTGTTTTGGACAATTCCTCCTAATATGTCCAGTCTCCCCACATCCATAACATTCTCTGGGGTCTAGCATAGGTCTCTGTGAGAATGACGAAGTCTGGGGATAACCTCCAAACTCAGAGAAGTGTTGACCGGTCTGCGGTGGACCCCCAACTACAGTCTGTAGTGAAGACTGAATGGGTCGGGCTGAATAACCTCCTGAACCTTGCCCTCTGGAGTAAGAACCATTAAACTCACCTCCCTTACGAAACCTTTTAGATGTCGATGCCATGGTGAAGTCATCTGGCTTCACTCCCTCTACCTCTATCACGAAGTCTACCACTTCCTGAAAGGATTTTGCTGTAGCCGCTACCTGTAGGGCTGAAATCCGCAAATCCGACCTCAACCCCTTCACAAAACGGCGAATCCGTTCTTGTGGACTGAAACAATGCTGAGTGGCGTACCTGGATAATGCGCGAAACTTAGCCTCATACGCGGTAACCGACATTCTACCTTGTTCGAGGCTCAAGAACTCATCTCTCCTCCTATCCCTCAAGGTCCGGGGGATATACTTCTCCATAAATAAGCTAGAGAATGACGCCCAAGTCATAGGTGGTGCTTGTGCGGGTTGACACTCAACATGTGACCGCCACCATATTTTGGCATTTCCCTGAAACTGATAGGTTACAAACTCAACGCCAAATCGTTCCACTATGCCAATTTTATGTAGTAACTCATGAAAATCAACCAGAAAATCGTAAGCATCCTCAGATTCAGCACCCTTGAAGACTGGAGGTTTCAATTTCAAGAACTTACTGAAAAGTTCATGCTGATCACTTGTCATTATGGGCCCTGTAGTCAAATTTCCAATGAGGCATCCATGCGGGGAGCCTCAGCAGCGGCCTGTCGAAATTCCGGAGCCTGAGGTGTTGGTGCAGAAAACACTGGAGGTGTCTGACCTTGATCAGATAACCCGCTAAGATAGGCAAGAACCTGATTAATCATCTCTGGGGTAGGTTGGGGTGGTAATTCCTCATTCTGCACTTGCTCACTTTTCCCTTCCTCACCCTCTCTTACTACTTCCTCAGTCAGTGGAGGAGTCACCGCCCTAGTACTAGATGGGCCAGGGGCTCGTCCTCTTCCTCTAGAGGACGTCCTTCCGCGACCTCTACCACGGCCTCTTGCCACTAATCCTCCTCGAGCTACAGCCCCAGTGGCTGGCTCAGTTGTGTCTTTTCTTGCCGGTGTTGGTGTTGGCGCCGTTGTTGCTCTAGTTCTAACCATCTGCGAAATAGAGTGAAGATGGTCAGATACCAATTTGTATCACCTAGATACCAATTGGATCCAAGTAATAGCATGAAACAAAGAAAGAAAGAATGGAATTTTCCTGAAAGAATGGAATTTTCCTAAAGTCTTATAACCTCTCAAAGAAAAGTAAAGGCGTCCCCCTACCGTTCCTTAAGACTCTACTAGACTCATTCTTGTGTGATGAGACCAACGAACCTAAGGCTATGATACCAAGTTTGTCACGACCCAAATCGAGTCGCGAGTGGCACCCACACTTACCCTCCTATGTGAGCGAACCAACCATATACAAAACCCAACATTTCAATATAATATCAACAGAAAGTAATGCGGAAGACTTAAATATCATTAATGAACATTGATTAAATAACTTCTAAAACTCAATAACTATTATTATCCCCAAAATCTGGAAGTCATCATCACAAGAACATCTATCCTCAAATTACTAATTCTAAGAGTATCTAAGAAGCTAAAATAAATAAAAAGCTAGTCCATGCCGGAAGTTCAAGGCATCAAGACATGAAGAGGAAGATCCAGTCCAAGCTAGAAGCAATAGATCACCCTGAAATCTGGCTTGATGAAGACTGGCTAGAGTTGCGGTTGAGTTGAAGATGATGGCACGTTTGCTGCACTCTACAAGTAATCAAGAAAACAAATACAAGTAGGGGTCAGTACAAGGCACAACTACTGAGTAGGTATCATCGGCGAACTCAAAATAGAAAACACTATATATCAGATAATAACATAAAATCTACCATATTACTCAACAGGTGAAAACAACAAGTTCACAAATCATGTGTAACAACATCAAACACACCTATGAGAACTCAAGTCTCCACACCATACTCATTTGGGAAATAGGTTCTTTTCGTTCGAATTTGTTAACATACTTTCAAGATTTATTATCTTTATTCCTCTTGTGTCGGTACGTGACACTCCGATCCCCTAATTCTACTATGTGTCGGAACGTGACACTCCGATCCCCTAATTCTACGTGTCGGTTCGTGACACCCGATCCCCTAATTCTATGTGTCGGTTCGTGACACCCGATCCCCTAATTCTACGTGTCGGTTCTTGACACCCGATCCCCTAATTCTACGTGTCGGTTCGTGACACCCGCTCCACTAATCTCATTCTATTAACTCATCAATCCTTCTTTATGCCCAGTCGTCATCTTAATATAGAGATTTTAAGATTAAAGATTCAATAACCTCAACATTCTAATCCATCACAATTACATAATCATATCATGAAAACACACAATCAAGCATATATAGGATTTTACATAATCACCCAATACATACCATTCACTATTAAGAGTTTACTATGAAAATAGTGTAAAAACCATAACCTTCCTCCACCGAAGATTTCGTGATCAAGCAAGCAAATTCTCAAAATCTTTGCTATCCTCTTTGTTTCCCTCTTCTCTCGATCGTTCTCCCTCTCTTGTTCTTTCTATTTTTCTTATTCAAACCCTTTTTCTTTTACCCTAATTAACATATAATTAAGTATAAAAGGTGATAAAATAACCCACTAATTAATTCAAGGTTATCTCTTTTAACCCCCAAGAAATTGAATTATTAATATTAAACCACTAACTTTATAATTATAAGCAGGAATAGTCCAAAACGCCCCTTAAAACATTTAACAGAAATCCGACCCAGCCTGGGATTACGCAGCCTGTGACGGTCCGTCATGACTGTGACGGTCCGTCCTGCAGGTCCGTTACAAAGTTCAGAGACTTAATTTCTGTGGAAGATGTGTGACGGTCTGTCGTGCCTACGACGGTCCGTCCTGCCATTCCGTCACGAAGTTCAGAGAGTCGATTTCAGTACCCAAATTTCAGAATTCTAAGTGTTTTGGAACGAGACCCCCTCGACGGTCCGTCGTGCCCATGACGGTCTGTCGTGGGATCCGTCGACTCAGACAGTTTTTCCAGAAATAAAATCTGCTGCTCAAAACGACTAAACAGGTCGTTACAAATACTTAAAATATTATCTACGAAACATTAATATATATGTGTAAGACATAAAAGTATCAAAAAAATTATGTGTTCCATGAGTGCAATGAAAATTTAAAATAAATGCTACTTAAATTAAAAAAACAATTATCAAACTAATGAAAAGATACAAAAATCAGGATGGATAGGGATATAAATGTACATACCGTAGGTAGTGTTGGTCGAACAATCGGAGGTGCCGCCTTTCTACCCCTTTTCTTTGGCGTTTTTGGGTTTTTCGAAGTAGATGCATGTTTGTTCTTTGCAAAAGTTCTCTTGCTAGAACTTGGATTCGTCATGACTTTAGGGTCATGCAACGATTTACAACTCAAATTTTCGAAGGCTTCAATTCTGGAAAGAAAAACTCAGGTTTTTTAGAAAAGGAAAAACAGTGAAAGCGCAAAAAAAAAATCATAATGGAGAATATGATATACCTGTTTTGGACTCTAATCCGGATGAATAGGGATAAGATTCTTTCGAATTTCAAATTTACTTTAAATTTTTAACTGGAAATTTTAGGGGGGGGGATTGGGCGAAAGTTGGGGGATGAGAAAGATTTGTTTTTGAGTTCCAACGTGAAAAGTAAGTAAAGAAGAAGTATCATTGGGTGTAAAAAAAAGGATTCTTGAATTTTAATAAAAGAGTAGGGAAATATTGGGAATAGGTAAAGTAAAGTTGTACAGTTTAGTAATTTTACCAAATTAAATAGAAACAACAAATTTAAATAATGATAAACAAATATATTCACGAGGGAGATAATTAAGACCCAAATTAACCATTGAAGTAAAACTCAAAAATAAAATCATGTGAAAAAACTATCTGATTTACCTCTATATGAATATTGTTTGGTTAAATAACTAAAATAAATAAATTTAAAATCCAAATTTAAACTTTCGTTAGTCAAAAGATGTTATATGGGTTATTTAATTTGCACATGTAATAGTAAAAGTGTATGTGACCTTTTTTTACAGAATATATATTAGTATAACTTACATAAATCACATGGTGTAAGGAGTAAATTACATCTTATTCCTACTTTTATTCTAATTACAGTAATCCCTATATATCCCGGATACATAAGACACCATTCGGATACATTAATCTAATACAAGTAGAATCTTTCTATTGCGCTAAAAAAGGAAAACAAAATCATTTCTGCTGCACTTAAAATGGAAAAAAACGTAAAATTAAACATCAAATTCAATAAATTACACAAGTACTTTATTGTCACTGTTAATCAATCCCTCCCAAAGCAAAACAACTTCAAAAATTCAAACTTTAACTTTCTTCTTCCAAATTGTCAAAAATCTTTTTAATTTCGATTCAAAATTATTTAAAAATTGAGTTGATACATCATGAATATCTATTTCATTGGGAGATCAAAAATCTAAGAAAGAGAGATGAGTTGAATCAATCATTGTAGATTGGAGATCGTTGAGTTGAGAAAAATCTGAAGATTCGATACATTACAGAGACGAGCGTTGTTTTATTCCTATATAATTATTTGAGGATATTGTCAAAAAAAAAATGAGATTCAAAATTCTTCTCTCAGTTTATTGAAAATCCTTTTAGTTTTGGATTATTGTTGTTCTTTGCTGGGCAAAATTATGGTGAAGTTTTGAGTAAAATATTTTTGTTTTACGAAACTCAGAGATTTGGGTATTTTGCTCATAACCAAAAAATTTCATGGAGGGATAATTCTGGACTTAATGATGAAAAAGCTAGTGGTGTATGTTATACAATTAATTAGCTATATTTTAGTTGCAAATGATTTGTAATGAATTTGAGTTTTGATTTTATTGGAGGATGTTTTTGCAGATTGATTTGGTTGCAAGTTATTTTGATGTCGATGATAATGTGAAATTTTATTTGCCTATGTCATGTGTCATGGATTATTTTGAAATATGGTAGACAAATGGCCGCTAGTGACGAACTTAGTCATGCTATGAATGTTGTTAAGTGGGATACTGAGTATCTACTCAAATTCATTTTGAAACTTGTGTTCTTTACGAAGAGATGTTTTGTAGTTGATTTTTTTTTTATTTGTGATCTTGATATGTTGTATAATTAATTTTTTTGTGAATAGTTGTACGAGTGGTTATTATAATGTATTTACTCGTTGATTTTAGATCGATACATTAATGTATGTTAGTTATTAAGTATCAAATACAATTTTAGTTGCCAAAAGAATGGATATTTAGTAGTAATTTGTAATAATGTATCATAAGCATTGGTGTATATTAAATACATGTGATATACATTAGTCATTAATATGTATCTGTATTGGTCGTTAATTTGAAATTTTTATTTCTTCCAGAGATAGTACAAAATTACATCAATGTGTTGCACAATGAATCATAAAAAATAAAATATAAAAGTTAAAAAGATAAAAATTCATAATTTGATACATAATAAAGTAGTCAATATTATCATTATTTTTTATTGTATACTTTATTATTGGAACTGATACATAGTGCTCTAATTATAGAATATCATGGTTTATGTATCAAGATTATTATTGGATAATGTATATATATACACTTCTAAGTTGGACAAGACTGAACAAACACGAAATATTATAGTAAACATAATTGATTTAGTACTGTCTATATTACCTTTTAAACTTGAATATGATTGAAGATACATTGTAGAACTCGATACATATAAGTTATACATTAGATAGTGTTTATGTATCAAGTACATTTATACTGAGTAAGATAAACACTACTCAACAACGATATCAGAAAATTGTAGATGAAAAGCTAAAAGGAATATATTTTTAAACGATAATCCAAGAGCTAAAAAAACTGATGAAGAAGTAATTTTATCTCTTTTGGAACTAGAAATCGATAAACTGGGAGAGAATAAATTTGAAATTCAAAAATAAAGTGGTGAAGACAATTGTTGATCTGTGGGAGTGATTTGAAGCGTTAAATAGGAACAAAAATCTTTGGGTTAGAGGACTGTGAGTTATGTATCTAGAAAAGGAGAGAGGGAAAGGAAAATAGAGATTTTTGTAATATTTCGAAATGATAGAAAATTTTAGAGAATATGAAAAATAAAATTGTATAGTTAGGTAATTTTTCCTATATATTATCTCTACATCACAGAATTAAGAAGTATATCAAATCTTTTTCTCCTAATAATTATCCAACATAATCTACACAATATTATTATTATGAAGATCAAACAAACAATGTGGTATAGCAATGAAGTGTGACAATATTTTAAACCTTATTTAATTACTCTCTCCGTTTAAAAAAGAATGACCTAGTTTGACTTGGAAGGGAGTTTAAGAAAAGAAAAGAAGATTGTTTAATCTTGTGGTTCTAAAATAAAGTTATGTCAAATGTACCAAAATGTCCTTTAATCTTGTGGTCTTAAATATGATACGTGGAAAGTTAAAGTTAAAGTGTTGACAAAAAAGGAGAGAGTATATATATATATATATATATATACATACATACATGTTGGTATTATATTAAAAGGAGAGTAGTCAACCCTGGTATTAAGACAATTATATTATAAGAAATGACTTTCTTAAATCAAGATACATTATTATTAATAATCATTTAAAAATATATAAGCCCCAAAATTATATTATTATTTTTCTAAAAGAAAACCACACACGATATATGAACGGTTAATTAACTAATGAAGAATCGTATTAATCATTATCATTCAATTGTAAATTTAGAGACCATATTTATTTTGCTAAAGTATATTGTATATTGTTGAGAATCCCCGAGAGTAACGTGTTAATGTTAATTATAGTCTTGTAATTGCACTATATTACGTCAATTTGATAACTTATAGATCAATACTCATATTTGTTATTAATATGACGTCTAAGTATAGAATTTGGTTAATTATTATGTTAAAATATTTTAAGCTATTTATTTAAATATTTTAACATATAATCTAAAACTATATTAATAACGACAATCAAAACTCAAAACGCTTTTTAGAGATGGTAGATATCAAATGTTATAGAAATCATATAGTTCATCAGTATCAATCCTATTTAAAAACAATCACATCAAATATGTGATAGTTTTGCACCCTTATATCATTTGACTTGATAATATGTGAACTATTACTTATTTAATATTTATTATTATCAATATGAGTTCTAACTATCTAACTTTATGACTTTGCGTTTAAATAAATTTAAAATACACATTTAATAAGTTTGTAAGTATAAGTTGAAAGTATTTTAATAAAGTCAGGCAAAACTCAAAACACTATATGATAAACATCAAAACATTACAGAAATCATAAAATTTGTATTACTTGTTAGTATCGATCCTAATTAATTTTGTAAGAATAACTTTACAAAAACACTTTTCATAGTTTTAATATATTATTTAAAAATTATATTTTAATATAATTAGTTATAGATAAACTTAGTTGGATGTGTAAGTGTGTATTTCTTATAGTGAATAAAGTATAAATGTTTAAAATTTGAAATATAGAGAGTGCATTTGAAATTGAGTCATACTACAAAAAAAATGTATTAATCATATATACATAAAGAAATTGACATTAAATCAAATAAATTATTACTTTTTTGAGCTATTAAAAAATATTTTACATTGATGAACTTTCAATAGACACATAAAATAAATACTTGATTTTATTTCATTCATAGGATGAATTTAACCTATTTAAGTGCTTAAATAAAATTATTTATTTCACTATGTTCTTGTTTTTTATAAGAAGCGCAAAAAAAAAGGTCAATAAGGAGAACTAAAATGACCAAAAAAAAAAAGAATTGAAGAAGCAATAAGGCATTGGATCTAGAAAATTCATCTTATCAAAATAATAAATGTTCATACTATTTAAAAAGTATCATAAAGTTATATTTTGGATGGAAAAAACTATAATAGTCTTTTTCACTATTCTGGTTAAATTCTAAACATATTTTTTCGGTCATTTAGCACTTCTCAATAAATATATTAATTAAAACCCAAAAAGCGATGTTTGAATTATTGAAACACCTTTTTCTCAAATTATATAGACTTAGAAAAATTTCTAACCATGTAATTAAAGTGTGTTTAGATTCTCATTTATACAGTCAATGATTGAAGTAGTCGTATCTTTGTAGCAAAATATAATTACTAATGACTATTGCTCCTTTTAAATCCGTTAATAATGATTACTTACATAATTTTTTTTTTGATTTCGCAATTAATAGAAAAGTAAAAGACATATAATTGGACAACAATATTGAAGTTTTTTTGATACAAAAGTTCAAACTATATAATTAATCTCTTTAATTATTAAATGATGGTCTCAAACAGTGATAACTAATAACATGAAAAAATAAGACGATTATACAAATAGCTAAGAAGATGATGAGAAAATAATAACACCGCAATAAGTTGTTAATTATATGATGATCATCTTTAAATTAATTAGCATAAAACAACATATTCGAGAATCTGTTGCAATGACTATTTCTTTCCTTTCCTAATTAAATTTTTATCATTGAGTCGTAAGGATTCACATAGATACAATGAGAGTGCGTGACTATCAAACAACCACAAGTTATAACATAACTAACCTTCATAACTTATAGCTTTTCCTTTTTATAGCATAACAAATCAAATATTTAATGAAATTTATTATAATTAAAGGCTTTGCACTTTAAATATTTGAATAATCATCCTCTTTTCCTTCATATTCATCAACTTATGCATATTAGAATATTGCTTCGAATATAATTGATCACTACTAATTGAATAAGTTGTCCTTTTAATTTACATTACTAAACACAATTAGTGAAATGCTAGAAAATATTGATCATAGTGCTTTGTGAATTGAATTGTTGTGGATCTAAATTGTTGATTGATGAAAAGCTTTGATGTTATTATTGTTGCCTTAAATTGCTTGATTATTGTCTCTTTCTTATGGTGAGAAATTGTTTATTTGCATTTGATTGTTGTGCATCTAAAGTGTTATTTATGTTGTATTCTTAACATACTTAGAACAAAACTTTAAAATACTTTGTAAGACAACAAAGTTTAAGAACATTTTCACAACTAGAAAATTAAAACTAGTAGCGAAACTAGAATCATTAACAGATTAGAAAAAAATATACGAAATATTTTTCTTAAGGAAGAATTGTTGTTAATCTGTGTCTAAAAAATCTTACTGATTCCAACAAACTTTGCAGAAACATGAAGTTACCGAAGTTTAATGAACCAGTGAAGAACAAAAGAATACAAGAACATAAATTAATTCATAAATCTAAAATTTGTAACATATACCAGAATTTGAAAAAACAGAAAGAAGATCAAACTCACTGAATGCACAATGTCTTCTTAAGGAAATTATTCCCCTCTAGTATCCGGGTTTGATTTGGAATATGTTCTCCCAGATAGAATGATCTCAATCACAAGTGTATTGATACCCAAAACGTTGGTGACAGCGAGCCACTCAACGGCAGTAAAGTACGCTAAGAATACTAGATTTAGTAGTAGAAGAAAAATTTTATAAATTCTATTTTTAAAATGAGAGAGGTAATCCCTCAATTTATAGAAAACAAAGGATAGTGAGAAAAAGTTCTTATTGTACCGTACCGGAAATGTCACAAACCTTTGGAAAAGTCACAATCTTTCGAAAAGGTCGTCATCTTTCATAAAAGTCACAACTTTCCATAAAATTCACAACTTTCCATAAAAGCCGCAACTTTTCATAAAAGTCACAACTTTTCATAATAGTCGCAACCTTTCATAAAAGTCACAACTCTTCATAAAAGTCGTAACTCTTCATTTTCCATTCACACCTTTTAGAATTCAACAATCTCCCCTGTGAATGGGGAATGACTCAAAGACAAAGAAACAGACAAGTATGTGTACTTTACAAGCAAGAATTAATTGCGACTGGGTCTAGATAAGTAGGTTTCCCCTTGGATTTTTCGTACTGAACATATGTCGAATATACTCGGTCAATGGTGGATGTGATATCATTGAACCGTCGAGCTTTGGTGTATACCTAGACAATCATATGTCACACAATTAACCCTTTACCGTTTATGGTTTTTACGGTTGTGTTCGTTCCAGCCATGAACATCTCATGGTATCATGAGTGTATAGAGAAATGGGCTTTTGACAATCATCTTCTTCGAAGCGGCTTACACTTCACACTTATATAGGTGATTTCTAACCGTGTTATCGCGTAGATACACTATTTGGTCAACTCCGTCAAACTTAGCAAATTATTAAAATCATTAAGCTTTATTAACTCATTAACAAGCCTTAATGTTATATCCTTGTTCATGAGCATTGTCTTCGTTATGAGAATGGATTGAGTTGGTTGACAATGTTGAACCGTCATTCACAACTTTGTTTTTCTCCTTGAATTTAGCTCGTGGGATCTCCAGTCTGCTAGATAGAGTTACCGCCATGATGACTTATCCTAAGTCGTAAATTCATTCCCTTAGATGATCTTTCAACTTTCTCTATAGTTATTTCTTTTTATAAGTGGATCCGACACATTCTCATTTGACTTTACATAGTCAAATTCTGATAATTCCACTAGAGAGTAGTTTTCTAACGGTATCATGTCTATGTCCTATATGATAAGACTTTCCGTTATACATCATGCTCCATGCCCTGCCTATTGCATCTTGACTATTAAAGTGTATGCATACTAATCTCAATGGTTTAGGCCAAAAAAAATATCTATCAAGAAATTCTGGAGTCTTTAACTTATTCACCGACTTTATCTAGGGCACCTAGCTCAAAAATAATTGTAGAGCTAGCGATACATGCCTCTTTTGAAATATTTCGAAGAGTCTGCTTCTCTACCAAGAGTAAATACACATTCACTCGTGGATTTTACTTCATTTGTACGGTGATCCAATTTGCATCACTATATATTTTCAATACTGCAGGATATTGTTATAATGCAAGACATAGTTTTAAGTACTTCTTAAATACTCCAAAACTCTTTTTATTGTCATCTAATGAGTTCGATTGGGATCACTTGTGAACCAACTCAGTTCATTAATAGCAAATGTTATATCTGATCGCGCACACTCCATGATATACATCATACTTCCCAATACTCTAGCACAATCCAATTGTGAGTCAGTTTCATTCTTTAGAAATCCAAAGCTCACATTTATTGGAGACTTGACAATATTGAAATCCAAATATTTGAACTAGTCAAGTACCTTTCCAATGCAATGAGACTGTGAAAATGTTTAACATTATGGAGTTCTTATACCTAAGATCGCATCGGCAACTCCAAGATATTTCATTCCAAATTATGTCATTGTTTTGGTACTTTCTTTAGTTCATAATGTGACTTAACAAGTTCACACATTTTCTTTTATTTACCAGGAACCGGGAAACCCTCAGGTTTTTCTATGTAAATTTCTTCCTCCAATTCTCCATTTAAGGGAGTTCCTTTTTACATCCACTTGATGAATTTGGAGGTCATATACCATAGCTAACACAATTAACATCCAAATGAATGTAATTCTAGTTACTGACGAGTATGTGTCGAAAAGATCAAAACCTTGTTTTTATCTAACACCATTAACAAAAAGTCTTGCTTTATATTTGTAAGCTGTGCAATTAACTTTCTTTTTTTTTTCAAGATTCACTTTGAACCCAAAGGTTTATTTCGTGAAGGATGATCAACCAACTTCAAATAGGATTGCTCAAGATTGAACCAATCTCCCTATCGACACCATCTGACCAAAAGGATGAGTCTACACAAGACACAAGAATGTTACAAAATGATATTCGAAGGAAGTAGATATCCTTTGACATTTACTATGCCTCTGAATCTTTTTTTTTTCAAGTACATTCTCCTCTTGTTCTTCCCAAGTCGTTTACACCTTTCACTACACTATTCAAGTCTAAGTTTAAAGTCCACAGTCTTTGTCACGCCCCTTTTTTCTCTCAATATTTTTGATTTTTATTGTTTTGAAATAAAAAGAGTTTTTTCAATTAAAGTGACATTTTGAAAAGGGATAATTATTATTCGGAGTCGCCACATGAAATTGAGTTTTAGTGTTCTAAGTCACCTTATTTAAATCCTTAATCAAAAGAAAATTTGACTCTATTTTTTATTGGTCTGCGAAATAGAAATTCGACTAAGGAATTCTGTTGACCGAGGGGAAGGTGTTAGGCACCCCTCGAGTTTCGTGGTTCTAGCACGGTCACTTTATTGACTTTTAGTATGACTTGATTTAATTTTTTTTTTTGAATATTATATTATTTAACTTAATAAAAATGTTTTTACTTTATTCTCTCATTTATTTTAAATTTATTTAAAACTGTCTTATTTATTACAATTTTTTTAAAATTAAATCATCTCTTTTTTTTTGTGTGTCCGTCAATTTGAAACTTGAAAATTTGTACTTTTTATATATTTTTTTTTCCGTGTATTCATATTTTTAATTACAAATAGAATATATAAATGTATTTAATTGTTAGGAATTATAATATATGTATGAATGAGAGTGTTAGAATTTTCATAATTTTAGGATTATATTTTTAGTTAAATTAAAAATATGCGATAAAATATTAGTTTTCGGAAAAATTCTAAATAGATTAGGACTATTTTTAGAAAGATATATTTTTTTTTCTATCTTTCATTTCTCCGACTTTTCTTTTCTTTTTGTTTTTTTACACGTTTTTTCTTAATTGTTTTTTTTTTCACGTTTTGATTTTATAAATATTATGTTTTATATTTTTTTTACTTTTTACTTCTCTTCTAATTGTTTTATTTTATCTTATTTTTTTAATACGTTTTTTTTACTCTTATTTTTTGTACGTTCTTCTATCCTTCTTTATTTTTTTCTTTTATTTATTTTTTTAACTTTCTGTTTTATTAATTTTTTTATTTTTATTTTACATTCTACTTGTTCTTCTTATTTTTTTTTTTTTTTTTTACGTTTTTGTATTTATTTTTTCACTCTGATTCTTTCTCTTTATTTTTTTAAAACTTTTTTTCATTCTCTTTCTGTTTTCTAATTTTTTGGTTATGTTTTTTTTTTTTTTCATTATTATTATTATTATTATTATTTTGGTTGTTCTTTTCTTTTACGCTTTTTTTTAATTAATCTTCCCAATAATTTATCTATTTTTTACCATAATTTTCTAAATAATATTATATATCCTTCTAATTATATTTCATAATAATACGAATTATTGATAATTATCTTACGTTTATTTCAGAGGAAAATCATATTATTTATTGAAATAATATATAAAAAAATGAAACATGTTTTGTATAACTTTTTCAAATTGCTAATCACTTAAGCTTTAATTTATTTCCTAATCCTATAAATTTACAAATATTATTTTTTTAAAAAAATAATTCGGGAAAACTAGACTCCAAGAAACATTAGCTATTAAATATGACAAAATAAATTTTGATATAAATTGCATCTAAAAAAAATAACAGGCACTAACAATAATGCAAAAAAAATGTATGATACATCTTTTATTTTATATTATTTTTGTTAGCAAGAAACATTTTCTTTTTGTTCTGTTTTTCAGATTGAGAAAAAAATTAAAAAAATCATAACATGTATCACAGATTGATATTATATAATAATATACGATTCAAAGAACTTCATATTATTATATTCAAATTTTCATACAACATTACATTTAAATAATGCGAGAATTTAGATTTACCTCGCTGCGAAAATGAATATTACGAAAAACAACTGCTACGATTTACTGATTTGAGCCACGAATTTAGAACCACGACAAAAAACTCTAACTCTAGCCTAATTCTCAAAAGAATAACTCACTTTTCTTCTCTTTATGCTTGCTCTATATCTCTCTCTCTGTATTTCAATCTGTTTCTGTATATCTCTATATCTCTCTGTATCTTTTTTTTTCAACTGAACGTGTCTTTTTATAATATTTTTGGGTGAGAGTCTAGTGCTAATTAAAAAGGAACGTAATAAAGTGGGATTAGGATTTAATTTGAAATATTGTTGAGGAAATTATGGTTGAAAAATAATTAAATAATTAACCTACTAAATAATAATAATAATACAGGAAAAAAACAAAAAGAGGTAAATACACACGTTCAAGAATTTTTTTTATATATTTTTTTTAAAAAAAATAAATGAAAAAGTCGTGCAAACCAATAGGTGGGAGTAAGGCTGGCAAACGGACAGGACCGGGTCAACAGGACCGGTTTTATCGGTAACCGGACCGGTATCGGTTTTTTCTTACCGGATTTTCTTACCAGTACCGGATTTTACCGGACCGATTTTACCGGAAAAGTCTCCCTGTTCCGCCCGGTCCGTTAGTAACCGGTTTGGAACCGGGTTGGACCAGTTTGGAACCGGGTCTTACCGGTTTTTCTGTTTTTTTTTAATTATTTTAATTATTATATAATATTATATATTTATATTAAAACTTCAATTGAAAACTTTAAAGTTTATATAAGTTTGAAATTAAATTTATACTTTAAAGTTTATATTGAATTTAAAGTTTTATATTGAATTTAAAGTTTTTTAAACTTTATATTGAATTTAAAGTTTGAAATTAAATTTAAACTTTAAAGTTTATATTGAATTTAAAGTTTAATATAAACTTTTATTAAAATAATTAAAAATTAAATTTATAAAATGACATGAATTAAATAGAAGAGACTATTGTAAAAGAAAAAATCAAGGCGAATAGCCGTATATTTATTCAAATAAATAAATTATACAATACAAATATTAGAAAGAGAATAAGAGTACATAATTTAGGAGGAATTGAATAGTAAATTAGTAATTATTATACTAACAATACCAAATTTTTTTAACTTCTTTTTGTAAATTTTGTATCATTTGAAAAGAAAGATTTTTTTGGAATTGGCATTTGTCGTTCTTCTTCCATTGCTTCCATGCCATCATCACTATTCTCACCAAATATTTCATCTATTTGGTCTTCTATATGACTACTTAATAGTGGTAGTCCGGTGTTTCTTCTTTCGGCATTGACCCAATCTCGAAACAACACCGATATTTCCAAACTGTCCTTTGCTAATGAATATCGATGATCTCCAATCATAAATCTCGCTGCACTAAAGGCTTGCTCCGAAGCGACCGATGATGCTTGAATCACTAGCACATCTCGAACAATCCTAGAAAGTGTCGGAAATTGTTTTTCACCATTCTTCCACCAATTTAATATTCGAGGTTGAAGTTCTCCTTCGTCACGCCTAATCTTTTCCCGTGCCTGGTTGAAATATAAATCAAAATCATTATTAGTTTCATCACTTTCAAGCTCAAGATATTCATCCATCATATCATCTGTATCATCACTTTTAGGCTTAGAAGATGAAGGTTCAACTATTGGAATATTTTTTTCCATAACTTTATATGCATTATATAAATCTTTAACTTTTGTATAAATGCTACTTTTACATTGTTCAACACTAGGAGTTTCATCATCTTTAATTTCTAAATTTTTATAAATCTTTTCAACCATTCTTTCAACACCTCTTAATTTATAATTTGGGTTGAGAGTAGTAGCAGTCAAATAGATTTTAGGAATAGGGAAAAAATATTTTTTGAATTTTTCAATCATAAAAGCAACTGAATCTTTAAAATGTTCTTTTCCTTTATATTTAGCAAATTCAATTGAAATAGCACAAATATTTACTAAAACAGAAGAAATAGTAGGATAGTATTGACCAGAACATTCATTTGTTGCTTTATAAAAAACTTTTAAAAAATCAATCAGTTCTTCAACATTTTGCCAATCTTCAAAGCCAATTCTTAAATTCGGATCCACATTATGAGCATTAAAAACTAATTGTAGCGGTTCTTGATAAACATAAGCAACTTGAAGCATTTCAAATAAAGAATTCCATCTAGTGCATATTTCTTTTGGAATTTTTCTATATGCAAGTCCACATTCATTATAACGATTTTTAAATTCAGTAATTCTAGCTTTTACTTTACCTTTACAAATTCAATTACAAGCAAGTCTAATTTTTTCACAAGAAACTCCAAATTGAGAAATACCATCTTTTACTATTAAATTATAAACATGTGCAGCACACTTAATATGAAAACAACCATTATCAATTGGACAAAGTCTAATTTTTAAATAATCAACGGCACTTAAATTATTAGAAGCATTATCTAAAGTGACACTCATTATTTTATCACATATTCCATAATATTGTAAAATAGAGCCTACTTTTGATGCTATATAAGAACCGATTTTATTTTCTTCAACATTTTATACGCTAATATTCGTTTTTGCATGTTCCATTCATGGTCAATCCAATGGACAGTAAGTGTAAAATAATCGTTACCATTAGGACTACGTCCCATATCAGAAGTAATAGATAACCTACCATCATAATAAGCAAATAAACAACAAAGAAAATGAGAATATTCTTTTTGATATTTAAAAAGATCACTTTTAATTGTATTTCTTGGAATACCTTCATAATCTGGGTTATATAATTCTCGAATATAATGAACAAAACCAGGATGAGAAGGAAATGAAAAAGGTAAACCACAAACAGCAACCATTTTAGCTAATTCTCTACGATCTTTTTCTTTACTATACGTGCGGTGTGTGCTTCGACTAGCCGGGTTAGACATATTTAATACACCTTGAACCATATTAGAACCTCCAACACCCATAGAACTTTCGGGTATGGGTGTTCCATTTCTATTAGCTCTTTCTATATCATCTAGGCGAGCAAATCCTTTATTACACTTTCGTAAATGTGTTCTTAGTCGTCCCGTTCCCCCTTGCGTACCCGTAGTTACATGTTTCATTACCAATTTACATTTAGTGCACGTAACAGTAGTTTTCTCCTCATTTTGTATCAAAAATTTCCATACTAACGATCTTTTAACACATACGACGGCGACATTTGAAAAAGTAGGTAAAGAGGGGACTTCGGTAACCGGACTAGTCGGGGTAGGGGTCTCTTCATCTTCCTCATTTATTTCTACTTCTTCTTCTAATTCTTCTTCAAAATTAGTATAATGTCTATTTAAAGACTCATGATCTACTTCATTTTCAGAATTAAATTCAATAGGTCTTGGTGACGTAAAAAAAGTTTCATTAACACAAGTATAATCATTAGTATTAACTAAATATCTAGGTGGCAAATTTTTAGAACAAGAACTACTTACTCCTCCCTTTTTATTTTTTAATTCCGACATTGGTCTTTTACCACTATTTCTTTCCAAATTCATGTTAAAATTTAAAACAATTAAATATTAAGAGAAAAACAAGCAAAATAATATAATAAAAGAGATAAAACAACTAAATTAATAAACAAATAACAATTAAAGTTAATAGTTGGAACGAATGTACCAAACGTCTACGTAAAAGTAGATGTATAACCAAAGCCGGATTTGATAGATGCCGATTGTAGCTTCCGAAATTCAAACTTCAACTCAATATCACAATATAATAATTAATAATTTATGAGAGATTTATAATTGAGAGTTTGAGACTTTGAGAGATTGTATAAGATTGTATAAGTATTGAATTTGTGATTTAAAATGGAAAAAAATGGTATATTTATAGTGTAAATGGGTTAGAAGGGGGTGGGGGGGTCATATTTGACCGTTTTGGGCCCCAGCCCAACGGCTAGAAGGGCCCAACGGTCATATAAAACGGTAACATTAAAAATATATATATATAAAAAAAAAATAACCGGCTAAACCGGTCCTTACCGGATTGGACCGGACCGGAACCGGTTCTTACCGAACCGATTTAACCGGATAAAAAACCAGGAACCGGTCCGGTACCCGATCCTGTATACTAAAAGACCGGTTCCTTACCGGTTCAACCGGTACCGGACGGACTGGTACGGGAACCGAATTGGAACTGGACCGGACCGGTCAAAAAGTGGTCCGTTTGCCAGCCTTAGGTGGGAGAGAGAGAAAACTAAAATAAAATAAAAACTAAATAGAAAAAGAATTTTTTTTAGGAAAATTAGTTTTTGGGAGTTTGAGGTTAATTAAGATAAGAGAAAGGTAATTTGAATATTTAGGACTCTTTTTTTTTTCTTTTTCTTAATATATACTACCATTATTAATTAAAAGTTGAAGATTTAAAACAAAAATACCATAAATTCACAATTTTTTATTATTAAAGTAATTTACAATTTATTTATTTTTATTTATTTTAAATATAACTTTTTTAATATTGGTGTTAAATCTTTATATTTTGATAAAAAATTAGGTGTTCACAGTCTTAAGTCCTGTTTTAATCATTTTAGGAATAGTAACATGAACTTTGGATAGACACCCCACACTTTGAAATATTTCAAGTTGGATTTCCTTCCTTTTCATTTCTCATATGGAATAGATTGTGTCTTGAACAAACAAAATGGTTTGCTTTCGAAAAAGACAAAACTTTTTATTGTTCCTTTTTGCTGTAAAGATTGTTCCTCGACACAAGTTTTATGGTTAACCTGAACTTATAAATAATGCATCCATCATTTCTTTCAACGTTCGATTTTTTCATTAGATTGAGGTTAATATAGAGCAGCAGTTTGATGGATCATTCTACTTTTCAAACATATTTCTGCATAAATAGATTTATACTCTCCATTCTTATCACTTTTTATCTTTTTCAAATTTATTTTCAACTTCGATATTACATTGTCTAGACATTTCTATTGTTTCATCCTTACCATTCAGCAAATAAACATAGTCATTTCTAATGCAATTGTCAATAGAAGTAATGAGATACTTTTTCTCACCATGAGATGGTGTTGACTTCACATCACAAATGTCAGTCTAAATCAATTCTAAGAGATTAGAATTCCTTTCAACAGATTTTTAAGAATGCTAAACATACTTAGATTTTACAAAAAACTTGACATTTTTATTTATTGCACTCAAAGTTAGACAAAACTTCTAAGTTGATCAGCTTTCTTACAAGGTTTTGTAATTGGCATGCCCCAAGTGTTCATGTCACAAACATTGACTCAAACAAGTAAGAACAAATAAAAATATTGAGTTCGAAAAGCTCTTAGCGAGGTAGCTTTTTCATCACTAATATTTTGTTCCTATTTTTTACAATTGTGCTTAATACAAACATTGTTTAGAGTAATCACCTTTTCATATGTCCTTTTCAGAAGGACCTTACCATAACTTTCAATTTGTTTGTTATTGAACTACCCATGAACAAAGTTTCATCGATTTCAATAAAGGCAATATAGTCCAAATGTTACTTTTACAAAAAAGCAAAATAAATTTTTTAAAAAGCAAAATTTTGAAATTGAAAATATTTTTTTAAATTGAAAATAAATTTTGGAGTTGAAAATATTTTTAAAAAGCAAAATTAATTTTTTGTGAGGGGGTGGTGTTGGGGGCGGAGGGCGGGGGGGGGGGGGGGGGTGGTCAGAGATCGGGTGAAAAACTAAAATTTTGAAATTGATTTTTTTTTTAATTGATGTTTTACCCAAAAAAAATGTAATTTGAAATTGGAGGAGAGCTTTGGAAAATGTTTTCCTTAATTTTTGAAGGGAAGTCATTTTCCTTAATTTTGAGGAAAATGAGTTGATTTGGAAAATACATTTTCCAAAACTCTTGCCCAACCAAACATGAGAAAATTGAAAAACATTTTCCAGAAAATGTTTTCCTTCATACCAAACACACTCCTTAAGTGACACTATTTTCAGAAAAAAACACAATTATTTTGAACACGTATATATATATATAATTTGGTTGTTTCATACTAGTCACACCATATACTAGTAATAGAGAAATTCAACAACCACAATACAGAATATACTCCAAGAATTTTGTGGGTCTAACATAATATAAAAGTATCACTAAATTTCATATCTTTTGCACCAAAATTAGACAACAAATCTTATCATATCTTTATCATAAGCAAAGAACCCCACATTTTAAATGTGATCTCAAAAATATTTTTCAAGTATTTGAAAATCATTTTTCCAGACCATCAAATGTCATTGGCAGTATGGAATAAAGTATTTTTTTTCTAAAAAGAATAAAACATATTCTTAGATTATCACATAGAAATGTTTTTCTTTTCAAATAGTTTTCCAACTATAGCATTTTGACGTACTATTTTATCAAACAAAAATATGTGTATCTCATTCTGCAAACTAGCGAATTTTAAAGGCAACATTATTTGCCAAGGAAAATTCATTAAAAAAAACATAAGATTAGCAGAACTTTTTCCAATGATACACATGATTGATATCAAAACTGTTAACTTTCCTCCTTATATTAATTATAAGAAGGTTACCTGGTGTAATCTTTAACCATAATACCACCAATTTTTTCTTCTGTACATTCTCACTTCAATCATGCTAAGCGAAACATCGAATTATGGAGAAGTAATGCATTAATCTTCTACTTCCAAATGATCTATTTCTCTCAATCAGCAGAATACAAGAAATACAATAATATCTCATAATTTCCTTAAGATTATTATTCATCTTGTATTCCTAACATACTTAGAACAAAAACTTAAAAAACTTTGAAGACAACAAAGTTTAAGAACATTTCACAACTAGAAAATTAAAACTAGTAGCGAAACTAGAATCGGAAACAGACTAGAAAAAAATATAGAAATATTTTTTTTAAAGAAGAATTGTTGTTAATCTGTGCCCAAAGAATCTTACTGATTCCAATAAAAATTGCAAAAATACGAAGTTACCAAAGTTAATGAACCAGTGAAGAACAAAAGAATAGAAGAACAAAAATTAATTCACAAATCTAAAATTTGTAACACATACTAGAATCTAGAAAAATAGAAAGAAGATCTAGCCCACTGAATACACAATGTCCCCTTAAAAAAATTATTCCCCTCTAGTATTCGAGGTTTGATTTGGAATATGTCATCCCAATATAGAATGATATCAATCACCAGTGTATTAATATCTAAAACGCTGGTGTCAGAGAGCCACTCAACGGCAGTAAAGTACACTTAGAATACTAGATTTAGTACTAGAAGAAAAAGTCCATAAATTCTATTTAAATTGAGAGAAAATTCCTCAATTTATAGAAAACAAAGAGTAGTGCGAAAGGTTCTTATTGTGCCTTACCGAAAAGGTCACAAACCTTTGGAAAAGTCACAATCTTTCGAAAAGGTTGTCACCTTTCATAAAAGTCACAACTTTCCATAAAAGTCACAATTTTTCATAATAGTTACAACTATTCATAAAAGTCGCAACCTTTCATAAAATTCACAACTCTTCATAAAAGTTGTAACTCTTCATTTTCCATTCACACCTTTTAATCCAACAGAAATTAGACACGCGATGCATAAAGTCAAAATAAAAATAATTTCGGCTAGTGATATGACATAAAAAATGAAAGAAAATCATTTTGACTAGTAATATGATATAAAGCTAAAGGAAAATGGTCCCGTCTAGAGATGTGATATAACAACGAAGAAAAATGATTCTAGCTAGTAATACGATATAAAATCGATGGAAAATAGTTTCAGTTAATGATATTGTGCTAATGTGAAGTGATTCTGACAAGTGTTTACTTACCATGATATGAGGAACTTGATACATGAAAATAAGCATTTGATACTTGTGACTGATCTACTTGATTCTCGTGGTTGATCTACTTGATAGTTGTGAGTGAACTTAATATTTGTGATTGACATACTTAATATTTGTGATTGACATTAATGACATACTTAATACTCGTGCTTTGTTGAGCTGCGACTACTAGACTATAATTGTTAAACCTTGTAAGTTGTATGTTGTATAACTGATAGGTTGGACTGATTTCTGTGCAAGTTGTATATGAGGAGGTTCACTTGGGATGAAATGATTACTCAATTTCTATCTAGTTATGTTTTGTTTAGTTGGTTGCTCCTTAAGTGCCATGTCGTTTTATGCTCACTCCTTTCTTTTACACTCGTATAGGTTCTGAGTCCGACCTGTGTCATCTACTTCTTCTCCTATTTTCGAGGCCGTCAATGGACTTTGAAAGGTAGTTGTTTATCATTCCGACGGGCCCTCTTGTTCCTTATTTATGTTTTTTTCTATTCTAGAAACCATTGAGAATTGTATTGTCATTTAAATTCTACCTTATTGTATTAATGGTTTGTACACGTGACAATCAAATTTTAAATTTTTTTGTTATAATAAATAAGTTTTTTGCTTTTATGTTATTTTAGTTATACTTTCCACATTTTCTTATTGATTCGTTGGGTTGAGGCTGACTTGTCTTGATTGTAATAAATGAGTGTCATCGCATTCATTTTCATGTCGTGACAATATATTTTATTCATCTAATAAAAAAATAACAATTTTAAACTCACATCTCAACAACTAGATATGATGCTAACGAAGTAGGAATTTTATTGCGAAAAGAATAAAATCACAAAATGTAAAATAATATTTGTATCTTGGGAATTTTTTTCCTAAAAATTCAGACATTATTATATGAAGAATGTGTTCTTATGTGGTGAATGCAATATGATTTCTTTTGGTCTATCTATGAAAATTTAAATGTGTATAATAAAATTGTTTCAAGTTTAAATAGACAATAGAATTTACACGAAAACCCTTGAATAATTTAAAATATTTAAAAATGATCTGATTAAGTATTTCAATGAATGTGAGATTACTTGACATAAATAAAAATTTATTCTGATTTATATAAAATAATCAAGAACTGAATGTTTATAAGTTCTCACATATCAATACTATTAGAAACTAATGTACTTTGTAAATATCATCTAATTAGATATATATTATGTTGTAAGTTTATTGGTGAGATTCAACCCTCTTCAACAAGAAGACACCAAAAAAAGGTGTTAAACATATATTCAGATATTTTCAAATAATTAATTTGAAATTATTTTGTTCTAATACATCCAAGTAAGAAATAATCGATTATGCAGATGCAACTAATTTTTCTACCACATAAAAGTCAGATCTAAGTAAGTTATTTATTAACATATGTAAGTGTAATTATATTATGATATTCGATGAAGCAATAAATAGTCATCATTTCTTTAAATTATGCAAATCTAGTAATCTTTTATGAAGTCAACACGGAGTGTGTATGGTCAGATTAATGACCCGATATATTTTGCAATTATACAATCTTTTTATGCAAACAAAGATTTACAAAAAAATGTATGAAAATAATATTGCTTTATCATATTGCACCAATTTTATTTTTTTTACACATGATCTTCAACGAAGTGGTGAGATAGGTGTTAACAAATCCGTGCAAGTGATAATATTGAAACTTTTTTAAAGCATTACCAATACCAACATTTAAAAATTAAGATATTAAATTGAAATGCATCGACTATAGATATCAATTAAAACTTTCATCATGGATAAGTAAAGTATGTATCGTACTTTTTCCCCTTATTTATGAATTTGTCCGGCCGAATTTTTGAAATAAAATATTTAATAAGACAATACTCAAAAGTCTTCTACGATATATATATATATATATATATATATATATATATATATATATATAATATATATATATACTACTTTTTTTACTATATTTTTTTCATTGAAGTTAATATATTAAAATTATAACAAGATACATTATCTTTTAAAGGACACTAGAAAGAGTGTTATGAATTCATTATATTTAATAATTGAAGATATACATATACAATAGACTCGAGGAAGAAGCCTCGGCTAACTCCGTGCCAGCAACCACGGTAAGACGGGGGGGGAGTGTTCTTTGGAATGACTGGGCGTAAAGGGCACGTAGGCGGTGAATCGGGTTGAAAGTGAAAGTCGCCAAAAACTCTGACCATCCATCTATCATTGGAATAAAAAAAAATTGGTCCGTCCAACGTCTTTGACCTTGTTCCAAGAAGATCTCATTTCGCATTCTTCCAGTATGAACCAGTTAAAGAACATACATTGTAGAAGACAGAACTAACTTTTCCCCTTTCCTTAGAGTTAAGTGTCCCAAGGGCCTCTTTCTTTGCCCCTTGGTTCGCTAGCTGACTTGCCAGCGCTGACGATAAGCCACCGCCCAGTAGTGCTCTCTGAGCTTGATTGCTTTGAGTATTAATAGAGCACTTTGGAATGGCATATACATCACATATCCTGAATCAAGTAAAAAATTTGGGGTTCCAACAACCTACTGCTACATCCATTTCATTAGGAATTGATGATCTTTTAACAATACCTTCTAAGGAATGGCTAGTTCAAGATGCTGAACAACAAAGTTTGATTTTGGAAAAATACCATCAGTATGGAAATGTACACGCGGTAGAAAAATTACGTCAATTTATTGAAATATGGTATGCTACAAGTGAATATTTGCGCCAAGAAATGAATCCGAATTTTAGGATGGCT
>CM064966.1:35118401-35250083 GCA_032847665.1 Solanum chilense
CTTCTATTGCTTCCCAATTGACGAACTTGACTAAACAGAATGTTCCATTTGTATGGTCAGATGAGTGTGAGGAAAGTTTTCAGAAGCTCAAGACTCTGTTGACTACTGCACCTATCCTTACCTTGCCAGTAGAGGGTAAGAACTTCATTGTTTATTGTGATGCATCCTATTCTGGTTTGGGTGCAGTGCTAATGCAAGAGAAGAATGTGATTGCTTATGCTTCGAGGCAATTAAAGGTGCATGAACGTAATTATCCGACCCATGATTTGGAGTTGGCCGCGGTAGTATTTGCATTGAAGCAATGGAGGCACTATTTGTATGGGGTTAAGTGTGAGGTCTATACGGACCATCGTAGCCTACAGTATGTCTTCACTCAGAAAGACTTGAATTTGAGATAGAGGAGATGGATGGAACTACTCAAGGACTACGACATCACTATCTTATACCATCCGGGAAAAGCAAATGTTGTGGCAGATGCGTTGAGTAGAAAGGCGGGAAGCATGGGAAGTCTAGCTCATTTTCAATTCTCAAGGTGCCCGTTTGCTAGGGAAATCCAAAATTTGGCTAATGATTTTATGAGGCTAGAAGTGAATGAGAAGGGAGGATTTTTAGCTTGTGTGGAGGCGAAATCTTCTTTTCTTGACCAGATTAAGGGGAAACAGTTTGATGATGAGTAACTAAGGCGAATTCGGGATATGGTGTTACGAGGAGAGGCTAAAGAAGCAATAATTGATGAGGAAGGTGTTTTGAGAATTAAGGGAAGAGTATGTGTGCCACATGTTGATGACGTGATCCACACTATTCTTACAGTGGCTCATAGTTCCGGATATTCCATACATCCTGGTGCAACCAAGATGTACCGTGATCTAAAACAACACTTTTGGTGGAAGAGAATGAAGTGTGATATTGTGGATTTTGTTGCCATATGTCCGAACTGTCAGCAAGTAAAGTACGAACATCAGAGGCCCGGAGGAACACTTCAAAGAATGCCCATTCCTGAATGGAGGTGGGAGAGAATTGCAATGGACTTTGTGGGTGGTCTTCCAAAGACATTGGGGAAGTTTGATTCTATTTGGGTAATTGTGGACAGATTAACTAAGTCTGCTCACTTCATTCCGGTCAAGGTGATCAACAATGCAGAAAAGTTAGCCAAAATCTACATCTCAGAAATCGTTCGGTTACATGGGGTTCCACTTTCCATCATATCTGATAGAGGTACGCAGTTTACTTCTAAGTTTTGGAGAACCTTGCATGCTGAATTAGGTACTAGATTGGATCTTAGTACTGCATTTCATCCTCAGACCGATGGTCAGTCTGAGCGAACGATTCAAGTGTTGGAGGATATGCTCCGTGCGTGTGTGATAGAATTTGGTGGCCATTGGGATAACTTCTTACCCTTGGCGGAGTTTTCATACAATAATAGCTATCACTCCAGTATCGACATGGCTCCATTTGAAGCATTGTATGGGAGGAGATATAGGTCTCCCATCGGTTGGTTTGATGCGTTTGAGGTCAGGCCTTGGGGTACGGATCTATTGAGGGATTCATTGAAAAAGGTGAAAGCTATTCAAGAAAAGCTTTTAGCGGCTCAAAGTAGACAAAAGGAATATGCGGATCGAAAAGTTAGAGACTTAGAGTTCATGGAGGGTGAACAAGTCTTGTTGAAAGTTTCGCCCATGAAAGGGGTGATGCGGTTTGGAAAAAGGGGTAAGTTAAGTCCAAGGTATATTGGACCATTTGAGGTACATAAGCGAGTAGGGGAGGTGGCTTATGAATTAGCCTTGCCTCCAGGGCTGTCTGGAGTACATCCGGTATTTCACGTGTCCATGTTGAAAAGGTATCATGGAGATGGAAATTACATCATTCGTTGGGATTCGGTTCTGTTCGATGAGAATTTGACTTATGAAGAGGAACCTGTTGCTATTCTGAGTAGAGAAGTTCGCAAGTTGAGGTCGAGAGAGATTGCATCCATCAAAGTTCAATGGAAGAATTGACCGGTTGAAGAGGCTACTTGGGAGAAGGAGGCAGATATGCGGGAAAAATACCCACATCTGTTTACAGATTCAGGTACTCCTTTTCGCCCTTGTTTTTCTTCTTTTGATCGTTCGGGACGAACGATGGGTAAATTGGTATCTATTGTAACGACCTGTTTAGTCATTTTGAGTAGCAGATTTTATTTCTGGAAAAACTGGCTGATACGACGGACACCACGACGGACCGTCATGGGCACGACGGACCGTCGAGGGTGTCCCGTTCCAAAACACTTGGAATTATGAATTTGAGTGCTGAAATTAAGTCTCTGAACTCTGTGACGGACCTGCAGGATGGACCGTCACAGTCACGACGGACCGTCGTGAGGCCCCATTTCAAAACACTTCAACTCTTGAGAATTTGGTACTGGGAAAAACTCTCTGATAGTCGTGACGGAAGTGCAGGACGGACCATCACAGACTCTTGGGTGGAAATGGAGTCTAAGACTGTTGCGACGGACCTGCAGGACGGACCGTCGCAGGCACGACGGACCGTCACAGGTTGCGTAATCCCAGGTGGGGTCGGATTTCTGGCTAATTTTTAAAGGGGTGTTTTGGACTATTCCGGCTTTAATTTATAAAATTAGTGGGTTAATGTTATTAGTTCAATTCCTTGGGGGTTGAAATACTAACTTTGAGTTAATTGGTGGGTGGGTTTCATCACCTTTTATTCTTGAAATCTTGTGATTTAGGGTAAGAAGAAGAAGGTTGGAGGAAGAAATTAGAAAGAGAAAGAGAAGAGAAAGAGAGGCGCTTGAGAGAGAAGGAGCAAGGCTTCCTTGAAGATTTCTTGCTTGAACACAAATCCTTGGTGAAGGTAGGTTATGGTTTATGCTATTTGTAGTAAACTCTTAATAGCAAATGATATGTATTGGGTAATCTTGTAAACCCTTCTATATGCTTAATTGTATGATTGTATGAGTGTGATTATATGTTTGTGATAAATTAAGCATGATGAAGCTTTTGAACCCTAAATCTTGAAGAAACCCTAACCTACTTGTTATGAGAATTGTGATGCCTTAGTATAAAAGAAGGCTTGATGAACTATGTTTTGTTATTGATGATGCCTTAGTATAAAAGAAGGCTTGATGAACTATGTTTTGTTATTGATGATGCCTTAGTATAAAAGAAGGCTTGATGAACTATGTTTTGTTATTGATGATGCCTTAGTATAAAAGAAGTCTTGATGAACTATGTTATGAGAATTGTGATGCCTTAGTATAAAGAAGGTTTGATGAATTAGAGGATCGGGTGCCACGTTCCGGTACCAGGATAGTATATGAGGATTGGAGTGTCACGTTCTGACACCGGGGTAGTATATGGATCGGGTGCCACATTCCGGTACCAGGATAGTATATGAGGATCGGAGTGTCACGTTCCGACACTAGGATAGTATATGGATCGGGTACCACGTTCCGGTACCAGGATAGAATGAGGATCGGAGTGCCACGTTCCGGCACATGGTGTTAGTGGAGCGGAGTGTCACGTACCGACACGAGAGGAATAAGTTCTGAATCGGGAAAGATGCTAATATGCTAAAGCTAATGAACCTATTTCCCAAATGAGTATGGTATTGAGGCTTGAGTCCTCCTGGATGAACTTGGTGATACTTATTGATGATTTTAGTACTTGTTGTTACTACATGTTGAGTATCATAGTTGATTTGTGAGATTAACTGATATATACTGTTTTCTATTCTGAGTTGGCCGATGATACCTACTCAGTACGTGTGGTTGTACTGACTCCTACTTGTTTGTTTCTTTCTTGTATTTGTGGAGTGCAGCAAACGTGCCGTCGTCTTCAACTCGACCGCGATTCTAGCCAGTCTTCACTGCACCGGATCTCAGGGTGAGCTATGCTTCTAGCTTGGACTGGATCTTCTTCTTCTCGTCCTGATGCCTTGAAGTTCCGGCATGGACTAGCTTTTATTTGTTTTTGCTTCTTATAATACTCTTAGTTTCGTAATTTGATCATAGATGTTCTTGTGATGATGACTTCCAGATTTGGGGATATTTATAGTATTCGTTTTTCGTTATTGAGTTAAGTCTTCCGCGTTGTATTTTATTAATTATGTTTGGGTTTTAGATTGGTTGGTCCGCTCACATAGGAGGGTAAATGTGGGTGCCAGTCGCGTCCCCGATTTGGTCATGACAACTTTTCAGAGCATTCCTCAAAACAGCCACCCTCAACTCATGGCTTTGCCATGAGTCAAGGTACACAATACCCAAAGTTGGGTCAGGGCCATAACGAAGGTTGTCTATGCATTACCCACCCTCAACTTATGCTTTTGGCATAAGCTGAGGTGCACATGTCCAAGGAGGGACCAGGGCCAACATATTGTCAGTTGGGGTGAAAAAGAAAGGTTTAATTGTAAGCTCAAATTATTTGGATCAAAGAAGGATAACTTTCATTTGGTTTCTTTTATTTAGGCTTGAAATGGGCTATTTTGAATAAGGGCCTATTATCCTTTCCTAATTGTCTGTTACAACTTACTTTTAGTAGGACTAACCAGGCAAGTTCTAGCTCAGTACCAATAGTGGACTATTCAAATTTCCTCACACTCACTTGACATCTCATCACTATACCAGATTATCAGACACCTAGTTTGACTTGAAGATTTAGGGTAATGCAATGGTGTAACTCTATTTCATGTTTAGAGCCACACAATTATCAGTTACTACGCCTAGTCATGCAACATTTTCTAGTTTTATCAGGATATCATTTTAGCCATCATGCTTCAGACTTAAACTATGTACAAAAGATGTAACGTGCCGGTTCCACAGAAAAAGTAATCAGTCTTTTGGGGAAAAAGAACACAGGCAAGAAAACCCCAAAAGAGGATAGTGAGTTTTGCTACTCAGACTTCACCCTAACACTAACTTTCCATTTACCCCACCCCCAACAAAAAAAAGGATGCAATTGTCCCCAATGCATAAAAAATCTAAATATTAGAGTGGTAGGTAAAGCAAACCTGTGGCGCATAGCGCCGTCGATCAGCAAGCTGGTGGGTCCGGTTTCCCGGAACCCACGTCCTCTGCAATCTGGACACCCTCAGTGCTGTCCTCAGCAGCAACCGCACCATCAGTAGTGCCTCCTGATGTCTCTACAGTGCAGGAGCTAGACGCCCCAGCCGCTATGTGCGATGCTCTGATTTGGTGTGCCTCCGCCTCAGCAAGTGAGGCTCTCCTCGCAGCCTCCATCTCTCGGCGCTCCTTCTTCCTTGCTCGCGCCTCATCGTCTGCTCGACCCCTACGCCTCTTGGCACTCTTTGGAGGGGGAAGTGGTGGAATTTCAGAAGTAGTAAACAGGGCCGCCAATACTTTTCCTTAGCAGGCTCGACAGAAGGGGCCTCAGAATCCGGCACCCTCGCTGCTAGTATCGTGGCGATGTCTGCACGAAGACTGTCGACTGCAGCCTGAAGAGTCGACACATCTACCGGAGGGGCTGGTCGAGCTAACACTCTCAACGCAAAGGCATCTAGCTGCTGGTTAACCTCAGCAATCTTCTGCTGCATCTTCCTATCTATACGCGCTTCAGACTCAGTAATAGACTTCAGCATCCACGGCTGGATATGATGCAGAAGAGTGGCCATTTGTGCCTCCAGTTTTTGGACCCTAGCAAGCAGGGTCAGTAACGGTAGAGGGGCTGTGTGAGAGGAGCTCGGGGCTGTGCTACTACCCTGGATAGACTCGACCGGGGTAGTGTCAGTAGATGCCTGTGTAGATGTGCGGGCCTGGGCAACCGTATCCACAGGATCATCAGCAAGAGGGGGAAGCTCTTGACGGGGCCCTCTGCATGGCGCCAACTCATTGGCCTCGTCTCTGATGAGGCCGATGTCCACGGTGCCCTGCGGGTTCTTCAACTGATTTATGTGCCATATAGGCACACCTGCGGATCTTCAAAGGGCAAAGATCATACACGAGAAGGGGTAGGTAGTAGTGACCTTGAATGCCCTCTCGTGCATGACTGCCTGGAGAAGCCATGTGAAGTCCAACTCGTATCCGGCTATCATCGTCGCCATCAACACTGCTCGATCCTAGGTGATGATGTTATCTGCAACTGTGGGGGAAAGGCAGTGACGGACGAGCAGCCACAAGAACTTTGCAACGAACGTGAGGTTGGCCTTCTTGATGGCCCCCTTCGGCTCAGTGACCCAATTGGCACCCTCTCCGTCGACTGATAGGTGCAGAGACATCCACCTCTTGGTGGTCTCTCTCAGTGCTGGCTCACGTAAGAACTGGCCATCCTTCACTATATGCCAGCGGTAGTCAAAGTCGGCAGTGTGTGGAGTCCGAGTGGAATCAACACTCTCGCCATATAGAAACCGGCGCATGGCTGGCAGGGAAATGTCAACCTGCACGCCCCGGACTCGGACCTGCTCAAGTGGGGCCTGTTTAGCGGGGGCAACCCGCCTATCGATCTGTGATCGGAGAGTCTTTACATAGGATGCGTAGAACTCTCGGACCATTTCCTCGCTGTATCGTCCCAACGGACGTGCTGTCCACTTTAAGTGATGCCTAGTGAAGAGGTTATGAATCTCCGGCATTGTTGGGAGACTCCCTGTAAGTACCCGCCGCTCCAAGGTGAGTGTTCGAGTCATTACTCCTTTATCAGTCAGGAACTTGGTGTCGGAGTGAACTTGAAACTGGCCGTCGACACACCACCGGTTTGGCTGGTCAGAGGCTGGGGTGGAGACCTGGGCTGGTGCGCCGGATGTAGAGTCTGAACTGTCAGCCTCATCAGACGAGGCCGACGCTGCAGTGGTGGCGGGTGCAGGAACCTCAGCAGAGCCAGAGGCTTCCTCAGACCATGATACTCCTAAGGAGCCAGACGCTCCTTCCTCATTTGTAGCCGACCAGAGGGTGTGTCGGTCAGTGTGCGCTCCTCATTAGACTGGGAGGGAGTGACTACGCCGGACGCCACCTTAGTGGGTGTGGCTCTGGGAGCACGTGCAGCACGAGAAGCTGTGGAAGTGCTTGGGGGCACGTACTCAGGGTCACGCTCATCATCAGAGCCGATGATCAAGCGTGAAGATGCGGCAACCGACTTTGATCGCCCGCGTGCGTAGGTTCGGTCTTGCTTGGGTTCCATAGTAGATAGTACCTGCAAAGGATCACTATTAGTACGAGTAGTGGCAAACAAGACAAGCGAAACCATACGATAGAAAACAGTGAAAATAATATGTAAATGCAGTATAAACAGTGACACACGACGGGCCAGGTGACTGCTCATCGTGACTATGACGGACCGTCGTGAGGTCCGTCGTGATGTACTTAGACTCTTTATAAATAGAGAACCCTGAAAGAAGGTCTCTGACTAGCGTGACAGTGTGTGCAGGACGGACCGTCACATGTACGACGGTCCGTTGTAGATGTCCGTCGTAGGACACTTGGGAAAAAAAATGGAGACCCTTAGGAGAGGGGTCTCTGACCGTTATGACGGTCAAGCAGGACGGACCATCGTGGGTACGACGGTCCGTTACAAGTGTCCGTTGTAGGACACTTGGAAAAAAAATGGAGACCCCTTAGGAGAGGGGTCTCTGACCAGTATGACGGTCATGCAGGACGGACCGTCGTGGGTACGAAGGTCCGTCACAAGTGTCCGTTGAAGGACACTTTGAAAAAAAATGGAGACCCTTAGGAGAGGAGTCTCTGACCGATATGACGGTCATGCAGGACGGACCGTCGTGGGTACGACGGTCCGTCACAAGTGTCCGATGAAGGACACTTGGAAAAAAAATGGGAGACCCCTGGAAACAGAGTCTCTGTCTAGCAAGATGGTTATGCAGGATGGACCGTCGCAAGAACGACAATCCGTCACATCTGTCCAGTAGGACAGGGGAGCTAGGGCTTGTGCAACGGACCCTACAATGGCCCATCGTAGCTACGACGGTCCGTCATCGGGGTCTCATTTGGAATGAAAGAGACAGAACTGTAGGTACCCTAAGCAACCCCGATGAACCCACATAGTCTTGTAGTGTTGTGGACCTTTATGTGTCTATCCCAACAACCTAGGAAACTATTAATGCAAAATAACCTATGTCTAGGGTTGTCAACATGGCAATTTCGAACATTTTGAGCCTAGGTTTAGACATAATCATATAAAGGAAACAAAATACGACTAAGAACTAAGCTAATACTAACTAATAAACAAAAATACAAGATAAATGAGTATAAATTTAGAGACACATACCTTAGAAATAGAGAAAAACAAATGGACATTGACTCAGTTGGCTGGGTAGACACCTTCAGCAGCAGCTCCGACTAGTAGATGATAGTTTTAAGGCTTTGGAGAATTGTGGGGGTAATGATCTGTTAGAGGGAAATGTGGAAGTTGAAAAGTGAGGGGAGATGAGAGGAATAGTGAATGAGTGGGGTGAAAATTAGGGGTTGGGGTGTTTAAACGGTCAGATTTTTAAAAGGGTCCAGCCGGGTCGGGTCGGGTATATTTCATTAATCACGCGACGGTTCCCCGATGATGGTCCGTCGCAATTGTGATGACCCGTCGTTGGTTCCGTCATGTGTGCCCTAAATTCAAAATAGCAGAAAAGCGTACCTGGTACAACGGATGTATACGACGGTCCGTCACAGGTGAAATGGACCGTCGATGTTTCCGTCAGTGACTGCTGCAGAGTAATTTTCTGCAGAATTCCCTGGTGATATGCCTGCAAATTGAAAACCCATTAATAGAAAAATGCTACCATTACTAATAAAAATGATAAGTATTGGGTTGCCTCCCAACAAGCGCCTTATTTAATGTCGCGGCACGACTAGGGACCCTTGATTACTCAGACTTCATCAAGATGGTATGTTTCTATAGCTTCTTTCCCCGATGCTTTATGCCCAAAATAGAGTTTTATTCTATCTCTATTCCTCTTAAACCGCACTCCCTCCTTGGCTTTTAACTCCACTTCTCCATGAGGCAATACTTGGGTAATCAAGTAAGGTCCAGTCCATTTGGACTTGAGCTTGCCCGGAAGACAAGGTGACCCAGAACTGTCTACAAGCACCAAGTCTCCAACCATACACTCTTGTTTTGCAGTTTTTTGGTCATACTCCTTCTTCATCTCTTCCTTGTGGGATATGGCAGATACCGATTGGAGCTCACCACTCTGCCTCATGGTCTTACAAATGTTGAAGGTCGCTTCTTTATTATTCAACCGAAATGTCATCTGTCCCTTCTCCATATCAACTAAGGCTCTACCTGTAGCTAGGAATGGCCTCCCAAGGATAATAGGCACTTCAAAATCAACCTCACAATCAAGAATAACAAAATCAGCCGGAAAGATGAATGACTCCACTTTTACTAGCACATCATGAAGTATCCCTATGGGCCGTTTCACTGTCCGATCAGCCATCAGTAGCCGCATCGCAGTGGGTTTTGGATCCCCCAAACCCAACTTCTTTTAAATCGAGAGGGGCATGAGATTTATGCTTGCCCCCAGATCACATAATGCTTTCGCAAAATGTAATGATCCAACTGTACAAGGAATAGTGAATGCACCCGGATCTTCTTTCTTTTGTACGAGGGATCTTGTAGCAATAGCACTAAAATGCTGCAGTCTATCATCATCCTCGAAAGTGACTAATCTTTTCTTGGTGACCAGATCTTTCATAAATTTGGCATAACCGGGCATTTGTTTTAGAGCTTCTACCAAAGGGATATTGATAGAAAGCTTCTTGAACATTGTTATGAAGCGCCGGTATTTACCATCCTCGGTCTTTTTCACTAATCTCTGGGGGAAAGGTGGTGGTGTCCTAGGCATGGGGATTACCTTCATAGGTATTTCTGCATCTTTTCCATTAATTTCCTCTGCTTCACCATTACCCTTTTTCACATTATCATTATCCTTTCTCACATTTTCCTCAGTAGATGGCATAGGTGGGTCAATGGTTTGCTTACCACCCCGAGTAGTGATTGCCATACAGTGCGCGTCATTCTTTGGATTTTGGACAGTGTTGCTAGGAAGAGTGCCCGGTTGCCGTGTGTTTAATGTCGTAGATAATTGGGCCATTTTCAATTCAATCTGCTTAATCGAAATTGCATGTGTATCAACTTTTTGCTTAATACTAGCTAAGTCACCCCTTAACTCTTTGATGTTCTCATCACTAGCATCGAATCTCCTCATCATTTTGTGCAACATATCCTCAACTCGTGCCATACTATCTCCACCATCCCTAGGAGTAACTTCACGATTTTGGGGAGGAACATAGGGTCCATTCCTGTCGTTTCTGTTACCATAGCTACCCCTGTTGAAGTTGATGTCGCAATTGTAGTTTCCATCTCGGACATAATGACCCTCACGGTTGTAATTACCATAGTTCCGACCTTGGTTCCCTTGACCTTGGCGCCAATTATCCTGATTTTTGCCTTGAGAGCTTGGTCGGAAACCCCCCATCTGCTCATTTACTGCATAAGTGTCCTCCGCATAAAAACACTCATCGTTTGGAGGTGGTGGTTTAGCCAGGTAGTTGACTGCATTTACCTTTTCTGCACCCCTAGTGACATGTTTTAGTACCAACCTAATCTCAGTTCTCATCTGAGCTATTTCTTCACGAATCTCATCTGTGGCTGGGTTGTGAGTGGACTGCACTGCGAATGTGTTTCTTCCTGTATCGGACTTCCAAGAACTCCAAGCTTTATTATTTTGAGAGATTTTCTCTAGTTTTTCTGCAATCTCAGCATAAGGGCATTCCCCATAAGATCCACCTGCTATTGTGTCCAACACCGCTTTGTTGTTATCATCCTGTCCCCGATAGAAGTATTCTTTCAGTGACTCATCATCTATGCTGTGATTTGGAACACTTCTCAAGAATGAGGTGAATCTATCCTAAGAACTACTAACTGACTCTTCTGGTAGTGCCACAAAGTTGTTCACTCTGTCTTTGTGGTTTAGTTTCTTTGAGACCGGATAGTAGCGTGCCAAGAACACATCCCTTAACTGGTTCCAAGTAAAGATTGAGTTGTATGGGAGCTCAGTGAACCATATAGCAGCCTCTCCCGTCAGTGAGAGAGGAAACACTCTGAGCCCTATCACATCTAGATCCAAATCAGGCCTCCCCACACAACTTTTACACACTACCCTTACCTTAGCTATATGGGCATCTGGATCCTCAGAAGGTAGCCCTTAAAACAAACCTCTGGCAGTGAGCATTTGCACCAGGCTACTAGTTACCACAAAAGTGTGGCCTGTGGGTAGAGGGGGTAAGACAAGTGGCCCATCCTAGTCTGCTATGTTATCATACCCTCTATAGTATGCTTGAGGCCGTGGACCGGGATTTTGTCCCCTCTGTTGATGTTCAACCGTAGCGTCGGGTAACATCTGACCATGAACATCCACTGGATCTGGGATGTTCTGGTTTAGATCCTCATCATTTATTCCCAAGTTTCAATTCATATTGCGCAGTGTACGCTTTACCTCGTGATCGTAGGGAAACAAGGGTTCTCTTCCTCTCCGTGTATTTGGCATACAAGGAGGATAGTTCTGAAAGGAAATCAAAAACAATAAAACAAAGTAAAATCAAAAAAATATCAACTAAACTTTAGTAATAAGTTCAAGTTAATCTAAAAGCTAAATTCCCCGGCAGCGGCGCCAAAATTTGATACGCTCAAACTTACTTCTCAAATGAGAAGTAAAATGGTCGCGTCAAGTAAATAACCCAACTAGTGAGGTTCGGATCATTCCCACGAGGAAAATAGTCTAGACTTAACTTCAACTTGTTATTACTATTGTTCAGTTGATGACTTCCTTAGAAAGTAAAAACATAAAAAGGGGGGTTTGTATTTCCTAATGAGTAAAAATAACTAATGAAATTGAAAGAGACACTTGACAGCTTTTAATGTTGGTTTTAATCAATTAATCAAAGTAACTAGGGTTTACGTGTTCCCCACAGGTTCATAGCTTGATAACTCTAACTATAACAATTCTTTCCTAATCTTGCATGCAAAGTTATAAGTTATGTATTTCTAAATCCTTGGTCCGGCATCTAGAAAATCTCACTCCGCACCTTGGTCCGGCTACGTGTGTTGCTTTCCTAACCCTTATCCTTACCTCATATTAAGCATCGTATTCGATATTTGACTAAGTTATTACCTCGTACCAATCAATACTAGCCTATTAGATAGTATACACTAAATCTATGTCAATAATTCTTTTCCTATTATCTACCTCCTTGGTCTGACAAGTAGCATTAAGGCGAGTTCTAACGTTGATCATCCGTTAAGAAGACTTCTAAGCGAAAGAATTATTAATACATGCAAGACACTATTCTAGAATTGTTATTTTAGCTAGGGTTTATCTCATTATTTGCCTATGGTTCCCACAACCCTAGTTATGGAGTTCAGTTACTCATAGCCATAAACACAGTATTCAAATATATTAAATAAGAATTCGTTTACTTACTTCAATGAGAAAGAATAAAGTCTGAAAGTGTGCTTGATTAATCACCAAAAATCACTTGTAAGAATCTCCAAAAATCAAACACTAATACACAAAGTCTAATAATATGATGTCTAATCTAGCAGAGACTAACCTCAAAAACGAGGTTTTTCGAACTATTTATAAAAAAATAAAAACCTAATTAAACAAGGATTCTAATTACTGGAAATCTGCCAAAACGCGGCTGGGTCGACGGACCGTCGTGGTCACAACGGACCGTCATGGACTCCGTCGCCCCATTCTTAGCAATTTCTTCTGCTGCTCTTTTAATTCCCCTCAACGGTAAGTATGACGGACCGTCATAGGCACAACGGTCCGTTGAGGGTCTTCGTTTGAAAATACTTCAACTCTTGGAATCTGGGTACTGGGATCACTTCTCTGATCTTCACGACGAACCTGCAGGACGGACCGTCATAGACATGACGGACCATCATAGACATGACAGACCGTCACAAGCTTCGTAATCCCACACTTGGTCAGACTTCCCGATCTTCCTTCAGCAGCTGCACTACGCTGCCACCTACGGACCGTCACAGGCACGACGGACCCTCATAAGCTCCGTAGGTGGTCTCTTCTGCATTTTTTCACTCAGAATCTCCGTATTCAGCTTTGGACAGATTTTCTGCAAAACAAAGAGAAACTTATATCAAAATTAGCACAAAAAGGCTTTCAGACACACTAAACTTAAGGAAAAAGTATTAATTATACCGTGAAACCACGGTATATCATCTATTGCGAGTAAGATATTTCCAAACAAATAAATCCCCTGTATAATATTTCATAGCAACTGTATTAGCTCTTTGACAGTACTAGGGTCTTTAAATTGACTCCACAATGATTGTTTAGTTCTAAACTCCCACCATTGTTTATATTGAAAAGATATACACACATCCTCTAGAAAGATTATACCAATGCCTCCTTCCATAATACGATATGCTAAAGTTTGCCATGAAGCCCAATGATACTTATTCCCTTCTTTATCACTGCACCAAGAAAAATAGCAATGATTGTTTTAATATATTTGAGAGTAGTCTTAGGAGAGGATATAGATGTCAAAGTGTGAAGAGGAACAGATTGTAACACATGCTTTACAAGAGTTTAAGATCTTTGATTGCCAACCATCTATCCTTTTAATAACTTTTTCTACTAAATTAGAATAATAAATGATTCTTTGACCCCCCTATATATAAAGGACAACCTATATATATAATAGAGCTATCCTTCATACTATAACCAGTTTCCTGCTTTATAGTATCTATAATCTCCTGTTTAGTATTTGCAGTTACCATGAAGAAACTTTTCTCCTTGTTCAATTGCTGATCTTACACCTTTTCATACTCAACAATAGTCTTCATGATTAGTTGTAGAGAGTTTGTATCAGTGGAGGTGAAAATGATTATATCATCCTCAAAACATATATGATTAATCTGTGGCCCTCTAACCTCCATGTGAAAACCCCTATACAAATTACTTTGACAAAGCATGTTAAGTTGCCTTTATAAAACTTCAGCACATTAAATAAATAGTGTTGGAGATAAAGGATCACCTTGTTTAAGACCTCTAGTTGAATGAAAGAAGCCATGTCTTTTTCCAATAATAACTATTGAATACCAATTATTACTCATGATTCTCCATATTGTATCAATGAATAATTCCCCAAAGCCTAGTTTCCTCAATACTAAGCATGTATAGGACCATGATACTCTATCATATGCTTTTACCATATCCAACTTGATCACCACATTATTCCCTTCTTTAGGTAATTTAATACCATGAATAATCTCCTGAGCCAACATAATGTTTTCAGAAATACTCCTACCTTTTACAAATCCATATTGATTATCTGAAATAATAGTAGGTAGAATTTGAGCCAGCCTAGTACTCATGATCTTAGAAATAATATTGTTAGTAAAATTACTAAGACTTATAGGTCAAAAATCGTTAAGTTTGTTAGGATGATCAACATTAGGCAGCAGGATCAGACATGCATGAGTCATGTTTTTAGGCATATCATAACCATTAAAGAAGGAATGTACAACAGCAAGAAGGTCATCTTTAATGATATCAAAGCAAAATTGATAAAATTTTCCCCCAATACCATCTGGTGCAGGAGCAAAATTTGGGTTCATATGCATAACCACCTTTCTCAATTCCACCAAAGTAGGCATCTTTTCCAACTCAAATTCTTATTCAGAAGAAATTATATTAGGAATACACTGTAAGCTCTCCTCCATTATTTTCTCTGTTTTACCAGTAAACATCTTATTATAATACTCACAAGCTTCTCTTGCTATATTTTCCTCCCCTTGAATCCATTCACAACAGTCAGCCATAATCTTATGAATAAACATTCTTTTCCTTCTTCCTCTCATTACTGCACGAAAATATTTAGTATTGGCATCTCCCTCCTTTAACCAATGAAGCTGAGTTTTCTGTTGAAGAATTGCATATTCAAGTTTCAAATATCTTATATATTGAGCATTAACACCATGCAACTTTTCTCTATTATCCTTATTATTATCATGAAGACTATTTTCTTCAGCACTCCTATCCATTTCCTCATATTGCTTGACCCTTATTAACACATCTCCATATTCTTTTTTTTGACCAATTCCTTAGAGTAGTTGTTAATCTCCTCATTTTAGTATGTAATATACACATAGGATTTCCTACAACCATTCTATTCCAACAATTTTCAACAGTCTTTAAAAAGGATTCATTCTCAGTCCAACAATTAAGCAATTTAAAATAATTAATCACTGAGTCCTTATTATCACTCATTTCCATCAGTAAGGGACAACGATCAGATCCCACTGATGGAAGATGAGTCATATTTGTTTGAGGCATCCTTTCCAGCCACTTATTCATTAACCAATCCCCTATCTAGCCTATTCCAGATTCTGGCACCATCTTTCCTGTGATTACACCATGTATATGGCTGACCATTATACCCCATATACACTAATCCACATGATTCAGTAATGTTGATAAATTCAAAACTTTAATTAATATTGTAGTCTCTACCACCCAGATTTTCTTGTGTAGATGAAATAACATTAAAATCACCATTAATACACCAAGGATAAACAGTTTCAGCCATCTGTAACATACTATCCCATAAGGGTCTCCTCAAATCATCCTTACATTTTGTATAAACATAAGTAATAATAAAATGTTCACAACAATCATCATGATTAAATGCACAAGTGACATGTTGCTGATTCATATCCTCTACATTACAGTTCACCTCACTAGACAAAAATAGCCAGATTTTGTAGTTAGAATTACTATAACAATTGTCCAGAAGCAACTTCATTCTATAAGACTCAATCTGAGATTGGTTAGCAGAGGGTTCTAAAATAGCAATCATAGACAGATTATGAAGTTTCCTTAGATTAATCCGTCTTTCAAGAGAACCAAAAGATTTAATGCAACTAGCATTCCAACAAATAATTTTAATCATTATAAACCTCTAATCCTAGCTCTATTATTTGGTTTACTAGTACTAGCATATTAATTTTGCCTTGAGATTTTCCTCCCCCTTGGTGACAGCCCTTGCTTCTCAGCAACGTCTCTAACCTCCTCTACATTAGAACTGTGAAGCATATGGCCGTGTTGATGATGGTGTTTAGCACTTTTTTCCTCCCCTATTTCTATACCTTCATCTAAAGATTGAGTATCTGCATCATACTCATCTTCAGAATCTGGTGCCCCATATTCATCAAAATAATCATCATTTTTATGAATTATAGAGTCCTGTCCTTTATCAATTTGAGTTTATTCTTTTTGCGTTTCTTAGTATTTAACTGATAGATTTTATCAGTATTGATTTTATCAGGAGGTTCCCTGTCATCATTTATAAAAAAAACCTTGTTCATCAACTTTATCTTTTCCTTTTGCTAATCTTACCTGAGTCTGTCTATTTTCCTCCTGACCATATCCATCCTCACCTCCAACAGCTACTCCAGCTGAAACAATATTATCACTATTGGAGGTAGTAAGGAGGGGGGTGCAAAGATTCAATACCTGGTCTATTTACATAAACTTTTTGAAAACCTTCATGTGTTGTCCTGTTTACCTGTTCTTCCAGCCTTTGTTTTCTGATGATTTGCTCTCTATTAACATTACTTCCTTCAATATTAACCTGTCCTTTTTTTTTTTTGTTGCCTGTTAAAATTATTAATATTTAGCTGCCTCTATTCCTGTGATTGTTCTACTTGTTCCTCCCCTTCTTCTCCAATATTTATAACTTCCTGCACATCTAAATCAATGTATTTATTCTTTGTGGGAATAGAAACTATACCTGTTTGAGCTTGTTGTTGCTGAACTACTCTTTCTGGATTGAATTTAATTTGTTGATTATTATTTCTCCTTCTCTGAGTTTGACATTCCTCTTGCTGCATATAATGTTTGTTTGTTTGACTTTGATGCCTTTGTGGATTGAGATCAACTTCCCTTCTGTCTGTTTCCATATTCTTAGCTATCTGCATGTCTTTCTGGGCATTATAAAGATTATCTTTACTATTCTTAGTTTTATATAAATCTTTCCTTTTTTATTTTCTTCCTCTCTTTGTTTAATGATACTATCAGTCTCTTTATGACCCTGATACTTACAATAAAAACAATAATCCGGTATACTATCATAATAAATTTTTGACCACCCACCATCAGTGATATCCTCCCCAATATAACCCATCCAAATATGAGGAGTTCTATCCTTAGTAAGATCAACTTGAACCTTAACACAAGCTTGACTTCCCCTAGTTTTATTTATAGAAGCTTAATCTAAATAAAGAACTCTACCTATAGGGGATAACAAACTAGTGATAAACTCTTTATTGTAACAATGCCAGGGTAATACAGGAAGAGAAATCAAAAGGAACTAAAGGAGTCTCTTCATCAGGTTTAAAGGTAGGAGTACATGCTTGAATTCTCATAACATGCCCAGCTATGGCCATCCTTTGTTTGGTCCAACCATATTATAATATAATTCATTATCAAACTCAATATAAACATGACGAGAATTAAATTGGGCAATCTTAACTCCCCCTGATAACTGAGTTTGAAGAATAATGTTTTTCCTAATCAATTCAACTCTAGGCATAGGATGAACAAATTTACCAATTATAGTGAATTTACAAGTAGAAGCCAAATCCTTAATCACCTCATCTTTCACATGAAGAATGGCAGGAAGCCCTTTTTTTGTAGTGATTTCAGGATCTGTTAATTTGATACTATCTCCCCTCTTAGCTTGATTGTATCTTAGCCTATCTTCATAAGTTTGTATAACAGTAAAGGGATCAGGTTCAGGAAGTTGATCTTCTTTAGTATAATTATTAGCATTTCCAACAGGTTTATCAGTTTTTTCATTCGAACCCTTAAGAACTGGTCTATCAAAATTGCTTGAAATTTTGGGGAAATTAGATTGATAATCAACTTCATGTTGCCTGCCAAATTCATTATCAATCCTATTAATCTCCTTCCTCATTCCATCATTATTGTAAGTATTATTGGTTAAATTGATGTTACCTGGTACATTTTCTGCTCTATTAGTGGGAAAACCAGCTTTAGAGGATTCACCAACCTGCCTATTCATTGAAGATTTAAATACCTCCTTTGAACCTTGATTTCATCCACTTGTATCTCGAATATTTGTAGGTCGATTACAGTCAAGATTTTCCTCTTTTTCCTTGTTCGAATTGGCCATACACTTTTGTTATTGGGAAAATTGATTATCTCGATTTATCCTCTGAGATTCTTGTTGTTGTTGTTCCGTTCCATTTTCATGTTCTTGAACCCTGACCTGTGATTCGACAATCTCTACTTCCTTTCGCGATTCTATATTGTGAACTTTTATATCCTCCCCAATTGATTTGTTATGCTCATCAAGTACTGCGGAAGATTCCCCAATACCAGATCCTTTCCGAATTCCTTCCGATTAGGATCGACTATGAGTCGATTTTGCCGCTTCTTTGTCTTGCGATGCACGCATTTCAGTTCTCTAGTGTTCATCTACCATCGGAATCTGACCTTCATTACCACTAATATTTTTCCCCGTTTTATATTTGTTATGCGATTCATCCATGTCCCCCTCCACAGTAGCAGTATGGATCGCCTCTTCCCTCAATTGCGAAGAGGTGGATGATGATTTTTCCGTCACTTCATGTATTGCTGATTGAATATTAGGATTCCTCACCACTATAGCTGGATCGGGAGGCCTAAATCGATCATCAACTGGCACTTTAGCGATAACAAAAATCAAAACTCCTAAAAAATTAGCGGATTTGCTAATTCTTGCAACAATCCTTGAGAGAATTCTATAGAGAGAAAATTTAGATAGAGAGAAAATTTAGAGAGATAAAAAATTCAGAAAATGAGAAAGCGATCGTATTTTAAGTTTTGGGTATAGGGTTTAGGGTTAGGGTTAGGGTAAATGATAGGGCTAGGGCTAGGGTTTGAATTTTTAAAGATATAAGTTTTAGGGTTTAGGATTTTAGTTTTATAATCTACGGTTTAGTGTTTAATGTATGTGTTTTTTGTATTTTGGTCTTAGGGTTTATGGTTTATGGTAGGGTTAGGGTCAATATCAATGTTAAGGTTAGGTTTAGGGTTTAGGTTGTTTTTTACGTTTTAGGGTTTGGGGTTAAGGATTTGAGTTGTAATACCTATTGTTTGGTGTTTAATGTTAGGGTTTTTGGAATTTTGGGATTTTGGCTTTGGGTTTAGGGTTTACGGTTAGTTTTAGGATAAGGTTAGGGTTAGGGTTTGTGTTACACATATGGTTAGGGTTAGTGTCGAGGGTTTTATGTAGGTTTTAGGTTTTGGGGTTGAAGATTTTTTGTTAAAAGCTATGTTTAGTGTATAATGTTAAGGTTTTGGTAATTTGTGCTTTGTGTTTAAGGTTTAGGGTTTAGGGTTAGGGTTAAGGAAAGGGTTAGGGTAAGAATTCGTGTTAGTGATATGGTTAAGGTTAAGATTTAGGGTTTTTTCGTGTTTATGGTTTTGGGGTTAAGGATTTTTAGTTTAAAATGTATGGTTTAGTGTTTAATGTTTTGTATTTTAGGCTTTGTGTTTTGGGTTAGTTTTTAAATTTTAAGGTTTGGGGTTACAAATTTGAGTTGTAATATTTATGGTTTGGTATTGAATGTTAGTGTTTTGGTGTTTAGGGATTTGGGTTTAGTGTTTAGGGTTTGGGTTTATGATATGGTGAGGGTTAGGGTTGGTGTTATGGATATGGTTAGAATTAGGGTTGAGGGTTTTATTTGGGTTTTAGGTTTTGGAGTTTTTTTTTAAATATATGATTTGGTGTTTAAATTTATGGTTTAGGTATTTTGGGCTTAGGGTTTAGGGTTTACTGGTTAAGGTTAAGTTAGGGTTAGGGTTAGGACTTAGATTTCTTTTTAGAAGTACAGTTTGGGGTTAATGATAAAAGTTGTTATATAGATTGTTTAGTATTTAATGTTAGGATTTTTGTATTTTGGGCATCAGGTTTAGTGTTCAGGTTTTAGGGTTAGGATTGAAGTTTTTTTGAAGTTTTAGGGGTTGTGATTTAATATTTGACATTAACAATCTATAGTTTAGTGTTTAATGTTTGGGTTTAGGTACTACGGACTTAGTATTTTATTTTTAGACTTAGGGTTTATTGTTTAAGGTTTATGATTAAGGTTAGGGTTAGGATTAGGGTTAGGGTGTATGTCTTTTTTTATGTTTTATGGCTCATGATTTAGAACTTGGGGTTTAAAATCTATGATTTAGTATTTAATGTTTGGGTTTTGGTACTTTGGGCTTAGGGTTTCTACTTTATGATTTATGGTTAGGGTTAGGGTTAAGGTTAGGTTTGCGGTTAGGGTTTTTTATTTCATATATATTTGTGTTTAGGGTTTAAAATTTGAGGTTTAATATCAATGGTTTGGTGTTTAATGTTTGGGTTTTGGTATTTTGGGCTTGGGGTTTAGGGTTGATGGTAGGGTTGGGGTTAATGTTAATGTTAGATTTAGGGTTAGGGTTAAGGTTGTTTTTTGGGTTTAGGGTTTGGGATTAAGGATTTGAGTTGTAATATCTACGGTATAGTGTTTAATGTTAGGGTTTTGGTATTTTGGTCTTTGGGTTTAGGATTTAGGGTTAAGGGACATGTTTAAGAATAATGTTTAGCGTTTTTTTTACTTTTAGGTTTTGGATTTAAGGATTTTTGGTTTAAAATATATAGTTTAGTGTTTAATGTTTTGTATTTTCGGCTTTGGGTTTAGGGTTTAGGGTTAGATTTAAGTATATGGTTAGGATTAGGGTTCGTGTTATGGATATGGTTAGGGTTAGGTTGAGGGTTTTATTTATGTTTTAGGTTTTGGGGTTTTTTATTTTTAGTTTAAAATCAATGATTTTGTGTTTAATGTAAGGGTTTTGGTATTTTGGCATTAGGATTTAGGGTTTAGTGGTTAATGTTAATATAAGGGTTAGGGTTAGGACTTAGTTTTTTTTTTGAATTTACGATTTGGGGTTAATGATATGCGTTGTAATATCTATGGCTTAGTATTTAATGTTAGGGTTTTGGTATTTTGGGCTTCGTGTTTAGGGTTCAGGTTAGAGTTAGGGTGAAGGATATGGTTCGGGTTAGGTTTTGTAATAGTGATAGGGTTTGGCTTAGGGCTTATGTTTTTTTTTTAGGTTTTGGGGTTTATGATATTTTGTTTAATATCTACATTAAGTATCTAATGTTTAAGTTTTGGCATATTCGGCTTTTGGTTTCGGGTTAATGATTTAAGGTTTGGGTTTGGGTTATGACTAAGGGTTTGTGGTTTAGGATTTGAGGTTTAAAATATATTGTTTAGTTTTTAATATATGTATTTTTGTATTTTAGACTTAGTGTCACGACCCAAAACAAGGCGCGAGTGGCACCCACATTTATCCTCCTATGTGAGCGAACCAACAAATCTAAACCCCAATCATTTACCAATATTCTAACCATAACGAACAAAATATAATGCGGAAGACTTAAAACTCATTAATATAACCAATAAATAACTTCTAAAATTTAATACTTATTATTCCCAAAATCTGGAAGTCATCACCACAAGAACATCTATCCTCAAATTACTAAATCTAGGAGTATTTAAGAAACTAAAATAAGTAAAAGGAATGGTCCATGTCCGAACTTCAAGACATCAAGACGTGAAGGAGAGAATCCAGTCTGAGCTAGGAACAATAGCTCACCCTGAAATCTGATATGCTTAAGAATGGCTAGAGTTGCGGACGAGTCGAGGTTGATTGCACGTTTGTTGCGTTCCATAAATAACAAAGAAAAAGAATACAAGTAGGGGTCAGTACAAGGAACACGTACTGAGTAGGTATCATCGGCCAACTCAAAATAGAAAGCAATATATATCAAATAATAATATAAAATCAACTACATACTCAACAGGTGACAACAACAAGTACCATAACCATTGGCCACAACACCCAGCACATCTATGAGGACTCAAGCCTCCACACCATACTCATTTGGGAAATTGTTCTTCAAATTTGAGTATATTAACATAATTCAAGATTCATTCTCTTTATTATCCTGGTGTCGGAACGTGACACTCCGATACCCTCAAGATTCATTCTCTTTATTATCCTGGTGTCTGAACGTGACACTCCGATCCCCTCAATATTCATTCTCTTTATTATCCTGGTGTCGTAACATGACACTCCGATCCCCTACTATCCTGGTGTTGTAACGTGACACTCCGATCCCCTCAATATTCATTCTCTTTATTATCCTGGTGTCGGAACGTGACACTCTGATCCCCTACTATCCTGGTGTCGGAACGTGACACTCCGATCCCCTCAATATTCATTCTCTTTATTATCCTAGTGTCGGAACGTGATACTCCAATCCCGTCAAGATTCATTCTCTTTATTATCTTTGTATCGGAACGTGACACTCTGATCCCCTCAATATTCATTACTTTAGTTCATCAAGCCTTCCTTTATGTCAAGGCATCATCATTAATAGAGAGATTTTAATGTTTAAGATTTCCACCGTATCATCATCACTATAATCCATCACCATTTACATTATCACAACATGCCACAACACAATTAAGCATATAGAAGACTTTATAATACCACCAAATACATATCAATCGCTATTTAGAGTTTACAATGAATAGCATAAACCATAACCTACCTCTACTGAAGAATCGTGATCAATTAAGCTACTTCTCAATGCCTTTGCATTCCTCTTCGCTTCTCCCTCTCTCGCTCGTTCGTTCCCCTCTCTTTGTTCTTTCTATTTTTCCTTATTCAAACTCCTCTTCTTTTACCCTAATTATCATATAATTAAGTATAAAAGATGATAAAAGTAACCCACTATTTATTTCAAGGTTATCTCCTTTAACCCCCAAGTAATTAAATTATTAACATTAACCCACTAACTTTATAATTATAATCATGAATAGTCCAAAACGCCCCTTAAAAACTTTTAGCAGAAATCCGACCCAGTCAGGGTTACGCCACTCGTGACGGCCCATCGTTCCTACGACGGTCCATCCTGCAGAGTCGTCACAGAGTCCAGAGACTCAATTTCAGTAGAAAGGTCTTTGACAATCCGTCGTGTCTACGACGGTCCGTGCTGCAGTTCCGTGACGAAGTTTAGAGAGTTGATCCCCGTACCCAAATTTCAGAGTTGAAGTGTTTTGGAACGAGACCCTCGACGGTCCGTCGTGCCCATGACGGTCCGTCGTGGGATCCGTCGACCCAGTCAGTTTTTATCAAAAATAATTTTGCTGCTCGAGACGACTAAACAGGTCGTTACACTTAGGGTTTTTTTTGGACTTTTGGTTTAGGGTAAGGGTAAGAGTTAGGATTAGGGTTAGGGTGTAGGTTTATTTTTTGGTTTTATGGTTCACGGTTTAGCATCTATGGTTTAAATCTTTTGTTAATTATTTACTGTTTGGATTTTGGTATTTTGGGCTTAGTGATTTGAGTGTATAGTTTAGGCTTAGGGTTAGGGTTAAGGATAGGGTTAGGATCTTGCGTTTTTATAAAATTATTATGTTTAGGATTTAGGATTTGAGGTTTAATATCAATGGTTTATTGTTTAATATTTGGGATTTAGTATTTTTGGCTTGGAGTTTAGGGTTTATGGTAGGGTAAAGGTTAGGGTTAATGTTAGGGTTAGGGTTAGGGTTTAGGTTTTTTAATGTTTTAGAGTTTAGGTTCAAGGATTTCACTTGTAATATCTATGATTGAATGTTTAATATTAGGGTTGTTGTATATTGGGCTTTGTGTTTAGGTTTAGGATTAAGGTATGGTTCAAGATTTTTGTTAGGTATATGGTTAGGGTTAGGGTTTAGGGTTTTTTTAGATTTTATTTTTTGGGGTTTAGGATTTTTAGGTAAAAATCTATGGTTTAGTCTTTAATAATTGGATTTTTTTTGGGCTTGGGGTTCTGGGTCGATTGTTTAGGGTTAGGGTTAGAGTTAGGGTTAGGGTTAAGGTTAAGGTTAGGGTTAGGGTTAGGGTTTGAGTTAACATTAGGGTTAAGATTTAAGTTTTTTTTAGGTTTTAGGGTTCGTCGTTTAGGATTTGAGGTTCAAAATATATAGTTTATTGTTTAATGTATGGGTTTTGGTATTACATACTTAGGACTTTATTTTTTAGACATAGGGTTTAGGGTTTAAGGTTTATGATTACGGTTATAATTAGGATTAGGGTTAGGGTGTAGGTTTTTTTTAGGATGTATAGTTCATGGTTTAGCATTAAGTGTTTAAAATCTGTAGTTTGGTATTTAATGCTGGGGTTTTGGTGTTTTGGGCTTAGGGTTTCGGGTTTATGGTTTATGGTTAGGGCTAAGGTTACGATTATGGTTAAGGTTAGGGTTTTTGATTTTATAGATTTTTGGGTTTAGGGTTTAAGTTTTGAGGTTCAATATCAATTGTTTAGTGTTTAACTTTTGGGTTTTGGTATTTTGGGTTTGGGGTTTACGGTTTATGGTAGCGTTAGGTTAGTGTTGATTATAGATTTAGGGTTACGCTTTAGGTTTTTTTACGTTTTAGGGTTTGGGATTAAGAAAATAAGTTGTAATATTTATTGTTTAGTGTTTAATGTTAGGGTTTTTGTATTTTGTTCATTGGGTTTAGGGTTAGGATAAGGGATATTTTTAAGGTTAGTGTTTAGGATTTTTGTAAGATTTAGGTTTTGGTGTTAAGGATTATTGTTATAAAATATATGGTTTAGTGTTGAATGTTTTGTTTTTTGGGCTTTGGGTTTAGGGTTTAGGTTGGTTAAAAATATGTTTAGGGTTAGGGTTCGTGTTATAGATATAGTTAGATTTAGGGTAAGGGTAAGTGTTAGGATTAGGGTTAGGGTGTAGGTTTATTTTTAGGTTCTATTGTTCAGGGTTTAGCATTTAATATTTAAAATCTATAGTTTATTATTTAATGTTTGGGCTTTAGTATTTTGTGCTTAGTTATTTGGGTGTATAGTTTAGGCTTTGGGTTAGGTTTAAGGTTAGGATTAGAATTTTGGGTTTTTTAATATTATTAAGTTAAGGATTTAAGATTTGAGGTTTAATATCAATGGTTGTGTTAAGGTTTAGGTGTTTTTTAGGTTTTATAGTTTAGGGTCAAGGATTTCAGTTGTAATGTCTATTGATTAGTGTTTAATGTGTTTTTGTATTTTAGGCTTTGGGTTAAGATTTATGGTTAAGGTAGGGGTTGATTTAGGTTTTTTTTTAGGGTTAGGGTTTAGTTTTTTTTTTTTTAGATTTCAGGTTTTGCGGTTTAGGATTTTTAATTTAAAATTTATGGTTTAGTCTTTAATGTTTGGAGTTTTATATTTTGGTCTTGGGGTTCCTAGTTTATGGCTTAGGGTTAGGGTTAGGGTTAATGTAAAGGTTAAAGTTAGGGTTAGGGCTTTAGTTAGTGTTAGGATTAGGATTTAAGTTTCTTTTATAGGTTTTGGAGTTTCTATTTTAGGATTTGTGGTTTAAAATCAATAGTTTAGTGTTAAATGTTTAGGTTTTAGTATCAGAGACTTTAGATTTTATTTTTACACTTAGGGTTTAGGGTTTAAGTTTTTGGATTAAGGGTAGGGTTAGGATTAGTGTTAGGGTATAGGTTTTATTTTAGTTTGTATGGTTCATGGTTTAGCATTTGGGGTTTAATATTTATGGTTTAGTATTTAATGTTTCATTTTGGTTTTTTGGCCTAAAGGTTTCGAGTTTATGATTTATGGTTAGGGTTAGGTCTATGGTTACGTTTACGGTTACGGTTAGGGTTTTTGATTCTATAGATTTCTGGGGTTAGGGTTTAAGTTTTGTGGTTCAATATCAATCATTTAGTGTTTAATTTTTTGGTTTTGGTATTTTGGGCTTGGGGTTTAGGGTTTATCGTAGCGTTAGGGTTAATGTTGATGATAGATTTAGGGTTAGGGGTTAGGTTGTTTTTTACGTTTTAGGGTTTGACATTAAGGATTTGAGTTGTAATAACTATGGTTTAGTGTTTAATGTTTGGGTTTTGGTATTTTTGTCTTTGGGTTTAGGGTTAGAATTAGGGATATGGTTACTGTTACTGTTTAGGATTTTTTTAAGATTTAGGTTTTGGTGTTAAGGATTATTGGTTTAATATATATGGTTTAGTGTTTGATGTTTTGTATTTTGGGCTTTTGGTTTAGGGTTTAGGGTAAGGGTTAAGGATATGGTTAGGGTTAGGTTTCGTGTTATATATATGGTCAGGTTTAGGGATTAGGATTTAGCGTAAGGGTAAGTGTTAGGATTTGGGTTAGGGTGTAGGTTTATCTTAAGGTTATATGTTTGAAGGTTTATTATTTAAGATTTAAAATCTATTGTTTATTATTTAATGCTTGGACTTTTGTATTTTGGGCTTAGTTATTTTGGTATATAGTTTGGGCTTTGCGTTAAGTTTAAGGTTAGGGTTAGAATTTTGGGTTATTCAATATTATAATGTTTAGGATTTAGTATTTGAGGTTTAATATAATTGGTTTAGTATTTAATATTTGGGTTTTCGTATTTTTGGCTTGGAGTTTAGGGTTTATAGTAGGATAAAGGTTAGGGTTAATGTTAGGGTTATGGTTTAGTTTTTTTTTTTAGCTTCTAGAGTTTAGGGTCAAGGATTTCAGTTGTAATATCTATTGTTTTTTTTAATGTTAGGGTTTTTGTATTTTAGGATTTGCATTCATCAATATCATGCCCATGATGTCGACAGTATTCACAATATGAGGGAACATTCTCATATTCCACAGTTTGCCAAATTCCAATATTGTCATCCTTAGGGGGAAGTCCTATTCAAACATATCTAGGTCTCGGCTTGGTCAAATCTATTTGCAACCTAATTTTGCCAATTCCATCCCTACACCTTTTAAAAGAGGCAGTGTCTAGATATAGAACCTTACCAAGTGATTTCAACAATTGAATGAGAAAAGTTTTTTTGAAGCAATGCCAAAGTAGTTTAGGTAGCAATATCCATACATGAACAATGGGGATCTCCTCCTCATGTTTGAAGAAAGTTGTCCAAGCTTGTATCCTCATCAATTTTCCATCAATAGTTCTCCTTTGTTGAGTCCAAATTGTGTTATAATACAACTCCTTTGGTAAATCTATAAACACATGTTTAGCATTGTAATGAGCTATGTTGACCCCCCCCCCCACACACCCACATAGTTAAGTTTGTTGTATAAAACTTTTCCTTATCAGCTGCACTTAAGGCATCGTAGTACTAAATTTCCCAATTAAGGTGTACTTACAATCCATAGTCAAAGTATGCATGTAATCATACATATCAAAGATTAGAGAAGGTTTTCCTTGCTTGGTAGTTTATCTGGGAGTGGTTTTCAACACTACATATTGAGCCCGAGCTTTTTGTATGTGTCTCAATCTTGCAGCCAACGTTTGGATCACAGTTTAAGGAGAAGATTCCTGAACCTGATCCTTCTAGGTAATAAGGATATTCCTATTGCTATTGAAAGAACTTTTTTATGGGTTAGGAATATTTTGGTTGGAATTTTTAACATTATGACCTCTTCTCTCAAAATTCTAGAAATCTTAGGAAATTCTCTATAATAAATATTTTGCCTACTGTTATCCTGTTGATCATCCTGCTAGTTTAGATCTTGACTCTTTTCCTTAATGTTCTTGTTTTGCTCCGTTGTTTCTTTTCGCTCTTAGATATTTGCCCAATACCATGACTACTAATTTTACATTCCAAGACAACATTAATATTGGCTTTCTCTTAGTACTAACTTTCCTTTTGGTTTTCCTTATTGATGTTGACCTCCCCTTGTTCATGTATTCTAATCCTACCAGCTGTATTTCCCATGGCATTTTAATGCTCATGGCAATTGTTAGCTTCCCTACTAATTTAATTGGGATAAGAGTTAAAGTTAGTACAGTTACCTGGTTAATTTGCCTCTATTCCTTGCTCCTTCAGTGGTCTTTGATGGCGTTGTCGTTGCACATTTGCAACTTAAGGATTGAATTCAAATGAGGAGCTTGCTAAACATTCCACTTCGATAGTATAATGTTCACGAGCTAAGACCTTGTTATGAGGCAGGGTAGAGGCTAAACTTGCATCCATAGTTTCTTTGCTGCGAGTTCCTTCTCTTTTCCATATTTAACTATTCACGATTCTCTTTCTGATTACATCCATGGAATGTACCAGTAGTTGTATTAGCTTTGTCGGTAACGATGTTCACTCGACTGGCCAATTGGCCACTAGTGTTCTTGTTACCACTGATTTTCTGGTCTATTTCCCTTTATATTGCTATAAGGTGAACATCTTCCCCTTGTGAATCAACCCCTATTATTGTTTCATCATGATTTCGCTAGGAAGTTGATCAATTTGGCAGTTTACCTTTGTGAGTTTAAGTCCCGATGTACCTAGACATCTCACTTTTGTTTTTCTATTGACTCTTTAGTGTTTCTCGGCAATTGATTATCATGTAACTTTAATCGACTAGATTCCTGATGACACCTAATTGATTCTAAGAGAATATTATTGTTGTTCCTATCTTTTTCCCTCCGATAACTTTCACGGTTCATTGCGCCTAGAGATTTCGATTTCCTGGAGTTATTTGATGAATTAGAGGGGGGATTAACAAGAGATGGGTTCCTTTCCTCAAAGATCCCCTTCTAGGTCTTGTGTGGCAGTCTGAGTTTCACCCCTGCAGTCATGCGCTATGTTGGACATTTCCGAACTAGTCGTGACTATCCGTTAGTAACGCTTTTGATTGTAACATAAGGGAGTGTTTGTTTTAAAGGGATAAGTTAGTGAGAGAACAAAATTTGCTTTTTTGGTACTTTGGGTTTAGAGTTTTTATTTTATTGTTTAGGGTTAAGATAAGGGTTAAGGATAGGGTCTTGGGTTTTTTTGGTTGTTGGGTTTAGGGTTTCAGATTTGACGTTTAATATCAATGGTTTAGTGTTTAATTTTTCGTTTTTTGTATTTTGGGCTTGTGGTTTAGGATTTATTGTAGGGTTAGCGTTAGGGTTAATGGTAGCGTTAGGGTTATTGCTTGGATGTTTTTTACCTTTTAGATTTGTGGTTTAGGATTTTAGGTTTAAAATCTTTGGTTTATTGTTTAATGTTTGGGTTTTTCTATTATGGACTTGGGACATTTTTTGGACTTAAGGTTTAAGGTTTAGTGTATTGGTAAGGATAAGAGTTAGGATTAGGGTTAGGGTGTAGGTTTCTTTTACGTATTATGGTTTAGGGTTTAGAATTTGAGGTTTAAAATCTATGGTTTAGTATCTAATGTTTAGGTTTTTGTATTTTGGGTTTTTTTTTAGTTTTAATTCCCATAGAGGGGTAGGGGCTAAGAATCACCCCTAGGCCTTACCATTTCACAAAAAATATGTTCAAAGAGGGGGACATAAACCTTACCTCTATTCCTATGGTGGCTTGGATTCAATTTCCTAACGAAATAAAACCCTCACCTTACAACAATATCAATCCGAATTTTCTATATACCGAGAAGAGAGAACTCCTCTCAATACATAGAATCTAGGAAATATAAATTAGGGAGACTCTCCCTTTACATTTAAAAAAATTAAACAATCTAACTTAAACTATTCAAAGAATCTATATTTTGAGTTATACCTTAGTTTAAAAGTTTGTAGAATGTTTGAGGAGTTCCTTTGATCTTTTTTGTTTTCTTACTTCTAAAGATTGGCATCTCCATTAAGTCCAATTGAAAATAGGCCTTTGCCTCCTTAGGTAGCTCTTGAATAGTATAGTAGATTTCAGGACAAGCAATTTTGTGTCTATGTTTGGACAGTGTATCAGCCACCCAGTTAGCTTCCTTGTAAACATGAGTACATTTGAATTCATGGATTTCCGATGTATAAGGCCCTTCAATCTGTCTAATATATTGTAAATGATCCATTGAGGATTATTTTTTTGGAGTATCCAGTTGCCTGCTAGCATTGAATTCATTTTCAATATGATCTTCATGTATCTTAGTTCCAAAGCCCAAGATATACCAAAGATAGTTACTCTTATTTCTTCTAGATTGTTTGTACCACTACCCTTGGGTGAGGTAAATGCTAAAATGAGATTTCCTTCATGATCTCTTAGTATACCTCCTGTCCCTATCTTTCCTACATTATCAATTTCACTTCCATTAATATTAATTTTGATCCATTGATTAGGTGGTCTTGTCCAGGCTATCTTCTGCAACTTTGTCTTATGGATACATTTTTCAGCTAGTTGGATTATTCCACACCATGTATGGGGCCATGTAACCTAAGGAAAAACATTTTTTATAAGTTTATAATTACCACTATAAATTGCATCTCTTACCCTGGTGCCATTAGGGGTTTTGCCTCAATATTTACAAGCACATGTATGTGTCCATAAATTCAAGCAGATTAGTATTGGGGAGGCCTGGAGGATTATTTTATGATCTTCATGGTTGTGTTTCATTGACTAGCATTGAATTACAAGTTGTCTCAGTGAGCTTTTATCAATTTCTTCCCCTGCTCCATTTGCAAACCATCACAAGACATCCCTAGAAAGTTCTCCATTGTAAAAGATATGGTGGATGATATCTAATCCTTCCCTTTTCCTGCAACAAAAACAGTTAGAAGGTTCTAAACAAAAGTTAATTAACCTCTCATTAGTAGGTAGCTTTCCATTTTAAGATCTACATAGAAGAAAGGAGGAATTAAGTGGTGTATGCTTGTGCCAAATGAGAGCCTAAATTTATTCGTGGGCCTTTTTTCCCTGATTTCATTCCAAGCTGAAGCACAAGTGAACATGCCATTGGGATTTTTTTTCTAATAAGCTTTGTCAGAAGATTGATGCTGAGGAACTGTTATTGCTAGGATATAGGCCAGTTCTCTAGGGGTGCTTGATGAACCAGCATTTGATAGTTCCACTCTCCTTTTACCCAAAAATCAGCTACTTTCTTGGTCTTAATCCAGTGGTTGTTGCAAGAAAATTGAGCAAGATGCCCTTTCCCAGTCTAGTTATCCCACCAAAAGGAACAAAAACCTGATTTTAACTTCAAATAAATGTCTACTCCACCTTACACCTGTTATGAATCGTAGTTTCCAATTCAGTTAATCCCCAAATTCCCATTCCATGCAGATCAAATTTAATCTTTAGCAATATTTGGCATTGATGAATTTTCCCCACAATGTGTGCTTAGCTCTAAAGTTCTACCACTGTTTATATTGGAAAGCTAAATACACATATTTCAGATTTTTCATTCCCACCCCTCCTCCTTCATCAATAAGATAGCTAAGGTTCCTCCGGGATGCCCAAATATACTTCTTTTTGTCACACCTCCAGCCCCAAAAAAATCTACCATCAACATTATTATTTGCCTAATTACAGTGTCGGGGGGGGGGGGATTGTAGAGATTAAATGAATGGGTAAGGCTTGACTAACATGTTTAATCAACACAACTCTGCCCCCATAGTTTAATTGCTTGGTTTGCCACCATGTAATTCTACAATAACTGTAGAAATAAGGTTAGAAAAATATGAAATCCTGGGCATACCCACAAAGAGTGGATATACCAGATATTTGGTAATCCCTTGCCTTTGTTTGAACCGTACTGACCAACAGTATCTTCATAGGTTCAGAGAGTCTGCATGATGAGTTTAAGAGACTTAACCCTTCCTTAACTTAAAAAAATGGTGTCATTTTCAAAACTCACATGATTCACTTGGGGGCCCCTTCTTTACATGACAAATCCATGATAGTCTTGATGATTATGGAGTCCATTTAAGGATCATGAAAGTATCTCAGCCAAGGAGAAAACCAAATCTTCTACCAAAGAAGATTGGAAAAAAATCTTCTTCCATTAATTATGATAGAGTACAAATTATTAGCCATGTTTATCCACACCATATCAATAAAAGTTTCTTCAAAATCCATCTTCCTTAATACCTAGCAAATATAAGCCCATGAGACTCTGTCATAAGCCTTATCCATGTCATGTTTGAATGACATTGCTTCTTATGTAAGGCTTTTTTATCTGATGGGTGATTTCCTATACCAACGTGATAGTTTAAGTTATACTTCTCTCCTTCATAAAACCTGACTGGTTGAGAGACATAAAGTTAGGAAGGGCTCAATCTTGTACTCAACAGTTTGGAGATGATTTTGCTAATGAAGTATTTCAGATTAATAGTCCTGAACTCCTTAAATTTGTTAGGATTATTCACTTTGGGTAGAAGCACTATAAAAGAATGAGAAAAATACTTGGGGATTTCGTGGACACTTAGAAAAGCTAATACCACTCCCATCAAGTCTTGATTCATAATGTGCCAACAGTTTTTAAAAACATACCTATTTATACCATTAGGACACGCTGCAGAGTTGGGGTTCGTAGAGAAGAGCAGTTCTTGTAGTTCATTCGTAGTTGGCTGAGATGTAAGTATGTCATTATGCTCCTTAGTAACAATTATAGGGATGCATTCTAGGTTTGTCTAATTGATACTATTACTCTACCCTGTAAAAAACTCCTGAAAGTATTCATATGCAGCTTTACCTATGTTTGAATCTCCTTGAATCCATTCCTCATTCGCATTGATCTGGTGTATGAACAGCCTTCTCAGTCTACCCCTTATCAAGGAATGGAAGAATTTGGAAATAGTATCCTCTTCTTTTAACTAATGGAGCTCAGACTTCTCTTGCATAATAGAACCCTCCAACTTGAGATATCTAATGTATTTGGCATAAATTTCATGTAGATTCTCTCTCTTGGTAATATTATTGTTTTGGATCAATTTCTCCTCAACCTGTTTAACTTTTCCTTCAAACTCTCTAACAGTCTTGAAAATGCGTCCAAATTCCTTTATGGACCACTTACTTAGAGTATTAGAGAGACTTTTCATCTTATGGTGAAATATCCACATACTATTTCCATTCACCTCCATAGACCAACAAGCTTTAACAATTCCTAAAAATTAAGGGCTATCCGCCCAACATCTAAGGAATTTGAAATACTTGGTATGGCTCCCTTCATTGTTAATGATTTCCAACAACAAAGGATAATTGTTAGAACTAGTGGAAGGAAGGAGTTTACTAGTAGTTTGAGGCATAGTTTCATGATAATTATCATTTATCAATCCTCTGTCAAGCCTTTTTCCAGATACTTTAATTAATTCCCCTATTATTATATCAAGTGTCTTTTTTACCACTAAAGCCCATGTCCATCAGGCCACAAGCTTCTATGATGGCAATGAAATCAATGATTTTCCTGATATTGTGAGGAATGCCCCCTAATTCTTCCTCAGTGGAGGTTATAACATTATAATCTCCCATTGAACACCAGGGTCTGTCCTTAACATAAGCCTGCATGAGCATTTTATCACAAAGATGTCTTCTCAGATACGCTTTACATTTGGTATATATAAAAGTCATGGTGAAATGTTGTTGATGCTCATTCTGGCTGAAATAACAACTAGTTTTTTCATTATCCTGATCATTCACCAAACAGTCTACATCCCCATTTAAAACAGCCAAATTTTTCCATTACAATTCCCAATAGCATTATCAATGGCTAGCTCATTTTTAAAGTTCATTACATTACTACTATCAGCAAAAGGTTCTAGAATAGCAATAATGGCAAGGTGATATATTTTTTTGTAAATTATGATTCTTTCTATGACTCCTAGAGTTTTGATACCTCTGATGTTCCGAATGATTGTACTAATCATTGGGAAACTCTAGAGGAGAGAAACCGTGCATTTTGTTTTCCAGCAGTGAACTTTTTGGTATCTTGTCTCAAAATGAAACTTCTCATGTTTAAATATTCTTGGAGATAAACCTTGCTTTTGTGTCACTTGATGAACATCCTCCTCCAAATCTTTGTCATTTTGAGGGCTAAATGCTCTTAGAATAGCATTACTAGTCTCATCATCATCAACAAGATCATCCCATATTGATAATATCTTTCAACCTCATCCTCTGAATCGATAACCTCATATTTATCAATTAGAGGGGCTGCATTGACTTGACATTTTCCATAATATTTATCAGGTGGTGCTCTAGGAGGGGGGGTTAATATTCTAGTTTGATATGCGCTATTAATCTGACCCTGTTGATTCTCTTCAACCCCCTGCTCCTTACCTGAATTCACACTCTTTTCTTGATTGTTCTCCTGGTCTTCCTCTTGTTCCTTATAGAGTTTTCTCTTAGCTGCATCCTTTTTCTGATTGCTAGGCTTGCACTTACTTCTAGGGGTATTTTCCACAATATCTTTTCTACTACTATTTTCCATCTCTTTTTCCTTGTTTTCATTCTTTTGAGACTTCATGATTTACGTGTCTCTAACTTGTATTTGTTTATGCACTTCGTTGTTGATTGTAAGTCTGTCGTCCCTGTGTTGCTCCTATTTATGATTTTTTTGTACATTTTCCTTATGTTGCTTTTTTCTACTATTGTGGTCTATATAGTTAGAGTTTTTATCAGTATAATCCTCATCATGCCTATCATGAGGTCTGTTCTCCCCTTTGGTTGCCCAATCCTGCACTTTATTAGTGTTCTCTTGACATCCCTCTTCCTTACCTCCAATAGTTACATCCAACCTACTAACAGATATATCTAATTCAGTATTTTCACGGTTCTAAACTATGATACCTGGATTTTTATATGTCCCTTCCTTTTGTTGATGTTGTTTTGGTGGTTGACCTTTTTCTCATGTGCTTCTTAATTCGAATTCCTTGACTTCTGCTCCTTTCCTTAATTGTTGAATTGTTTTCTTTTATTTCCTTTTTTGGTCCATATCATATTTTTTTTATCTTTGTTTCCTCTATCTCCTCATGGTGCATTATGATCATCCTTCATTTCCAGATTAGTAAAAGATAAATGAGGAGAATTAGTGTTTATACCTACTTGGTTATACTCTTTTGTAATCAGGTATATGGAAGTAGGTCTCCATACAGTCTTTGATGTTGCTTTCTATTGTTGTCTTGTGTTTTTCCTTTCTTTGTGTTTGCAATTCCTCCTCCTTTTGCTGCTCTCCATGCCTTTGCCTGTTATTATCTATACCTTGTTGTTGTTGTTGCTCTCTATTTTCCTTGCTTTTATTTTGTCTATCTTCCTATTCCTTTGCTTTGTTTAAATCTTTGTTTTTGTTCCTTATCTCCCTTCTTTTTAATTCTTTTGTCTCTACTCTTCATCCCTCAATTAAGATTTACATTAATAAATATCATGCCCCTGATGTTTATAATACTCACAATATGGGGAAACATTCTCATATTCCAAAGTTTGCGAGAATCCAATGCTATCATCTTCAAGATCTAGTCCTACCCAAACATGTCTAAGTCTAGGCTTAGTCAAGTCTATTTGCATCTTAACTTTGCCCATTCATGCCCTAGACCTTTTGATAGAAGCAGTGTCTAGATAAAGAACCTTACCAACAGATTCCAAAAATGGAGTAAGGAAAGGTTCCTTGTTGCAGTGTCATGGTAATCAGGAAGCAAAATTTAGACAGGCACAATAGGGGTCTCTTCCTCAAGTTTAATAAAAGGTATCCAAGCTTGTATTCTCATTAATTTTCCTTCAATAGTCATCTTTTGTTGAGTTCATACTGTGTTGTAGTCTACTCATTTTGTAAGTCAATAAACACATGTTTTGCATTGCAGTGTGCTGTGTTGACCCCCCCCCCCAACTTAATTGAGTTTGTTTTATAAAACTTTTCCTGATCAACTCCATTTTATGCATGGTAGTACTAAATTTTCCAACTATGGTGTACTTTCAGTCCACAGTCAAAGTGTTCATGTAATCATACATATCAAAGATCACAGCAGGCTGCCCCTGCTTGGCATTTTTTTTGGGGGTGGTTTTCAACACCACAATAGGAGCTTCAGCACCATGTATGTGCCTCAATCTTGCAACAAGAGTTTTTATAACAGTATAGGGAGTTTCCTGAACCTGATCCTGTTTAGTAACATAATTATTCTTATTATTATTAGAAGAGTTAGTATTGAGGTTAGATACACTCTGAGCAGCATTTTGGACATCAGGACTCCTTCTTTCAAAGTTACTAGAAATCTTTAGAAATTCTCTATGGTAGAGACTCTGCCTACTGTTATCCTGTTGCTCTTCCTGTTGTTTCATATCTTGATTCCTTACCTCAATGTTCTTATTTTGAGCCCATAGATTTTGATCACCCTTAACCATTTTCCCCTTTCCATGACTAATACTTTCCCTTTCCAAGTTAGTATTGGTATTGCCCTTCTCATCATACACCTTTTCCTGCTGACATTCATTTTGAATGTATAACTCACTCTTTTCCTAACCACTAGTCCTCCCAAAAGAGTTTCCTATAACATTTTCATGCTCATGCCCATTGTTAACAATATTATTAGCATATTTGAACCTAGAGTTGTGGTTAGTATGGTAACGTACATGATTTGCCTCTCCTGCTTGCTCCTATAAGGTTTGTTGCGGGCCTTGTCTTTGAGCATCTACACTTTTGTATTGAATGCAAATGAGGAGTTTGCTGAACTCTCCACCTCAATAATGTCCTACTCGCATGCTAAAGCTCTGTTGTGAAGACCTTTAGATATTAGGCTTTCTTCCACAGATTTTTGCCTTCGATTTCCTTCTTCATTTTTTTCTCCTTGCTCAACTGTTTATGAATATCGCCTGTGATTCTAGGGTTCATTTTGCTGGATATTGCTATAAGATTAACATCTTCCCTTTGCGAGTTTGCCATCAGTGTTTCCTCGTGACTCCGTTGGGACGATGGTCGATCTTGCCTCTAATATTCCTAGGTATTATTCACGATATTCCAAGAGCTTTCCCCCTCATTTATTTCGGTTGTATCATCAGTATTTCTAGATAATTGATTATAGAGTAACTTCAACTGATTAAAATCATCAACTTCACGATTGTATTATTGGTTAGACCTAATTGATTTTGGGGAAATATTGTTATTGGTCTTCCTTTCACCCCTCTGAGAAAGTTTATTGTTCATCGCACCTTGAGATTGCACATTCCGGGAGTTATTCGATGAATTAGAGAGGGATTCAACTATGGGTTTATTCGTTTCCTCTGAGATCCCCTGCCAGGGCTGGTCTGAAAGTTTCAGATTCGTCACCGACGTCTCAAGCGCCATATTAGGCCCTTCCAGACTAGCCGTTTGACTAGTCGTTGGACGCATAAGTAAAAAAGAGTTAGGGAATGTTTCTTTTAGGAGATATGTTTGTAATTTTTACCTAGGGTTTCCAGTTTAGGGTTAAGGTTAGGGTTTTCAGATTTTTTAAGGTTTTTTAGTTAGGGTAAAGGATAGGGTTAGGGTTAGGGTTCGTTTTAAGGATAGGGTTAGGGTTAGGTTTTAGGGTTTTTTTATATTCTACATTTTGGGGTTGAGGATTTTTGTTTTAAAATATATGGTTTAGTGTTTAATATTTAGGTTTTGGGTTAATGGTTTAGGGTTAGGGTTAGAGTTAAGGTTATGTTTAGGGTTTATGTTATATTTTAGGTTTTCTTTTAGGTTTTAGGGTTTGTGTTTTAGGATTTGAGGTCTAAAATCTATGGTTTAGTGTTTAATGTTTGCATTTTTGTATTTCACACATAGTGTTTTTTTAGTCTTAGGGTTTAGGGTTTATAGTTTAGGGTTAGGGTTAAGGTTAGTATTAGGGTGAAGATGTAGGTTTTTTTTTAGGATTTATGGTTCAGGGTTTAGAATATAAGGTTTAAGATCTATGGTTTAGTATTTAATGTTTTGGTTGCCTACTTGTTTTTGTTTATGGTTTATGGTTTAGGCTTAAGGTTAGGGTTAAGGTTAGGCTTAGGGTTAGGGTTTTATTTTTATTAGCTTTATGTGTTTAGGATTTACGATTTGAGGTTTACTATCAATGGTTTAGTGTTTAATGTTTGTGTTTTGTATTTTGGGCATGGGGTTTAGGGTTTATCGTAAGGTTAGGGTTAATGTTAATGTAACAATAGGGTTTATGTTGTATTTTAGGTTTTAGGGTTTGGAGTTAAGGATTTGAATTGTAATATATATGGTTAAGTGTTTAATGTTAATTTTTTGGTATTTTTTTCTTTGGGTTTAGAGTGTAGGGCTTAGGGTTAGGGTTAGGGTTAGGGTTCATGTTTGGGATATGGTAGGGGTTAAGGTTAGGGTTAGGTTTAGGTATTTTTTTAATTTTTAGGTTTCGCGGTTTAGGATTTGTGTCTAATGTTTAGGTTTTGGTATTTTAGGCTTTTTTTTGTATTTTGGACTTGGGGTTTCAAGTTAATGGTTTAGGGTTAGGGTTAGGGTTAGGGTTTTGTTAGGGTTAGGTTTGGGTTTCTTTTAGGTTTTAGGGTTAGTGGTTTATGATTTGAGGTTTGAAATCTATGATGTAGTGTTCAATGTTTGGGTTTTCATATTTTGGACTTCGGTTTTTTTGGACTTAGGGTTTAGGGTTTAGGATATAGATTAAGGGTTAGTATTAGGGTTTGGGAGTAGGTTTTTTTTATCTTTTATTGTTTAGGGTTTAGCATATGAGTTTTACAATCTATGTTTTGGTATTTAATTTTTGAATGTTTTGTGTTTTGCGCTTACGATTTTGGGTTTATAATTTAGGGTTACGATTAGGGTTATGGGTTTGTTTTCTTTTAGGTTTTTTGGGTTTACGGTTTAGGATTTGAGGTTTAATATAAACGATTTAGTTTTAAGTGTTTGGGTTTGGTATTTCGGGATTAGGGTTTAGGGTTTATGTTTGGGATAGTGTCAGGGTTAATTTTACAGTTTGGCTAGAGTTTAGATTGTTTTTTAGGTTTTAGTGTTTGGGGTTTATTATGTGTGTTGTAGTATCCATGGTTTAGTGTTCAATGTTATTGTTTTTATATTTTGTGCTTTGGGTTTAGGATTTAGGGTTTGTGGTTAAGATTAAAACAGGGTTAGCGTTAAGGTTAAGGCTAGGGATAGTGTTAGGGTTTTTTTAAAGTTTTAGGCTTTGGGGTTTAGGATTTTTTTGTTTAAAATCTATTGTTTAGTGTTCAGTGTTTGGGTTCTTGTATTTTGGGCTTTGGGTTTCGGGTTTATGGCTTAGAGTTAGGGGTAAGGTTATGGTTAGGGTTTTTGTTAGGATTAGGGTTAAATATAAGCTTTTTTTTTAGGTTTTAGGTTTATGGTTTAGGATTTGAGGTTTGAAATCAGTGGTTTAGTGTTAAATGTTTGGGTTTCGTATTTTGGACTTAGAATATTTAATGTTTGGGTTTTCGGATTTTTTTTTAGTTGAATACCTTTGGAGGGGTAGGGGTTGAACATCAACCCCTGGTATTATTATTAATATAAGGAAAATGTTCAAGGAGGGGACATAAACCTAACCTATGAATCTTAAGGTGGTTCAAAGTCAACTTTCCAAATGAAATTTAACTCATCCCCTTACAAAAAGATGTAATCCTAACACTAAGCACCTAGAAGAGAGGATTCTTGTCAAAACAAAGCATCTGGGAATCATAAAGAAGGGAGACTCTCTCTTTACATTTTCAAAAAAGAACAAATAACACCCTATTCTAACCTATTCAAAGTATCTATAATTTTGGATTATAGATAAGTTGAAAAGGGGACGATCACTGTTTAGGGAGGCTCTTTGATCTTCTTAGTCTTATTTCATCTGAAAGTTTGCATTTCAGGTATGTCTAGCTGATCGTAGGCTCTAGCTTCTTTAGGTAAGCTATGATAGTTGAAGAATATGTTTGGAAGAGGGATTATGTGACTGTATTTTAATAGGGAGTCAGCCACCCAGTTGGCTTCTTTGAATATATGCATACACTTGAAGTCTTGAATCTGTGTGATGAGGAATGGAAGTCTCTGCACATGAGTGATGATATTCTGTTTAGGAATTGAATTGTTTTTCAAGTCCACCAAAAGTTTGGAATCTACTTCCAATAGGATTGTCCTGTATTTCATCTCCAGAGCTCATGTCGTTCCAAATATAGCTACTTTGATTTCAGCTTCATTGTTTGTGCCTTCTCCCAAAGGTGATGCAAAAGCAACTAATAACGTTCTTATTTGGACTCTTAGAACACCACCTGCACCAATTTTTCCTGGGATGGATAATGCACTTCCATCTGTGTTTATTTTGACCTACTGGTCTGGTGATCTTGTCCTTGTTAACATAGTTACTTTAATGACATAGACACATATTTGTCCTAGCTTGATTAGCTCCCTCGATTTAGTAGGCCATTTAATTCGGGGCAAATTCGTTGTCATCAATCTAAAGTTGTCCATGTAGATTACTTATCAAACCTTCCATAGATTAGATAGTTTGCCCTCATGTTTGCTAGCACATCTGTTTTTCCACAGGTTCCAGTAGATAAGGATAGGTGTTGCCTGTAGCATTAGTTTGTGTGAATCATTTCTATATTTTTTTGTCCACTATTGAATGATGAGTTGTTGTAGAGAAGTTTGGTGTATCTTGATTCCAGCTACTTCTGCAAAACTCTTCCAAACATATGTTGCAAATGCCCCACTGTTGAAAATATGTTCTATTCTATCCAAAGCTGATGTGTTCCTACAGCAAAAATAGTTAACAGGCTAAATGCCAAATCTTATTAATTTTTAATTAGTAGGTAGTTTGCCTCTTAGGGCCCTCCATACTAAAAAGATTCTCTAAAGGGAATGTTTTTATGTCAAAAAAGAAAATTAAAAGAAGTTCTGGATTATTTCTCCCCGATTTCAATCCTGACAGTTGAGCAACTTAATTGTCCTTTGTTGTTGAGCTTCCAAATGGCCTGGTATGGTATTTATGCTTGTTTCAAAGGAATTGGTGTATCTAAGATGTTTGACGATTGACACACATGAGCTTGTTGCATCAGTTTGGTCCAATTCCATTGCTCCTCTTCCCAAAATTCTGCTACAGTGCTATTATTTAATCTGTTACTATTGGAAGAGATGTGTGCAAGTGCTCCAACACCTAGCCATTTATCCCACCAAAAGTAGCATGTACCTGAGTTGATTTTCCAGTGAATGTGTTGTTTTACCTTGTCTCTATTTTGTATCATATGTTTACAGATCAAGGAGTCACAATTGTCATATTTCTTATACAATAGGTTGTACCTTTTGCAATATTTAGCTTTCAAAAATTCCCCCATAAGGTGTGTTTGGCTCGGAATGTCCACCATTGTTTGTATTGGAATGCCATGCATATATTTTTTAGGTTTATCATTCCCACCCCTCCCTCTTCATAAGGAAAGCTTAAATTTTTCCATGATGATAAGTAATATTTCTTCTTTTCACTCTTCCATCCCCAAAAAAAATCAGCCATCATCATTTGGATCTGCTTGAGAATAGTAGGGGGGTTACTGTAGTTAATAGATGAATGTGAAGGGCTTGGAGTACATTTTTTACTAGATTGCCCTATCACCATAACTTAGTTGTTTTGTATGCCAACCTGTAATTTTGAAAACCACTTTGTTAACAAGATCACAAAAATAGGAAATCCTAGGTCTACCAATAAAGAGAGGGCAACCAAGATAAGTTATGGGACCATGCTTTTGCATGAAACCTTTGATTTGATTAATTCTATTTGTAGTAATAGTGAATTCATTAGAATGTTGCATGAAGTGACTTTTATCACTATTAATCATCTATCCTAAAGTTTTTTCATAAGTCGTGAGAATTTTCATGATGAGCCTATGAGTTTTGTCCCTCTCTGATGTAAACAGTATGGTGTCATCAGCAAAACTCAATTGGTTCACTTGTGGTCCTCATCATTCCATATAGAACCCATAATAGTTACGATGGTTGTGCATCATGTTAAGAGATCTTGAAAGAACTTCTGCACCTAAAATAAATAGGCTAGGGGAGAGGGGGTCACCCTCTTTGAGCCCCCTAGTAGAGTGAAAGAAGCCATATATCTTTCCATTTATAATAATAGAATACAAATTGTTGGACGTAACTCTCCAAACCATATCAATGAATATTTCATGAAATCCCATTTTCATTAGTACGAGCAAAATATAGTACTAGGAGACTTGATCACAAGCCTTTGCCATATCTAATTTTATAATGACATCACTCATCACAGTAGGTTTTTGATATGGTGTATGATCTCTTAAGATAAAATGATATTTTCAAAAATGCTTCTACTTTTGACAAAGCCAGATTGATATAGAGAGATCACGTTAGGGATAATGGGACTGAGTCTGTTGCTCAGTATCTTAGTGATTATTTGGTAATTAAATTGCTAAGACTAATAGGCCTGAACTCATTCATTCTATTAGGATTATTCACCTTGGGGAGTAAAATAATGCAAGAGTGAAAGAAGTACTTATGGATAATTTGACCACTGAAGAAGGCCTTAATAACTCCCATGATATCTTGATTGATGATATTCCAACATTTCTTGAAGAATAAACCATTCATACAGTTAGGGCCAGCTGCTGAAGTATCTATGTAACCTTCCTATATGAAGGTTTTATATATACTCAATATGAATACATATTAGGTGTAAGTAGAGGTCCTATAAAACCTCCAAGTAGAGAAAATAAAAGTCATAAATTTTTTCCGTATTTTTCAACCTATGAATGTAATGACCTGAACAAGGAGGCTAGTCATTTTCGTTATAAAGATGACGACGCAGGTTAACTCTAGGGGGCAAATCCGGATCAGAGAAGCTTGGTATTAGAGAATAAGGTTGAATACCATTGATTTATGTCTCTCTCTCTACCACGTCTATGCAGGTTTGAATTCATAATTGTGAAGCGTGCGACACATATAGGTAGGAACCTATACGATGCTTAGGAATCACTATTTTTCTTTGAAATATTATATCGTGCCAATAAAGTATACTTATGGTGTTCTTTTGTATCTAATCATAATGTTGTGCCTATAGGAAGCTTTACCACTCGAAGGAATGTGGCTCGAAGACTTGAGGAGGAAGTTGCTAATGCGGGAGATCCTCTCCATGATGAATAAGTTCCTCCACTTGAGGAAGATGTTAATGTTGATCAAGCCCTAGATATACCTCCACCTATGACGGAGGCGTGGATGAGGGCTATTCATACTCAAATGGCATAAGCCATGAATACCAAGCACAAGCCGCAACAGTTGAAACCCAAGATATGACGGCTCAAGCCAATCAGGATGTTTCTCCTTATCCTCATCAATAAGTCACTACTATGGCTTCCCGTCTAAGAGACTTCACTCGGATGAACCCTCCTACTTTATATGGTTCTAAGGTTGATGAAGACCCCCAAAAATTCCCTAATGAGGTTTACAAAGTTCTATATGCTATGGGGGTGACCTCAACTGAGAAGGTCGAGTTGGCTTCATATAAACTTAAGGATCTGGCTCAAACTTTGTATGTGCAATGGAGGGATAATAGGTAGTTGAGGGGTGGTCCCGTTACTTGGGAGATCTTTATTGCAGTTTTTTTAGATTGGTTCTTCCTTAGAGAGATTAGGGGGGAGAAGGTGGCAGAGTTCATCAATATTCACCAAGGAGGGAATAGTGTTCATGTGTACTCTTTCAAATTTGTTAAGTTTTCCAAATAATATCCTTCTTTAGTCTCCGATCCTAGAGACCAAATGAGCCATTTTGTGATAGGAGTGTCGGAGGACTTCAAGGAGGAGTGCCAATCAGACAGGCTACATGACAACATGAACATTTGTCGTCTTATGGTATATGCAATAAGGATTGAGGAGGCAATAGCTAAGAGAAAAACTAGAGATGCTAAGAGGACTAGGTCTTTTGATGGAGGCTCCTCAAAGAATAGGCTTGAGATATAAGATAAGCCTAAATTTAAGAAGCGGGGTTCAAATCAAGTTGCTACCGAATTCCCAAGAGCTAGTGGTGATAGGATGTCTAACCCTAAATTTAAGAAGGGAAAAGGTTCTAATTCATCAAAGGAAAAGCCAACTTGTGGAATGTGTGGTAAAAAGCACTACGGTAAGTGCCTTAAGGGGACGGATAATTGCTTTAGTTGTGGCAAGAGTGGTCAGAAAATGAGAGATTTTCAAAACTTGAAGTATCAAGACAACGGTAGTGTCCATGCTCAAGAAAGTGGTCCTAGTTATTCTCATAAGAAGAACCGATTCTATGCTCTCTGCTCTAGGGGTGAACAAGAGACCTCTCCTGACGCGGTGATTGGTATGTCAAAAATCATTACTCTTAATGTGTATGCTTTACTTGATCCGGGTTCTACTTTTTCCTTTGTTACACCACTTGTATCTGAAACTTCGATATTTTACCCGATAATTTGCATGAGCCTTTTCTAGTGTCTACTCCGGTGGGAGAGTGGGTTGTTGCTAAAAGAGTCTATCGAAATTGTCCTATTTCATTGCCCAATAGAGTTTCTTATGTTCATTTAGTAGAACTCGATATGCTTGATTTTGATATTATATTTGGTATGGATTTATTGGATGCATGTTTTGCATCCATTGATTGTAGGACAAGACTAGTTAGGATTAACTTCCCAAATGACCCCGTTGTTGAGTTGAAAGGGGGAAATTCTATTCCAAGAGGTCGCGTCATATCTTGTCTAAAAGCATATAAAATGATCTCAAAGGGTTCTCTCTATCACATAGTAAGAGTCTAATATTTGTATTCCAAAATTCTCCCTATTGAGTCGGACCCCGTAGTGAATTAATTTCTGTAGTTTTTTTTACCTTCCTGGTATTTCTCCCAAATAGGAAATTGATTTTGGTATCGATTTTCTATTGGAAACAAATCCCATTTCGATACCTCCACATTGGATGGCTCCGGACAAATTGAATGAATTGAAGGTTCAACTTAAGGATTTACTTGACAAAGTATTTATAAGGCCTAGTATATCTCCATGTGGTGCTTCGGTGTTATTTGACAAAAAGAAAGATGGGTCTTTGAGAATGTGTATTGACTACCGCCAATTCAACAAGGTCACCATTATGAATAAGTACCATCTCCGTAGGATTAATGACTTACTTGACCAACTCCAAGGGGCGACTTACATTTCAAAGATAGACTTGAGGTCGGGGTATCATCAGCTCAAAGTAAGAGGGGAGGATGTAGAGAACACGACCTTTTGGACTAGGTATAGGCATTACGACTTCATGGTCATGTCTATTGGTCTCAGTAATGCTCCAGAGGAATTTATGGACCTGATGAATAGAGTATTTCAAAAATACATAAATTCATTTGTCATTGTCTTGATTGAGGATATCTTGATATACTCAAAAAATGAGGATGATCATATGGGTCATTTGAGGGTAGTGTTGCAAACCCTTAAAGAAAATCAATACAATGCCAAATATAGTAAGTGTGAGTTTTGGTTGAGATCGGTTACTTTTATTAGGGATATCATTTCTATTGAGGGAGTTGAAGTAGACCCAAGGAAGACGGAAGTGGTGAAACATTTGCCTAAACCATTTACTCCGATTGACATCAGGAGTTTCTTGGGTTTAGCAGGCTACTATCAGAGGTTCGTGGATGGTTTCGCGTCTATTGAGTCTCCTTTGACTACTTTGACCCAAAAGAAAAAAATGTTTGAGTTGTCAGAGGCATGTGGGAAGTGCTTTAAATTGTTGAAAGATAACCTTACTTCCTCTAGGGTGTTGACCTTACCGGAGGGTACAATGGGTTTTGTGGTGTATTGTAATGCATCACAATGAGTTTGGTGTGTGTGCTTATGCAAAACGAGAAGGTGATAGCTTATTCCTCTACGCAACTAAAGGTACATGAGAGGAATTACCCCACCCATGACCTTGAATTAGCGGCCGTGGGGTTTGCTTTGAAAATTCTGAGGCATTATATGTATGTGATTCATGTGGATGTTTTTACCGATCATAAGAGTCTCAAATATGTGTTTACCCAAAAGGAGTTAAATCTCCGAAAAATAAGATGACTTGAGTTGCTTAAAGATTATGATATGGGTGTACTTTATAACCCCGACAAGGCTAATATAGTTGATGATGCCCTAAGTGGGATGACTATGGGTTGTTTATCCCATCTTAATGAAGACAAGAAGGACCTTGCTAGGGAAGTGCATAGGTTGGCTAGGTTGGGGGTGAGGTTGGAGAGTTCACCAGATGGAGGTTCCATAATTCATCGTAAGTCCGAGTAATCTTTAGTGGTTGAGGTGAAGTCTAAACAACACCTTTATTTAGCCTTGATGGAGTTTAAAGAATCAGTTCTTTGCAAGTTGAATGAATCATTCTCCGTAGGGGGTTGTGTGTTAAAGTATTTGTCCCTCAAGCTTAACAAACTGAACCTGCTCCATTAGTTTAAGGCTATAGAGTTTACTTTCTTCACACTAATGGCAGAATCAAGAGCTTCAGCAGTCGACTCAAAGGGAGATTATGTGTTCCTGATGTTGATGGATTGAGGGTTCAGATCTTAAAAGAAGCACATGGGACCCGCTACTTAATTCTTCCTGTATAAAAAAAATGTACCATGATCTAAGGGAAATATATTGCTGGGAAGGTCTAAAAAGGGACATAGAAGAATTTGTCGCTAAGTGTTCTAATTGTCAACAAGAAAAGTCCGAACACCTAAATCCGAGTGGCTTACTACAAGAGATCCAAATTAAAACTTGGAAGTGGGAATACATCAATATGGACTTTGTAGTAGGTTAACCTCTGACCTAGAAGTCATATAATTCCATATGGGTGGTTGTGGATCAATTGACTAAACCCGCTCACTTTATCCGCGTCAAATCTTCATATCTAGCAAAGGATTATGCAAGAATCTTCAGAGATGAGATTTTGTGCCGCCATGGAATTCCGTTATCCATCATATCGGATCAGGTCACACAATTTACCTCTAGATTTTGGAGGCCGTTCCAAAAAGGGTTAGGTACGTACTACGATGAAGTTGATCATCGCTTTTAATCCCCAAACGGATGGTCAAGCGGAGCGTACGATACAAACCATTGAAGATATTCTTAGAGCATGCATTATTGATTTTAAAAGTATTTGGTATAGGCATTTACCTTTGTTTGAGTTTGCCTACACCAACAATTTTCATTCATCCATTTCCATGGCTCCCTATGAAGCCTTGTATGGTACGAGGTGTTGGTCTCCTATTGGATGGTTTTAAGTGGGTGATCCATCACTTCATGGTCATGAGTTAATTTATAATACTTTTTAAAAGGTTCATATCATAAGGAACCAGTTACAAATAGCCTATAGTCGGCAAAAGTCTTATGTTGATAATAGGTGAAGGGATTTGGAGTTTGAAGAAGTGATAAGGTGTATTTAAAAATTTCACCAATGAAAGGTTTGGTTAGGTTGGTAAAGAAAGGGAGATTGATTCCTTCTTATGTGGGTCCCTATGAAATCTTGCAAAGGGTTTGTAAGGTTGCCTATGAATTGAAACTTCCTAGTGAATTGGCTTCGGTTCATCCGGTTTTTCATGTTTCTATGTTGAAATAGTGTATCGGTGATCCCGAGTCCATTCTTCATATTAAGGGACTTGATGTCGAGGATAACCTCTATTATGAGGAAGTCCCGGTTCAAATTCTTCATAGGCAACTCAACAAGTTGAGGAATAAAGAGGTGGTTTCCATAAAGGTGTTATGGAAAAATCAATTAGTTGAGGGTACTACATGGGAGGTCGAGCCCGATATGAAGTCCTGTTATCCTCATCATTTTTTGAGTTAAGGTTATCCATTCTTTTTAATTGCATAAACATGATAAAGATTTGCGTTTCTTGATTTTTGGGTGAAGTGTTAGAAAAATGGCATAGTTGAAAAAAAAACTCACAATAATTTTTATAGTGAAGTCACTGTAGTATTGCTATTAAAAACTTGAAATTTTGCTTTTTGCTTGGTTTGAGTTATGTTGTGCATTTTTATATGGTGAATCTTCATGAAATGATAGGTAGCATGTTGTTAAGTTGAACTTGGTCCTAATTGACTCATATGATGTATGTTGCGCTCATAAGTGTTGTGAGAAGTAAATGCCTCATGATGAAGTGTTTTGAGACTTAGGTGTGGTAATATGAGTATTGATATTTGTCTTGTTGAAGTAACATTATTTATGTTAAATGGATATTGTTGATTGGTTGGGCTGATTGTCTTGGGTCTATTTCTTCATTTAAAAGAGTTTTAATGTCATTAAGTGATGAATGTTCCTAAGGGGGGGATAATGTAAAACCTTTAAAATCCAAGACTTATGGTAAAGCCTAACATAGGTTTCATAAAGACTAAACATTGTTTGTAATTCCATTATTAATGAATTAAGGTTATTTAGAGGGTGTAAGAACCAAAACGTCCAAAGACATCCGGGAAGTTGATTCAAAGATATATTAGTCTGCCTTAGCCTTTTTACTAAATTTTAGGAGTGAGAAATGTAGGAAAATGGGTGGAAAAGTAGCTAACGGGTGTTTGAGTTGTTTCATAATTGAATGGTCTGGGTACGACTTCCGTAGGACCAACCAAGGGCCCTTGAAGAGCATCCCAGCAGTTTGATGCAGCACTGCCTTGCAGTGTGCGTTGACGGGCCAGATTACGATCCTTAAGTGGCTCGACGGGGCGTCGAGTCCAACGTCATCCTACACTTATGAAGAATCATGAAGGCCCTTGCCTACGTAGCTACTGTTTCACGCGATGGAAGGGGTTGACGAGGTGTCATTGGGTTGACGGGGAGTCGAGGCAACCGTCAAGCCATACTTAGAAAAATTGGAGGAAGCCCTCGTCTGCAGAGCCTCTGATAGAGACGATAGAGTGAAGGACAGAGGGGGGGTTGTCCGTCGACTCACCGACGGACCGTCGATCGGGGACTCATCGGTGACGGTCGAGTTTCACTAATAAAGTTTAAATGGTTTTATTTAATTAATTAAGTTTGTTAGGTGTTTGTTAGTGATTAAAGGGAAACTAATTAAGGTAATTAATCCACTCTATAAATACCCTTAACCCTCATTAACCTAAAGACAACTCTCAAAATAAACTCTCTTCCTTGTCTCTTATTTTTCTCTCTACATTCACTCACCATTGAAGACTATCAAGAACTAGGGATTGGGGGATGAAAAAGGGTGGATTGTTCATCACATTTTTGAGAAACATTAAGGTATGGGTTCTATTCACCTTTGAGATTCTTTTCTCAAAGGATTCCTTCAAAATAGATTTCAAAATGTTGAGTTTTCTTATGGGTTTCATTCAATTACGAAATTGAAGTTATGGATTGAGTTATTAGTTAACTTTTAGGGTTATATTCATTATATTTACATGTAATTCAACTTGTATAATATAATATTTGATGGTTTGTTCTAATTAAAGAATATAATCCTCTATCCCTAACCGTAGGTAGTAATCTTGACCTATATTGTATTGTGATCATTCAATTAAGCACGTTGTTGACTTGATTACTATCCTATGGTGTTATTATGATTATATTTAGATGAATTATAGGCCTATAATGTTAGTTCTTGAGATGTAATTTAGGTTATGAATTATAATGTGAAATTCGCCTATGTACTTTGCCTCAAGTTGTGATCTAAAGATGAATTGTGTTATAGAGATGCAATTAGCCTTGTTTTTCTATTGGTTATCATTGTGCTATGATGTTACTCTCCAGGTTGGGTTGAGTTATGTATTGATGGTAAGACCTTGATGATAGACTATGAGGACGACTTGGATAACCAATAGAATAACAAGGTCAATTGCATCTCTAAAACACAATTGAACTTTAGATCACACCTTGAGACAAGATACTTAGGCTAATTTCACATTAAAATTCATAACCTAAATCACATATCAATAACTAGAACGATAGACCATAATTCATCTTAATTTTATTATAATTACACCATAGGATAGTAATGAAATCAACAACCTACTCAATAGAATGATCACAACACAATATAGGTCAAGATCACTACCTAGGGTTGGGAATGGAGGCTCATATTCTTCAATTTAGACCAAACCATCAAAAATTACCACAAGTTGAATTACATTTTAATATACTCAATATAACCTAAAGAAATTACTAACAACTCAATCCATAACATCAATTTCGTAATTGAATAAAACCCACAAGTAAACTTATCTTTTGAAATCTATATTGAAGGAACCGTTTGAGGAAAGAGTCTCAAAGGTGAATAGATCCCATACGTTAACGCTTGCCAATAATTTGATGGTGAATTCGTCCCTTTCCAGCCCCCAAACCCTAGTCCTTATTGGTCTTCAATGGTGAGTTCATGTATAGAGAGAAACAAGAGAGAAGGAAGAGAGTTTATTTGAGAGTTGTCTTTAGATTAATGAGGGTTGGGAGTATTTAAATTGGATCTTCAAGAAACTTAATTAGACTCCCTTTACCCCTAACTAAACCACCTTACCCCCAAAATAATTAAATGAGACCAACTTAAATCAGGCGGGAACTTTGACCCTCACAAACAAAACCCCGATTGAGGGCCGTCTGTGAGTCGACAGACATACCCCCTCTGTCCTGCACTGTGTCATCATTGAGAAAGACTATGCTGGCGAGGCGATTCCTCCAATTGTCTAAGTGTGGGATGACGGTGGCATTGACACCCTGTCGATCCATACACGGACTGCAGCCTCCACTTCTGCACTCCGTCTATGAGTTCAGACGTTGTGAGTGTGAAGGGGCTTTTCCACAAGCCTATGTGTAGGACTAAGGCTGCATCAACACCCCGTCGATCCACACATAGGCTAGACTCAAGACTAGAAGCCCAACCAATCAACAATATCTAATCAACATAAATCATGATATTTCAACAAGTAAAATATCAAAACTCATATTTCCACACACAAGGCTCAAAACACTTCATCATAAGGCATTTGGTTCTCACAACACTTATGACCTCAACATACATTACATGAGTCAATTAGCAAAAAGTTCAACTTAATGCCTATTATTTCATAAAGACTCACCATATCAAAATACACAACATAACTCAAAACAATCAAAAAGCACAATTTCAAGTTTTTAAGACAAATACTACAGTAACTTCACTATAAATTTTTTAAAAAATTCATAATGTGCAAAACTTCACCCAAAAATCAAGAAACTTCAATTTCTAGTCATATTTATATAATAAAAAAGAATGACTAACCTTAATTCTCAAAAAGATAACGGTAACGGGTTGTCACATCCGAGGAGCATCCCCTAGAAGTAACATGGCGCACTTGACTTCTCGAAGGTGTTATACAAGCCCATAATTATCATCCATCACATCGTCATAGTAAATTTAGCGGAAAATTTAAAACGTTTCATGGCACCTCATATGCTAGAAACTTTACTTCATATACATATAAAATATAAGTCATAATACATAAATAGACTCAGAGTCTCTTTTCCATCCTAGAATCAACAGCACTAATTACAGTAGGGACACAGTCCTTAAGAAATAATACAAAACTATACAATATTTAATAGACTTTACAATAAGTACACATTAGGACGTCCTTGGACTTAAGGATTCCTTTCTTTGAGCTTAGGAAATACCCTATCAAGCTCTTCACCAATGAAGACATCCTTTAAGAATCTATAACCTTGAATTTGTGTAAAAAGAAGAAAAGAATGATATTACTATAAGAAATGCACTAAGTATGGCAACCATGCAAAAATATTTATTTAAACAGGACCTTTTTCTTGAAAATCATATTTCATGCCTTTTTGAGTAAAACTTTATGACACCTTGAAACAATAGCATTTACATAATTTTCATACTTCATAGAAACAAAACCAAAGTCTAAACATCGTATAAAAGCACAGATAGAATATAAGTCGTAATGGAGGTCACTTTACAGTGACATCATTCCTCTTTACAGTGAACTATTTATTTTAATTCATTAGTCTCCCAAGTAATCCTTTAGGGATACATGGTGCAATGTATCACCTTAGGATCACAAGGAAAACCCTAAATTTATTCAAGACAACAGTTACTATCATAGAATTTTAATACAACATAGATATAGTTAAGTCAAGACCTTCATCATATAGTCAATAAGATCAACATTATTCATAAAGACTCATATCATGCACATCTTCATAACTAATAGACAAATACTACAATCTCATGCATAAAGAAAACATGGATAGTGACATTCATTAGAAAACCTTCCTAGAACTTCCTAAGGAGTTACTTGTGCAATGTCTAGATGGGTTCATTACTGCCACCTAACCTAAGTAACCTCCATTAAATCATTTTATTTGGGTCCTAGTCATTTACTTCCATTTTCCATTTAACTTTAGGGAAACTATTGCCTTAGACGAAATAGACAATGTTATGCTAAACATGGAATCCGGTGTCATAAAACCCACAATGATAAAGGGTGGTCTACCGGCCAAAGTAGAACTAAACATAACATAGCTTTCTAGGTGGATCCACTAGCTAGTATCGTATGGTGGAGACATAGTTATGGAACTTAGGGAAATCATGAAAATATCAACTCTACACACTATGTTGGGTCATGAGGCGACCATTTTGTGAAGACCATAGTGAACCCTACTTCCCCTAGTCGGGAAAGTGTCCCTCCCTCACATAAGGACCTTGGTGAACCGCACCTTTCTTATATTGGAAAGTGTCACCCCCTCACCTACAAGCTTAATCGGTGCTAAGTTAAGTTCCCTTCATTGCAAAAGCCTTTATAACTATTTATTTCTAAAACATAGGCTTAGTATATCTAATCCCATATGCTTATAACATATTCAAGCACCTATCTAGTTTAAGAGTATTCTTGGGCACACCTTTCAAGGCCCCTCTATTAACTAGATCATCTTTTATGTGTTTGAGTATATACATATATGTGAGCAAAACTTTCACATAACACATTAAGACACACATGTTCATACATACATATTCATACATATAAAAACCAAAACTAGAACTATCCAAACAAGCTACACATATGCAATGCATTGGCAAAGTCCCATACCGTTGGCCATACTAGTAAACCTATCAAGTCATACTATATAAGGAAACACATATCATGCTTTAATAAACATAATCTTAAAATGCATATTTGTACACACTAGTGCATATGAGAACTACTTTTCATTTAAACATCATCACCTATACTACTAGTAACATGCATGTAAAGTGAGTGTGTCTCTACGTTGGTCAACATGATCACATAATGGATATCAATAAAATATTGAGGCATCCACCCTCCTAGACCATAATATACCTTCAAGCGTAAACAACATAACACACAATAGCATAGGAAACAAGACAACTTCATAATACACTTAAGACTCCTAACTTGTGCAATCCATGCATTCACATAGGGGTACACATATAAGGGATTATTAACTATTTTTAACTCATCAATGGCAGCACCTATACTTCACCATAATATGTATATAGACATGCTCACAAAATAGCCATACAACCTAAATCACAACTAGAATAGGAGAGTAGGCATAAGCTTCACATAGTATCATCATAAGCACATGCTCATATATTCATCAATTTACCTTCATGGACATGGTAAAAACATATATAGATTGACAATAAAGTAAACAACTCCACCACAAGTGTACCATACCACACAATTCCATCCAAGGCTTCATCAATTACAATACTATAAGGAAAGTAGAAGAGATAAGTATTCTTACCAATTTCTCACCCTTTGATCATCATTGATCAATATACCTTTTTCATCAACAATTCATATAAAGGGCAGTAGCTAAATTTACTTTAATCATAGAATAAACCATGTACAAGTCGCTAAAAGATCATATTATAACATAATACAAGGCATCTCACAAGTACTTGAAGTAGAAGAACATATATAATTAGCAAATTTCATTTATATGGATTATATATCATATTTAATGAATCATATCACACTAAGTCAGTATCTAATCCTACACTTAGTCAAAATGAAAACATGCTTAAGCACTTCAAGATCAAGATACTATTGTAGGCATTTGACACTCAATTCAATGTAGAGTAGAGAGAATAGGCCATCTTATCAATTTACCAAAGTATTGATCATAAATAATATTTTAATAATAAAGTAAATGCTAGGTAGTGTCTAATGAAATCATAGTCTAGATGAGACACTACTACAACTGCCATTAAGGTCGACACAAGCATGCTTCATATAAGGAGTTCATGGGAGGTAAGTTTACATAGGTTAATCCGATTAAAACTATCATTAATTGACACATAATTGCATTCATTGAATATAATTCATCCTCATATTTCATTATAGGAAAAATCTATAGACATTAACCATGATAGATTCATATAACAACTAACCTAACATTAAGATCGCAAGTTACAACTTATAGACTAGAAGAAACTAGATTAATTCAAACCAAGCCTTCTTTATTTTGATCATAAAAGATTTATATCCACAATTAAACCAAGGTATTAACATAAAACGGTATTTACAAGAACCACAATTTAATTGAAATCCACTTTAGATCATTACGAATCCAATATTACAGTAAATCATGTAAAACTAAGATAAACATGTTCTAATCGTCTTACTTTTATACTAATGGATCCATTACACAAAATTCCACAGTAATTCATGTAAAAACAATAGATATAGGATACTCAACATAATAGAATCATAACTCAATCGATAACAAGTCAAGATCACAAAGCCCATGCAAGGCTAAAGCGATTTGAGGAAGGAACATGGGTTCATCATGAAATTGGAGTGAAATCAAGTTCAAACCACTATATTAACTTAAATTCATCATTATTTAATCATTCAAATTCTTTTTAGAAAGAACCAACGGCTAGATTGAAGAAGGAGAACTTTGATCATAAACTTTCTTTGAAAACATTGAGATTAACTCACTAATGGAAAGATAACTAGAGATGAAGGATCACCATACCTTTATATATATGAAAACATCTAAAATTTGATGATTCATCCATAGAAAATGCTCCAAGAAGTTCATGAGCTTCACCAACAACGGAGGTTTGAAGGGAAATATTTTTTTAGGGAAAGGCTTCAATCATGTGAGAGGATTCTAGAATGGGGTGAACACGTTTTTGAAGACTTATATACACCCAAAAATAACGAATAAACCTATTAGGTTCAGTTTATGATGCGTGGTGAGTTTCCCATTCATCCCTTTAATAAAAACAGACGCTGCTTCCAGTTGCACACCACCATCGACAAAGGAACGAACTCCAAGGGGCGACTTACATTTCAAAGATAGACTTGAGGTCGGGGTATCATCAGCTCAAAGTAAGAGGGGAGGATGTAGCGAACACGACCTTTTGGACTAGGTATAGGCATTACGACTTCATGGTCAGTTCTATTGGTCTCAGTAATGCTCCAGAGGAATTTATGGACCTGATGAATAGAGTATTTCAAAAATACATAAATTCATTTGTCATTGTCTTGATTGAGGATATCTTCATATACTCAAAAAATGAGGATGATCATATGGGTCATTTGAGGGTAGTGTTGCAAACCCTTAAAGAAAATCAATACAATGCCAAATATAGTAAGTGTGAGTTTTGGTTGAGATCGGTTACTTTTATTAGGGATATCATTTCTATTGAGGGAGTTGAAGTAGACCCAAGGAAGACGGAAGTGGTGAAACATTTGCCTAAACCATTTACTCCGATTGACATCAGGAGTTTCTTGGGTTTAGCAGGCTACTATCAGAGGTTCGTGGATGGTTTCGCGTCTATTGAGTCTCCTTTGACTACTTTGACCCAAAAGAGTAAAACGTTTGAGTTGTCGGAGGCATGTGGGAAGTGCTTTAAATTGTTGAAAGATAACCTTACTTCCTCTAGGGTGTTGACCTTACCGGAGGGTACAATGGGTTTTGTGGTGTATTGTAATGCATCACAATGATTTTGGTGTGTGTGCTTATGAAAAACGATAAGGTGATAGCTTATTCCTCTATGCAACTAAAGGTACATGAGAGGAATTACCCCACCCATGACCTTGAATTAGCGGCCGTGGGGTTTGCTTTGAAAATTCTGAGGCATTATATGTATGTGATTCATGTGGATATTTTTACCGATCATAAGAGTCTCAAATATGTGTTTACCCAAAAGGAGTTAAATCTCCGACAAATAAGATGACTTGAGTTGCTTAAAGATTATGATATGGGTGTACTTTATAACCCCGACAAGGCTAATGTAGTTGATGATGCCCTAAGTGGGATGACTATGGGTAGTTTATCCCATCTTAATGAAGACAAAAAGGACCTTGCTAGGGAAGTGCATAGGTTGGCTAGGTTGGGGGTGTGGTTGGAGAGTTCACCAGATGGAGGTTCCATAATTCATCGTAAGTCCGAGTAATCTTTAGTGGTTGAGGTGAAGTCTAAACAACACCTTTATTTAGCCTTGATGGAGTTTAAAGAATCAGTTCTTGGCAAGTTGAATGAATCATTCTCCGTAGGGGGTTGTGTGTTAAAGTATTTGTCCCTCAAGCTTAACAAACTGAACCTGCTCCATTAGTTTAAGGCTATAGAGTTTACTTGCTTCACACTAATGGCAGAATCAAGAGCTTGAGCAGTCAACTCAAAGGGAGATTATGTGTTCCTGATGTTGATGGATTGAGGGTTCAGATCTTAAAAGAAGCACATGGGACCCGCTACTTAATTCTTCCTGTATAAAAAAAAATGTACCATGATCTAAGGGAAATATATTGCTGGGAAGGTCTAAAAAGGGACATAGAAGAATTTGTCACTAAGTGTTCTAATTGTCAACAAGAAAAGTCCGAACACCTAAATCCGAGTGGCTTACTACAAGAGATCAAAATTACAACTTGGAAGTGGGAATACATCAATATCGACTTTGTAGTAGGTTAACCTATGACCTAGAAGTCATATAATTCCATATGGGTGGTTGTGGATCAATTGACTAAACCCGCTCACTTTATCCGCGTCAAATCTTCATATCTAGCAAAGGATTATGCAATAATCTTCAGAGATGAGATTTTGTGCCGCCATGGCATTCCGTTATCCATCATATCGGATCGGGTCACACAATTTACCTCTAGATTTTGGAGGCCGTTCCAAAAAGGGTTAGGTACGTACTACGATGAAGTTGATCATCGCTTTTAATCCCCAAACGGATGGTCAAGCGGAGCGTACGATACAAACCATTGAAGATATTCTTAGAGCATGCATTATTGATTTTAAAAGGATTTGGTATAGGCATTTACCTTTGTTTGAGTTTGCCTACACCAACAATTTTCATTCATCCATTTCCATGGCTCCCTATGAAGCCTTGTATGGTACGAGGTGTTGGTCTCCTATTGGATGGTTTTAAGTGGGTGATCCATCACTTCATGGTCATGAGTTAATTTATAATACTTTTTAAAAGGTTCATATCATAAGGAACCAGTTACAAATAGCCTATAGTCGGCAAAAGTCTTATGTTGATAATAGGTGAAGGGAGTTGGAGTTTGAAGAAGTGATAAGGTGTATTTAAAAATTTCACCAATGAAAGGTTTGGTTAGGTTGGTAAAGAAAGGGAGATTGATTCCTTCTTATGTGGGTCCCTATGAAATCTTGCAAAGGGTTTGTAAGGTTGCCTATGAATTGAAACTTCCTAGTGAATTGGCTTCGGTTCATCCGGTTTTTCACGTTTCTATGTTGAAATAGTGTATCGGTGATCCCGAGTCCATTCTTCATATTAAGGGACTTGATGTCAAGGATAACCTCTATTATGAGGAAGTCCCGGTTCAAATTCTTCATAGGCAACTCAACAAGTCGAGGAATAAAGAGGTGGTTTCCATAAAGGTGTTATGGAAAAATCAATTAGTTGAGGGTACTACATGGGAGGTCGAGCCCGATATGAAGTCCTTTTATCCTCATCATTTTTTGAGTTAAGGTTATCCATTCTTTTTAATTGCATAAACATGATAAAGATTTGCGTTTCTTGATTTTTGGGTGAAGTGTTAGAAAATGGCATAGTTGAAAAAAAACCTCACAATAATTTTTATAGTGAAGTCACTGTAGTATTGCTATTTAAAACTTGAAATTTTGCTTTTTGCTTGGTTTGAGTTATGTTGTGCATTTTTATATGGTGAATCTTCATGAAATGATAGGTAGCATGTTGTTAAGTTGAACTTGGTCCTAATTGACTCATATGATGTATGTTGCGCTCATAAGTGTTGTGAGAAGTAAATGCCTCAGGATGAAGTGTTTTGAGACTTAGGTGTGGTAATATGAGTATTGATATTTGTCTTATTGAAGTAACATTATTTATGTTAAATGGATATTGTTGATTGGTTGGGCTGATTGTCTTGGGTCTATTTCTTCCTTTAAACGAGTTTTAATGTCATTAAGTGATGAATGTTCCTAAGGGGGGGATAATGTAAAACCTTTAAAATCCAAGACTTATGGTAAAGCCTAACATAGGTTTCATAAAGTCTAAACATTGTTTGTAATTCCATTATTAATGAATTAAGGTTATTTAGAGGGTGTAAGAACCAAAACGTCCAAAGACATCCGGGAAGTTGATTCAAAGATATATTAGTCTGCCTTAGCCTTTTTACTAAATTTTAGGAGTGAGAAATGTAGGAAAATGGGTGGAAAAGTATCTAACGGGTGTTTGAGTTGTTTCATAATTGAATGGTCTGGGTACGACTTCCGTAGGACCAACCAAGGGCCCTTGAAGAGCATCCTAGCAGTTTGATGCAGCACTGCCTTGCAGTGTGCGTTGACGGGCCAGATTACGATCCTTAAGTGGCTCGACGGGGCGTCGAGTCCAACGTCATCCTACACTTATGAAGAATCATGAAGGCCCTTGCCTACGTAGCTACTGTTTCACGCGATGGAAGGGGTTGACGAGGTGTCATTGGGTTGGCGGGGCATCGAGGCAACCGTCAAGCCATACTTAGAAAAATTGGAGGAAGCCATCGTCTGCAGAGCCTCTGATAGAGACGATAGAGTGAAGGACAGAGGGGGGGTTGTCCGTCGACTCACCGACGGACCGTCGATCGGGGTCTCATCGGTGACGGTCGAGTTTCACTAATCAAGTTTAAATGGTTTTATTTAATTAATTAAGTTTGTTAGGTGTTTGTTAGTGATTAAAGGGAAACTAATTAAGGTAATTAATCCACTCTATAAATACCCTTAACCCTCATTAACCTAAAGACAACTCTAAAAATAAACTCTCTTCCTTGTCTCTTATTTCTCTCTCTACATTCACTCACCATTGAAGACTATCAAGAACTAGGGATTGGGGGCTGAAAAAGGGTGGATTCTTCATCACATTTTTGAGAAACATTAAGGTATGGGTTCTATTCACCTTTGAGATTCTTTTCTCAAAGGATTCCTTCAAAATAGATTTCAAAATGTTGAGTTTTCTTATGGGTTTCATTCAATTACGAAATTGAAGTTATGGATTGAGTTATTAGTGAACTTTTAGGGTTATATTCATTATATTTACATGTAATTCAACTTGTATAATATAATATTTGATGGTTTGTTCTAATTAAAGAATATAATCCTCTATCCCTAACCGTAGGTAGTAATCTTGACCTATATTGTATTGTGATCATTCAATTAAGCACGTTGTTGACTTGATTACTATCCTATGGTGTTATTATGATTATATTTAGATGAATTATAGGCCTATAATGTTAGTTCTTGAGATGTAATTTAGGTTATGAATTATAATGTGAAATTCGCCTATGTACTTTGCCTCAAGTTGTGATCTAAAGATGAATTGTGTTATAGAGATGCAATTAGCCTTGTTTTTCTATTGGTTATCATTGTGCTATGATGTTACTCTCCAGGTTGGGTTGAGTTATGTATTGATGGTAAGACCTTGATGATAGACTATGAGGACGACTTGGATAGCCAATAGAATAACAAGGTCAATTGCATCTCTAAAACACAATTGAACTTTAGATCACACCTTGAGACAAGATACTTAGGCTAATTTCACATTAAAATTCATAACCTAAATCACATATCAATAACTAGAACGATAGACCATAATTCATCTTAATTTTATTATAATTACACCATAGGATAGTAATGAAATCAACAACCTACTCAATAGAATGATCACAACACAATATAGGTCAAGATCACTACCTAGGGTTGGGAATGGAGGCTCATATTCTTCAATTTAGACCAAACCATCAAAAATTACCACAAGTTGAATTACATTTTAATATACTCAATATAACCTAAAGAAATTACTAACAACTCAATCCATAACATCAATTTCGTAATTGAATAAAACCAACAAGTAAACTTAACTTTTGAAATCTATATTGAAGGAACCGTTTGAGGAAAGAGTCTCAAAGGTGAATAGATCCCATACGTTAACGCTTGCCAATAATTTGATGGTGAATTAGTCCCTTTCCAGACCCCAAACCCTAGTCCTTGTTGGTCTTCAATGGTGAGTTCATGTATAGAGAGAAATAAGAGAGAAGGAAGAGAGTTTATTTGAGAGTTGTCTTTAGATTAATGAGGGTTGGGAGTATTTAAATTGGATCTTCAAGAAACTTAATTAGACTCCCTTTACCCCTAACTAAACCACCTTACCCCCAAAATAATTAAATGAGACCAACTTAAATCAGGCGGGAACTTCGACCCTCACAAACAAAACCCCGATTGAGGGCCGTCTGTGAGTCGACAGACATACCCCCTCTGTCCTGCACTGTGTCATCATTGAGAAAGACTATGCTGGCGAGGCGATTCCTCCAATTGTCTAAGTGTGGGATGACGGTGGCATTGACACCCTGTCGATCCATACATGGACTGCATCCTCCACTTCTGCACTCCGTCGATGAGTTCAGACGTTGTGAGTGTGAAGGGGCTTTTCCACAAGCCTATGTGTAGGACTAAGGCTGCATCAACACCCCGTCGATCCACACATAGGCTAGACTCAAGACTAGAAGCCCAACCAATCAACAATATCTAATCAACATAAATCATGTTATTTCAACAAGTAAAATATCAAAACTCATATTTCCACACACAAGGCTCAAAACACTTCATCATAAGGCATTTGGTTCTCACAACACTTATGACCTCAACATACATTACATGAGTCAATTAGCAAAAAGTTCAACTTAATGCCTATTATTTCATAAAGACTCACCATATCAAAATACACAACATAACTCAAAACAATCAAAAAGCACAACTTCAAGTTTTTAAGACAAATACTACAGTAACTTCACTATAAATTTTTTAAAAAATTCATAATGTGCAAAACTTCACCCAAAAATCAAGAAACTTCAATTTCTAGTCATATTTATATAATAAAAAAGAATGACTAACCTTAATTCTCAAAAAGATAACGGTAACGGGTTGTCACATCCGAGGAGCATCCCCTAGAAGTAACATGGCGTACTTGACTTCTCGAAGGTGTTATACAAGCCCATAATTATCATCCATCACATCTTCATAGTAAATTTAGCGGAAAACTTAAAACGTTTCATGGCACCTCATATGCTAGAAACTTTACTTCATATACATATAAAATATAAGTCATAATACATAAATAGACTCAGAGTCTCTTTTCCATCCTAGAATCAACAACACTAATTACAGTAGGGACACAGTCCTTAAGACATAATACAAAACAATACAATATTTAATAGACTTTACAATAAGTACACATTAGGACGTCCTTGGACTTAAGGATTCCTTTCTTTGAGCTTAGGAAATACCCTATCAAGCTCTTCACCAATGAAGACATCCTTTAAGAATCTATAACCTTGAATTTGTGTAAAAAGAAGAAAAGAATGATATTACTATAAGAAATGCACTAAGTATGGCAACCATGCAAAAATATTTATTTAAACAGGACCTTTTTCTTGAAAATCATATTTCATGCCTTTTTGAGTAAAACTTTATGACACCTTGAAACAATAGCATTTACATAATTTTCATACTTCATAGAAACAAAACCAAAGTCTAAACATCGTATAAAAGCACAGATAGAATATAAGTCCTAATGGAGGTCACTTTACAGTGACATCATTCCTCTTTACAGTGAACTATTTATTTTAATTCATTAGTCTCCCAAGTAATCCTTTAGGGATACTTGGTGCAATGTATCACCTTAGGATCACAAGGAAAACCCTAAATTTATTCAAGACAACACTTACTATCATAGAATTTTAATACAACATAGATATAGTTAAGTCAAGACCTTCATCATATAGTCAATAAGATCAACATTATTCATAAAGACTCATATCATGCACATCTCCATAACTAATAGACAAATACTACAATCTCATGCATAAAGAAAACATGGATAGTGACATTCATTAGAAAACCTTCCTAGAACTTCCTAAGGAGTTACTTGTGCAATGTCTAGATGGGTTCATTACTGCCACCTAACCTAAGTAACCTCCATTAAATCATTTTATTTTGGGTCCTAGTCATTTACTTCCATTTTCCATTTAACTTAAGGGAAACTATTGCCTTAGACGAAATAGACAATGTTATGCTAAACATGGAATCCGGTGTCATAAAACCCACAATGATAAAGGGTGGTCTACCGGCCAAAGTAGAACTAAACATAACATAGCTTTCTAGGTGGATCCACTAGCTAGTATTGTATGGTGGCAACATAGTTATGGAACTTAGGGAAATCATGAAAATATCAACTCTACACACTATGTTGGGTCATGAGGCGACCATTTTGTGAAGACCATAGTGAACCCTACTTCCCCTAGTCGGGAAAGTGTCCCTCCCTCACATAAGGACCTTGGTGAACCGCACCTTCCTTATATTGGAAAGTGTCACCCCCTCACCTACAAGCTTAATCGGTGCTAAGTTAAGTTCCCTTCATTGCAAAAGCCTTTATAACTATTTATTTCTAAAACATAGGCTTAGTATATCTAATCCCATATGCTTATAACATATTCAAGCACCTATCTAGTTTAAGAGTATTCTTGGGCACACCTTTCAAGGCCCCTCTATTAACTAGATCATCTTTCATGTGTTTGAGTATATACATATATGTGAGCAAAACTTTCACATAACATATTAAGACACACATGTTCATACATACATATTCATACATATAAAAACCAAAACTAGAACTATCCAAACAAGCTACACATATGCAATGCATTGGCAAAGTCCCATACCGTTGGCCATACTAGTAAACCTATCAAGTCATACTATATAAGGAAACACATATCATGCTTTAATAAACATAATCTTAAAATGCATATTTGTACACATTAGTGCATATGAGAACTACTTTTCATTTAAACATCATCACCTATACTACTAGTAACATGCATGTAAAGTGAGTGTGTGTCTACGTTGGTCAACATGATCACATAATGGATATCAATAAAATATTGAGGCATCCACCCTCCTAGACCATAATATACCTTCAAGCATAAACAACATAACACACAATAGCATAGGAAACAAGCCAACTTCATAATACACTTAAGACTCCTAACTTGTGCAATCCATGCATTCACATAGGGGTACACATATAAGGGATTATTAACTATTTTTAACTCATCAATGGCAGCACCTATACTTCACCATAATATGTATATAGACATGCTCACAAAATAGCCATACAACCTAAATCACAACTAGAATAGGAGAGTAGGCATAAGCTTCACATAGTATCATCATAAGCACATGCTCATATATTCATCACTTTACCTTCATGGACATGGTAAAAACATATATAGATTGACAATAAAGTAAACAACTCCACCACAAGTGTACCATACCACACAATTCCATCCAAGGCTTCATCAATTACAATACTATAAGGAAAGTAGAAGAGATAAGTATTCTTACCAATTTCTCACCCTTTGATCATCATTGATCAATATACCTTTTTCATCAACAATTCATATAAAGGGCAGTAGCTAAATTTACTTTAATCATAGAATAAACCATGTACAAGTCGCTAAAAGATCATATTATAACATAATACAAGGCATCTCACAAGTTCTTGAAGTAGAAGAACATATACAATTAGCAAATTTCATTTATATGGATTATATATCATATTTAATGAATCATATCACACTAATTCAGTATCTAATCCTACACTTAGTCAAAATGAAAACATGCTTAAGCACTTCAAGATCAAGATACTATTGTAGGCATTTGACACTCAATTCAATGTAGAGTAGAGAGAATAGGCCATCTTATCAATTTACCAAAGTATTGATCATAAATAATATTTTAATAATAAAGTAAATGCTAGGTAGTGTCTAATGAAATCATAGTCTAGATGAGACACTACTACAACTGCCATTAAGGTCGACACAAGCATGCCTCATATAAGGAGTTCATGGGAGGTAAGTTTACATAGGTTAATCCGATTAAAACTATCATTAATTGACACATAATTGCATTCATTGCATATAATTCATCCTTATATTTCATTATAGGAAACATCTATAGACATTAACCATGATCAATTCATATAACAACTAACCTAACATTAAGATCGCAAGTTACAACTCATAGACTAGAAGAACCTAGATTAATTCAAACCAAGCCTTCTTTATTTTGATCATAAAAGATTTATATCCACAATTAAACCAAGGTATTAACATAAAACGGTATTTACAAGAACCACAATTTAATTGAAATCCACTTTAGATCATTACGAAGCCAATATTACAGTAAATCATGTAAAACTAAGATAAACATATTCTAATCGTCTTACTTTTATACTAATGGATCCATTAAACAAAATTCCACAGTAATTCATGTAAAAACAGTAGATATAGGATACTCAACATAATAGAATCATAACTCAATCGATAACAAGTCAAGATCACAAAGCCCATGCAAGGCTAAAGCGATTTGAGGAAGGAACATGGGTTCATCATGAAATTGGAGTGAAATCAAGTTCAAACCACTATATTAACTTAAATTCATCATTGTTTAATCATTCAAATTCTTTTTAGAAAGAACCAACGGCTAGATTGAAGAAGGAGAACTTTGATCATAAACTTTCTTTGAAAACATTGAGATTAACGCACTAAATGGAAAGATAACTAGAGATGAAGGATCACCATACCTTTATATATATGAAAACATCTAAAATTTGATGATTCATCCATAGAAAATGCTCCAAGAAGTTCATGAGCTTCACCAACAATGGAGGTTTGAAGGGAAATATTTTTTTAGGGAAAGGCTTCAATCATGTGAGAGGATTCTAGAATGGGGTGATCACGTTTTTGAAGACTTATATACACCCAAAAATAACGAATAAACCTATTAGGTTCAGTTTATGATGTGTGGTGAGTTTCCCATTCATCCCTTTAATAAAAACAGACGCTGCTTCCAGTTGCACACCACCATCGACAAAGGCACTAACGGGGCGTTGGTTTGTCAACGGACCGTGCCTAGCTTCCGTCGACTGGTACTTAGCAAGAATATTGGATAGGGACCTGCCCAAGGCAAGTTCTAGTCGACTAGACCTGGCCAACAGGCCGTTGGTAACTAATTGGCCATCGTTGGGTCCGTCAATGGACACTGCAAAGGCAGTGTCTTGACCTTCCTTGGGTCCTTCTTTTGGGCCTCTTGAGGGGACCCTATAGAAGTCTTAACCGGATGTTTCCAATGTGATTATATACCTTTAATGGTTGTATACTTTCCACATAAATTTCATCCGAAACAAACACCTACAAGACGTCAAAACAGGACAAGCCCCATCAATACACCCGTTGAATGTCTTAAGGGCTATCTGTTGAACGCCTTGGACTTTCTTGGTTGTTTGACCTCCAAACTTCTAAAAACTTCATATACCATCAGTAAAAATCATTATAACTAATTTATAGCCTTCAAAATATCATGACACACAAATATAAGCATGCATAGAGACATGAGACACATAGGTGACTAATCGTTAAACATTTTAATTGTCCCTTGACGTTCGACTTCCAAATCACTTCAAACTTTACACACTACCTCTAAACCATATTATAACTTATTTTATGACATTATAAAATTAATACAAAAATTTTAGGCTCAAGAAACTTATCTCTTTTTTGGGTCTTACAATATCCCCCACTTGGAAACATTTGTCATCGAATGAAACTTAGGGCTCTTTTATCACAACAAGGACTTCAATGCATGATAGAGCAGTTCATAACATTAATCACATCATCAAGAAATTTTTTTAGCACTGAATACACACAAGCAAGAAAATCCTTTATTCACTCACTCCTTAATGCATCAAACACAAAGGCTCCTATCATGTTCATAAGAGGAACATCATTCTCCTAGTAATAACATGATCATTACACCTTTATTCATTGAGGGAACATCTTTGAAACTATTCACTAAGTCACACATAGGAAAACTTCAGCAACACTCAAGAAGCAATTTAGGCACTCATACTTAAATGCGCATAGACTTGACTTAATCGAATTAATTAAGATCTTCCTTAGTTAGACCTAGCGCCATGAAGGTCATAGTCAATCATACCATGCTTAGTGGTGTCCATGGAGGAATGTCCTTCTCCTCAACACACTTATATGAATCATGAGTTTCACACCTTAGCAAAATACAAGGTCAATTTCCTCTAAAAATGAGATATTCTCAACTTTTAACAAAGACATTCTCATGATTCCTTCCTAGTGAAGTCTAAATGGGAAATCGCACCTAGCACATTACGACAATTAGGATGTAATTTCACAAAATATCATTTTGTAACATAGTACTCACCTTTACAGTAATTTGGGGGAAAGAATGCAACTTATAGGCACACACGTCAACAACTTAGCTAAACATGCTTTCACTTTTAAGGAATGAGCCTACAATTATGTATTCCAAGTAATAAAAGTCACATATTTTTTAATAGATTCAAAATATTTCATTTTAAGGAGACTCCACTTTCCATTATAAGGATAAGCTTTACACTTCACATGTGACTTTCACAACTAGCATATAAAGATGCAACTTAACCTTATAAAACATGGATTTTATCAAAAAATTTCCTTCATGCACTTAGGAACATTCATAATATCTTCAAGGTAATGTCAATAAATGCATACCAAACATATAAGGCCATGCATTTCATACTTTTTGCAAAACTCTATTCATGAACAAGCTTACTAAAATCTCAATAGATTCAAGTTTAAGAAATAATACAAGGACAAGGTAGAAAATATCTACAGCCTTACTACTGAACAACCATGTCCCACTTAGGGTAAACCCAATTAAGAGAAACTTAATCTAAACTTAAGAGGATCTTAACTAAACAACCTTCGTTTTCATCACTTAAAAGTGATTACAACTTTATAAGGATTTACAGTAAGTTATAATAGGAACACCAATGTATTCTAAACCTTATCATTTAGGTAATTTATCCCAAATTATCAATATAGGTCAATCATATTAAACAACATAATACAATAAACACCAAGGTCATACATCATTAGGGGAAACAATATAGGAGACTTGGTCTCAAGGACCCTTTCTTTTCTTTCACCATTTATGTAAGGTAAATCCTAGGTAAAACAAACCCACATCATCACCCTACAAATATAAGAGTACTACCCTCAACTCTAGGGAAACACCAATTCACAACATCGAGGGACTCACAACACAATAAGAAGTCAGAAACAATCCTACAACTCATCTTGCCATAAGACTCTTATTCTTCATTCCAAATAGAAAAACTTCTTTTTTACACTCATTATCATGTTCATATGCATCAATTCTATACACATTTCAGCAACATCAAGTTAAACAACAAGTTAGTTGATTTTTCAAAAATGTTACAGTAAGTTGTGTTATCATATCAGTGAACATACTTCCGAATTCCAATAATGCAACATTAAGGAAATTGATAGGAAAAGCATGACAATATGAGATATAAAACGTTACCAAATCATTCTACAAAAGCATGAATACTATAATCACAGCTAGGATCAAGTCAATGAAAAGGACTCCAATCCATACTAGGCAGCGTATCATAGACCATATAGATACAAAGGGAAACATTGGACATTTTTAATCACTATTCTTAGGGTAGTATTCTTCCATAGGTAGTCACCAAGAAGTTCAAGTTCAAATTGTCGCATAAGGCAACCATCATGCAAAACCATTTAGGAACACATCATTCTAGAAGAACTCATTTTATCCTTAATAAATTCTAACATACTTTAACTAAATCATCACATATATTTTTCAACATAACATGCTACTTTACATAGTTTTCATATATATCCATAATTTGCATCACATCATCAAAACATACCAAAATTCACCTTCACACATACTCATTAAAACTATAAAACCAACATAAACATTTAAACTCACATTTTCTCCCTTAAGCATAGAGAACAATCTCATCCAAGCAATCATATCTAAAAAGACTACCGGGCAAGAAAACATAAGAGAGATATCTTATAGAGTTAAGTTCTATGGCACGATATGAGAATGATGAAGAAGAGAAACTCTATCTTCCTATAGAAACTCGTACCATTTGATGTGTCGCGACTCACCCCCAATGATACAAGACTCTACTAGACGTGGCAATATGAGACTTCTTGGACCCTAAACAACTTTTAGAAACCTCGTGTTTAGATACCCCGTTTGTCACATTCGGAGGCACCCCCCAGAAGTAACATGGAGTACTTGACCTCTCGGAGGTCTTATACAAGCCCATTGTTATCATTCATCGCATTGACATAGTAAATTTAGCGGAAAATTTAGAACTTTTCATAGCACCTCATATGCTAGAAACATTACTTCATATACATATAAAATATAAGTCATAATACATATATAGACTCGAAGTCACTTTGTCATCTTAGACTAAACAACATTAGAATATATTATGGACATATCCCTTACGACATAACACAAAACTATACAATATTTAATGGACTTTACAATAAGTATACATTGGACATCCTTGGACTTAAGGATTCCTTCCCTTTAGATTGGGAAATCACCTATCAAGATATGCACCATCCTAGACATCCTTTAAGAATCCATAACCTAAAATTTCTTTAAAAAGTTGATAAGAATGGGATTAGTATAAGAATGCACTATGTATGGCAACCATGCGAAAAATATGCATTTAAAAGGGACCTTTTTCTTGAAAATCACATTTCATGCCTTTTTGAGTAAATCATTATGAAACCTTTAAACAATACAACTTACATCATTTTCATACTTCATAGAAATAAAACCAATGTCCAAGCATCATATCAAAGCACATATAGAATTTAAGCCCAATTGGAGGTCATTTTATAGTGACCTCATTCCTCTTTACAATGAACTATTTCTTTAATTTCATTAGTCTCCCAAGTAATCCATTAGGGATACTTGTTGTAATGTATCCACTAAAGATCACAAGGAAATCCCTACATATCATCGATACAAGACAACATATATCATCATAGAAGTATAATACAACATAGACATAGTTAGGTCAAGATCTTCATCATATAGTCAACAAGATCAACATCATGCATAAAGACTCATATTATGCACATCTTTATAACAAGTAGACAAATGCGACAATGTCATGCATAAGGAACACATACATAATGACATGCATTTGAACTCCATCCTAGGACTTTCTAAAGAGATACTTGTGCAATGTCTAGATGGGTTCATTACTTCCATGTATCCTAAGTAACCCCCATAAGTCATTCTATTTAGGGTCCTAGTTATTTACTTCCATTATCAATTTTACTTTGGGGATACTATAGCCTTAAACGACATAGACCATGTGACACATGGAATCGGTGTCATAAAACCCCAAAATGATAAAGGGTTGTCTACCAGCTAAAGTAGAACCAAACATAATATAGCTTTCTAGGTGGATTGACTAGCTAGTATCCTATGGTGGAAATATAGTTATGGAACTTTGGGGAATCATGGAAATGCAACTCTACACCCTATGCTCGATCATGAGGATATCCACCCCGTGAAAACTTTAGTGACCCCTACCTCCCCTATTTGGGAAAGCGTATCTCCTTCACATGAGGACCGTAGTGAACCCCATCTTCCTTATATTGGAAAGTGTCACCCCCTCATTTACAAGATCACTCGGTGCTAAGCTAAGTTCCCTGTATTGCAAAAGACTTTATTATTATTTATTAGTAAAACATAGGCTTAGGATATCTAATTGTAACAACCCCAAAATGACTATGCTAACTAATGTCTAACGTATCCATAATGCCTAGATTAGACATGGTTCACACGAATTAATGCTCATAGAACAAATCCTCTAAACCTCTGCAATATCCAAGCCAACCAACTTGGTAAATTAGTTGATCTAGGAAAGGTGGGTCCACCCATGTACAGAACCCGAATATAAAGATTTACCAGGATAAGTCTTTATCGGACTTAAAAAGGAGGAACCTTAATTTTGGAGGGCCTAGGGGTAAAATGGTCTTTTCCAGGCTAGGGGAAGTATTGTAGTTACCCTCAATATTTAATTAATTAATTTATTAATATAGTGGAGGGGAAATTTGGGGAGAAAGGGCCGAAATTGTCCTTTGAGCAAAACTCATGCTCCACCCGGGTTCGAACCTAGGTGGAAGCAATGATTAAACTTATTTTATGTATATAGTGAATTAGTTAATTAATCAATATTTAATTTGATTATTTAATTAAAGGAAAATTAGATTTTTAATAAATAATAATAATAATAATAATAATAATAATAATAATAATAATAATAATAATAATAATAATAATAATAATAATAATAATAATAATAATAATAATAATAATAATAATAATGAGGAGTCCTAGTTTGACTAAGTCTCCACCAGATTTCCTAATCCTAAGCTAACTCATTCTCACATTTCTCTACCCTCACCTACTTTACACGCTCAACTTCAGTAAAACAAGAGAACTGAACAAAAAGAAAGATTAAAATTCATCAAGAACTAGAATGCTACAAACTCAAAAAGAAAAAAAAAGCTTTGAAGCGAAAAGCAAAACCAAGTTCTCTACGGATTGTCCTGGTGATTTCGGTGGTGAGACATTGGCTTAGTGGGGGGATTTTGGCAGCACGTAAGAAAACTTTTAATGATATTAAGGTATCGGCTTTCTTCCATCTTGGTCCCTTTCCCAAGAGACCCCTAAATTCAACTTAATTCCTATCAAAAACTAAGGTTGTCCCCGTTGCATGCCCCTATCATTTAATACTTTGAAAGATACAAGTATGTGTTGGTATTACTTCTAGTAGATAATTTTATGTATGGTTGTAATAACATGTTTGAATGTGTATTCAGAATTATATAGAAATGAAAGAAGTGTTTCTGAAAATGTGTGATATGTTCACTTGTGAGTGCACGTGTGTACTGTGACTTGGTCTCGGCTAAGAGCAGGAAATTTGGCATGATTAAATTGTTGTATTTTACGTGTATGAATATGTTAAGAACTTGATGTTGATACAAGTTCAAGGTTGCTGAATTAAATTCAAAGTCTTGATTGAAAGTAATCCTCAAAATGCACCTAATGATCTTCCTAAATATTACTTTAAATGTCTCGATGTTTAACGTGAAAGAGGCTGAAAAAATGGACTGCAATAGGGTGATTAAATTCTCGAAAATAACCATGAAAACTCACCTAAAGATGCACTAGATGTTACACAAAATATTATCCTAAATATAACATCTAAAAGTTGAGAAAATGGAATGAAAAGAGGATGAACAAATTTCCAGCATTATAAAAAAAAAATTTTACGCAGCTTACTGTAAACAATTCACGTTCTAAAATATTTTTTTAATGCTTGAGGTCAGTGGAGATTGAACCCACGACCTCACCATATAATTTCATAAAAATTAAATAATAAAAGTGGTAAGGGGGATTCAAAATAGGGTAAAGTTTAAGTGAAAATTAGGGGGGAAATGAAAGAAAATGAAGTGAGGCGTGTGGGGTTTTAACCTACAACATCTTGGACAAATAAAGGAGAGAAATATATGTGGTGAGTGGGGATTGAACCCACAACCTCTTGAATAGATGAGAGAGTTAGGAGAAAAATAAATGTGGAGAGTGGTGATTGAACCCACAACCTCTTGAATAGATGAGAAAGTTAGGAGAAAAATAAATGTGGAGAGTGGTGATTGAACCCATGACCTCTTAAATGGATGAGAGAGTTAGGAGAAAAATAAAGTAGAAAAATAAATGTGAATAGTGGATATTGAACCGACAACCCCTTAAATATGTGAGAAAGTTAAGGGATAAATTAAGAAAAAAAGGATGAGCTTGTGGGGTGCTGATCCCACAACCTCCTTGCCTTAAACGGAAAAGAGAGGAGGAAAAGAAAGGAAATACTATGGGAGTGATGGGGATCAAACTAGGGTCCCCCAAATCAGAAAAATAAAATCATCAAGTTTAAGATAAGATTAAGTGTTGCTCAAGGGATTCAAAATCGGGTTCCCTTGCCCAATTCCGTATTGACATATAAGTCATACGTAAACAAATAGTCAATGAATGCTGCCTCTAAACACCGAAATCAATATTGTGGAATATATACAAGATAAAATAGTGTTGTACCACATAATCTTGGGTAAACATGAATAACTTATACAAACTATGAATAAAGCCTCATAGATTGTATGTATGGACTCATAAGTCTAGCATACGTTTGAAAGTAAAAGAGTATAAGATGTATGTGCTAAAATGACGTAACCCTAGAAGAGTAAAGCAAGAGTGTGAAACACACTAAACGGCCAAGTGCATTGGTATATAATTAAATGAACATTCACGTGAAGGGGTGAGTAAATATGAAAAGCGATCATGTTAAATTTAATGAAGGAAATGACAAATACGATATGAGGACAATGTGAAGGATGAGAGAAATATCAAATGAGCCCAAGTAAATGTTACCAAAACATACTAACCTATGAGAGTGTAAAGCTAATGAAAGGACCAGTCTCTATAAACACTCTAATGAAAGTACTTAAGTTAATGCATACATAATACTAATGATGAGATGAGAAATCATCTAATGAGCTATGATGTCCTCATTCTAGAAGCAAGCTTCCATGATGTATGAATTGAATGTAATGGAACTTTATATTCAGCACCGATAGGCTAGCTATGAGCGGTGGTGCCTTCTTTCAGGAAGGGCAGAGGTTCACCTAACTCTCATGAGATGAGACTATCCGTCATGCCGGGTATGGGTCTTCTTATATCTCCTAGTCTTTGAACCTATACTGCAGTATAGGGATCTAGCAGGGTTTAATTCTCTATATACGCTAGCATGTTTTGGTTATCTTTGGCCGGTGATTCCACCTCTTTTCAGTGATGCCATTACACACTAGATTTCATGATGCTCAAATGATCTATGTCCGTTAAGGTTAAAGTTCCCAAATAAAGAATGAGGTTAGCCTGAACGAATGCACATAATGAAATGAACAACATCAAAGGTGTTAGGACAGGATAATCAATAGATGAGATAGACTCAAGTAATGACACCAGGTTATTCTTGGTGATTGCACACCAAACCCCATGAGAGTCTTAAACTACATCCTAGGTATGACTAGTGATTGCACTAGTATGAATGAATGAAAGTGAAGTACGTTTGAATGAATGAAGCAGACTCTGTGTTTGCTAAAGAAGGATCCCTAGTTGAGGTCCCATATGTTGAGACCTCATTTTGGGATGTCCTAATGTCAAGTCCATTATTTAAAGCTCTCATGGCATGTGAAAAAATGATTTGAACTACGTAATATGATATGTGCAATCTGTTATGTGATGCTTGTCAAATAATAAGTATGATTATGCATGTTACTCTCATGACATGACTTTTCTAATCCAAATTCGGCAAGTCCACTGACTTTCCTAATAAAAATTTGGCAAGTCCACTGACTTTCCTAATCCAAATTTGGAAAGTTCATTGACTTCACTTTCAATAATTCATATCGTAAGGAGAAATCTTTTCTTAATCATGCATGTCCTTGGTGTGGTGCTTTCATATATTCATACTTAGTACAAGTGTGTACTAATCCCATACAACCCTATACTTTTAGGTGCAGGTCTATCCGGACGTAGAGCATTCATCCAGACATGGTAGTCCGTCATTCTTTCGAGGACGGTTTCCCATTATATTCTAGTGTAGATATAGGTTTGAGTTAGTGTAGTATGTTCCACTAGTCTTTCATTTCCCGTTTCATTTCAGACATTATATTGGTGCCATTCAGGCAAGTATACACTTAATGCAGTATGGAACTATTTTTTCATTTCATGATCTTAATATTTGATTGTTGATTGTGAACATTTATGATGTTAAGTAGAATGTCTTATATGAATGTTAAGTAACAAAATGTTCAAATTTTCCGCTAAAATTAACCTAGATGAAGTAACGATGATGTATGTAGGCTTGTCTGCGATCTCTGAGTGGTCAACGACGTCGGTCTCGTCTAGGGTATGACTTCGGTCGTGACAAAGTAGGTATCAGAGCTCTAGGTTATATTCCAAGGATAATAAGTTCACATCAACCACATTGAGTAGTTTCTAAGTCATGGTAGTGAAGTGCACCACAATCCTGAATTAGAGATTGCATGATGCATAGAAAAATTCCATTCTTCTTATCATTGTGTCTTCTCTAATGTCTTATTTCTTAGTGTTAAGAGTGTATCAAAAATAAAATATTGAGATTCACATAAATACGAGGAGAAACGCATGCAGAGCTGCTGGGGTAAATAAAGTTCCTCCCCAGGCTCCAGCTGCTTGAATGGAGATGCTTGTTAACCCAACTGCGTTGACAGATGGAGAAGTGAGGACATCCTTGGTAGATATGGTCCAAGCCATCACTTTACAAGAAATATCTATGATAGCCCAGGAGGAGAAACAATGTGTTCCCATGGAGATCCACTTGCCACCACCATGTCTAACAGGTTAAGGGAATTCACGAGGATGAATCCTTATGTTTACACTAGATCTAAGATTGTAGAGGATCTTGAGGAGGAGTGTAGGGAAACTATGTTGCATGATAGCATGGACCTTTCTAGTCTTATGGTACATGTCCAACAAGTGGAAAACAAGCATGAAGAGGAATAACACTAGGCCAGGGAACAGGTCAAAGCAAGATGGGGAGAATTTTTCAAGGAAGAGTAGAACTCTAATCAGAAATAATCCAAGGTTTATAAAGGGATTCTCCAACTAAGGGGAGTCAAGTGCATCCAAGGGTCTCTATGATAGGGATTTCGAGCCCAGATTTAAGAGAAATAATGAAGTAGATACACCTCAGTAGAGGCCACCTTGTAGGAAGTGTGGAAAACTTCATGGAGGAGAGTGTAGGAAGGGCTCTAACACTTGTTACAGTTCTGGAAAACCGGGTCACATGATGAAGGGTTTTCCGTATATGAGAGGTCGAGAAAAAGGGAAAGAGAAAGTTCAACTGAATGGTTCAACAGAAGAAGCTCCAAGGAGGCAATGATTCTTGGCACTCAAGTCTAGGAGGGTAGGTAAAGACACCTCTGGTGATGTCTCGGGTACGTAGCCTAAATTAGTTTCTAATGTGTATGGTTTTATGCACTAGTATGAAGTTAATATGTTGAAGTCACCATGTTTGTAGCTGACTTAAGTGAGTTATGTGTTTATTTATGTTGTATGCTTTGATAAGACTAGTTTAGGAAGAAGTTCCTTAGTCTATTAATGCAAAGCTACTAGTAGGTTTCAAGGATGTGCACCAACCTACTAATATGAGAATCAGATATTCACCAATAAAAAGCACTGAATAGCTTATGTATGGATTTTCTCCATAAATGTTATGCTACCATAGACTATCAAACCAGGGTAGTGAGGTTTAAGTTGCCAAATGACATAGGATATAAATGGGCAGGGTGTGGATCAATTCAACAAAGCAATATAATATTAATCTTAAGGCCAACAAGATGTTATCTAAGGGGTTAGATATACTCCTCCTAAGGCTGGTTTTGTTTAAGAAATTCTAAGTTTTAGTGCAATAGTCGACTTGGCGTTGTAACTCCAAAATCGTATGTGAAATAATTGTACTATGTGAGTTAAAATGAATCCATGTTTGCATGTCATGTTGCTGTTTTTGTATAGCTTTGACATGATTTTTGTGTTGCATGAGTTGTGAGGTGCATCAAGTTAAGTGTGATTGAGAAGGAAGTTGCTCAATCTCAAATATGAAGCTTAAGATAATCTTGATTAATATACATTATCCAGAGTAAGTGTGAAACGGAAATTCATAAAGAGCAAAGTCACAAGTATGTTAAAATATTTTCCAGAATTGCCCTCTTTATTTTTAAAATGATGTCTAGTGTCATTCGGGGTATAATGTTCCTAAGGGGGGGGATAATGTAACAATTCTAAAAATGACTATGCTAAGTAATGTCTAACGTATCTAGAATGGCATAATTTAGACTGGTTCACACGGATTGATGCATGTAGAACCAGACCTCTGAACCTCTGCAACAGCAAAGACGACTAACTTGGTGAGTTAGTTGATCTAGGAAAGGTTGGGTCCAGCCATGTAGGGCACCCAAATATCAAGATTTACCCAGATGAGTCTTTACCGGACTTAAAACGGGGAAATTTTAAGTTTTGAGGGCCTAGGAGTAAAATTGACTTTTCTAGGGTTGGGGTGGTATTGTAATTACCTTAAATATTAATTAATTAATTATTTAATATGGTGGAGGGTCACTTTGGGGAGAAAGGGCCGAAATTGGCCTTTGAGCAAAAATCTTGGTCCAACCAGGTTCAAACCTTGGTGGAAGCAATGATTTAATTGATTAATTATATTTAGTGAATTAGCTAAATTAATTAATTTTTCATTTGCTGATTTAATTAAAATAAAATCAGATGGTTAATAAATAATAATAATAATAATAATAATAATAATAATTAAAAAAAGTAAAGAGGAGTCCTAGTTTAAGTAAGTCTCCACCTAATTTGCTAATCCTAAGCTAACTCATTCTCACGTTTATCTCTATTCTCACATTATTTACACGCTAAACTTATGCAAAGGAGAGAACAAAACAAAAACAAAACGTAGATGTTGGAATTCTACCCTCCTGAATTCTTCAAAGGAACACGTACTAACTACTAGTTTGTGTTTGCTTGAAAAACTTAGCAGTAATTAATTTGAACAACACTTTGTATTATTTGTAAATTTCAAGTAATACAAAGATTACAACTCTTTAGCTCTTAAGGAATTATAAACTCTAACTCCTTCTACTCAAGACAAAAAACTACTCCCTAGTTTTCTATCTTTTCAATGCTTTTCAAGTACTATAACTATTAAAGCAAATCTACTACCTAGATTGTAAACAAGACTCTTGAATACAATCGTACAACTTTAACACTCAACTTGCAGCACTCAAAAGACTTTAACAAAACTCTCTCAACCCTCTTGATCGTGTTTTGAAGTTCTCTCTTTGTAAGTGCGCAAGTTTTTCTGATCAAAATAGCTCTCTATTTATAAACCAGAAATTCAGCCAATCCTTGTACAAATCAACTTGTATTTGTCTTCTACAAATCCTTGTTGACTTATACTAAATCTTTTTCTCGAAACCTTATTGTACTCAAATTTGTTTTTAATAGTTTTCCTTAACCAAGTAAACTACTCTAAACAAAAACGTACATTTAAGTTTCCATATATAACACGTACGCTGCCACTTGCATACCCGCTGCAATATTTCACTGAAACATGTTGCACTACCTGTTCAATTCAATTTTGCCATATTCAAAATCTCAAGATTAACAAATTCCCCCTTTTTGACTATGGCAAATAATCAGCTTGCATTTGAATAGGTACACAATACATCAATCAACATATAGAGCACTTTAATATCATCCTACAAATCTGCAGGCTGCTTCCCCCTTTTGCCATTAGCCAAAAATATTGAAAACCAAAGTACATATGCATACTAGAATAGAGCATCAGACAAAGTCATTAGTGACAACAAGAGTTAGACATCAAACAAAAATACATACAAAAATAGTAATGTCTACTTCAGTCTTTAACAAGTAAAAAACAAAAAATTATAAGATAATGCATATATGAGGATTGATTATAAGAGGGTGCCATAGAGGTGGAAGAGTTTGAAGATCCCTTGGTTAGTAACCCCATGATACATTGTAGATGCCCAGAATTCACTGCTCGTTCTTCATGTAACGCAGCCTGAGTTTGAGTGAGTTCTTCCTTAATCCTGCAGTTCTCAGCAATCAATTCCTCCCGTTCCAATTTATGAGCAATCTGAACCTGTTCCATTTCTACTGAATGAGCCCTTTTTAATGCTTCCATCTCCTCTTCTACAGCAGTAAGAGAAGCCCTCAACCGTTGAGTTTTCACATCAACCCTTTTAGGCGTACCAGGCATGTTCATGTAGTCCACCTTCCCCATGACATCAGAAATGGTTTGAATCTGCCACTTCTTTACAGGCACACCAAAATGTTCAAATACTTGTCCCAACCAAAATCCATAAGATAAACCCCTTTTCTTTTTATCAAGCTTGGACAAACTATGTATGTGACTCATTATTAGGATCGACAAGTTTATTTGAGTCCTAGACAATAGTAAGTCCATAAGTGTGAGATCCAAGTAACATGCTTCAGTCCTTTTTTGCTTTCTTGGAAGAAGAATTTTGTGAACTACATTAAACAACATATGATGTAAAGGTAACATACATCCCTTGTCAACACTAGAATATTCAGATAGAGTAGGATCATTGGCGAATCGCCTACAGATGTCAAGTTGAGAGGTGTTACCCTCTAAAGGAGGACAATCCTTCTTGACATAGTGACCCCATCCCCTGTTAGGTATACTAAGTATTGAAGACAAGGTCTCAGCAGTAACTGTAAAAGAAATACCACACACAGTACTAGTAATTGACGATGAAGTTCCTGTTGCATTGATATAAAATTCTCTTGTTTCTACTCTACCCATTTTATGCCTAAAGGATCCTTGAAGCATCAGTTTTGTCCATCCTTGTTCTTGTAAGATGATTACTAACTCATCCATCTCACCACCCCCAAAACCAGAAATTACTCTCCCCCTAATCACACTCCTCTTCTTAAAGGCTAATACTCTTGCATGGTAATCATTATCATCTAAATCATGAAATTTTTATTTGGATGAAATTTTTTTTCATTTCTGAATATTCACTGTATCTGCTTCAAATTTAATGATGAAGGAGACTTACGCTTTCTTGTGCGAATTTTCTTAGTTGACTTAGCCAAAATCTCTGCTTCTCGAGTGCGTTGTACAGATCAAGTTACTCGCATTGGTACCTTTGCCGGTAGAATAGAGTGAGATTCTTCTAGAGTTTCAGGAAGAACCGTAGCAAGAGGTTTGCAAGAAGATGAACTTCGTTTGGAACAAGTTCTGATTTGGGAAAGCATTTCAAGCAAGGTGTTATTTTCATCATCAGAACTATTTTCTTGGTCCTGTGACGAAAACATTTGTTCCCCCTCAATTCGTGCACTCATATTTTCTTTCTCCAACCCTTGACTTGTCTCTTCCCCCTGAACTAATGCATCTTGCATAAGATACCATCGAGTTACGCCGGTCAAATCAATGTAGAGAACAGCTAGTAGGGCGTGTAGGCTTTCTTGAGAATCAAAGGGAATTATAGCTAGTGAAAGATTGGAGGACATGGCCATTTTTTCTCAACAAACACAGTGTGGATTCTTTAAGCATGCAATTTTGATTTTGAGAGTCCGATTCCTTCAGCTTCTAATTTCTTAGTTAATTTTCATCATTCCTAGCTCCAGCATGTTCCTTTCAAAGTGTTCCGTTGCTAATGCCTTTGTAAAGATGTCCGCGATTTGTTCTTCCGTGGTACAACAGTTCATAGAGATTAAACCTTTCTCCACATTGTCTCCACGAAAGTGATGACGAATGTCAATGTGTTTAGTTCTCTTATGTTGTACTGGATTTTTTGCAATGTTGATTGCACTAGTATTATCGCAGAAAATTGGAACTTGTTCAATTTTGAGACCGAAATCACTGAGTTGTTGCTTCATCCATAGAAGTTGAGCGCAACATGACGCAGCTGCTACGTACTCAGCCTCAGCAGTGGATAGTGCAACTGAGTTTTGTTTCTTTGATCCCCATGAGATGAGACACGATCCTAGAAAGTGAGCCATTCCTGTAGTGCTTTTTCTATCACCCAAGTATCCTGCATAATCAGCATCCGCATACCCAACTAAATCAATGTTGCTTCCTTTTGGGTACCATAGTCCTAAATCAGAGGTTCCTTTTAGATATTTGAGAATTCTCTTGGCTGCTTGAATATGTGATTCTTTTGGATTAGTTTGGAAGCGAGCACATAATCCCACACTAAACACAATATCAGGTCGACTAGCAGTGAGATACAACAATGAACCAATCATGCCTCTATACAGTTTTTGTTCAACAATAGAACCTGTTCCTTCAAGGTATAACTTAGTGGCAGGGGCTATTGGAGTATCAATTGGTTTAGCATCGTCCCTTTTAAACCTTTTAAGCAATTCTTTGACATATTTTTGTTGATGAATCCATGTACCTCCAGGTGTTTGTTTTATTTGAAGCCCAAGAAAGTAGTTTAATTCACCCATCATACTCATTTCAAACTCATTGCTCATAAGATTTTCAAATTCTTTTGTGAGACTCTTATTTGTAGCTCCAAATATGATATCGTCAACATAGATTTGCACGATCAGGAGACCCTTTTCTTTATTCTTGAAGAAGAGTGTATTGTCAATTTTACCTCTTGAATATCCATGACTTAAAAGGAATTTTGACAATCTATCATACCATGCCCTTGGAGCTTGTTGAGAGCTTTGTCAAGCTTATAGACATGGTCAGGGAAGTCATTATTCTCGAAGCTAGGGGGTTGTTTAACAAAAATTTATTCTTGTAATAGCCCATTCAAAAAAGCACTTTTGACATCCATCTGATACAATGTGAACTCCATGTGAGATGCGAAAGCTATGAGCAATCTGATTGCTTCTATTCTTGCCACAGGTGCAAAAGTTTCATCATAATCTATCCCTTCTTCTTGATTATATCCTTGAACAACGAACCTAGCTTTGTTTCTGATTACGGTACCATGTTCATCTAACTTGTTCCTAAACAACCATTTAGTTTCAATTATAGTTTTGTTTGAGGGCTTAGGTACTAGATGCCATACATTACTCCTTTCAAATTGATGTAATTCTTCTTCCATGGCTATAATCCAATCTGTATCTTGAAGATCTTCACTTATTTTCTTTGGTTCTACCATGGATAGGAATGCACTATGCCCGTAGTGATTCTTTATTCTTGATCGAGTGGTAATTCCTGAAGAAAGATCAGTGAGCAGGTTTTGCAATGGGTGTGATCCTTGGTATTTGTACTCTTTTAGGGTAGAAGTTGATCTTTCTTGTTCTTCATTAACATCTGGTTGATTTTCATGTGTATCAACTCCTTTATCAGAATTCACTTGAGTTTCAGTTTCTTCTCTGTTTGTTGTGTCAGAGGAACCAGTTTCTTGGACCTGTTCCTGTTCAGAGACAGCATGTTCTTCACCTGATGTGTTACTGACCAACACATCTTCATTTGACATAGTGCTGCTTTCATCGAAAATAACATGGACACTCTCTTAGACACACATAGTTCTTTTGTTGAGTACCCTATAAGCTTTACTATGTGTAGAATATCCAAGAAAGATTCCGTTGTCACTCCTAGCATCAAATTTTCCAAGCAGATTTTTTCCATTGTTATGAATAAAGCACTTGCATCCAAACACTCTAAGATGAGAGATGTTGGGCTTTCTGCCTTTTAATAATTCATATGGAGTTTTTTCTAACAAGGGTCTGGTCATGCAACGACTTATGGTGTAGCAAGCAGTGTTTATTGCTTCTGCCCAGAATCGGTTTGCAATTTTACTTGCGATCATCATAGTTCTAGCCATTTCTTGAAGAGTTCTGTTCTTTCTTTCTACCACACCGTTTTGCTGAGGGGTTCTGGGGGCAGATAAGTTATGATCAACCCCATGATAGTCACAATATTGGGCAAACTTTGAATTTTCAAATTCAGTTCCATGATCTGATCTGATTGCCTTTAATTGTTTCCCATATTTTCTTTGAATTTTTCTCATCAGTGAAAAAAAAAACGTCAAAGGCATCATCTTTTGCTGCAAGGAATAGTGTCCAGGTGTACATAGTGTAATCATCCACTAAGACAAACACATATCTTTTCCCCCCTCTACTTTGAACCCTCATTGGTCCACATAAATCCATGTGAATTAGTTCTAAGGAACAAGTTGAGCTTACCATCTGTTTGGACTTAAATGATTATTTTATCTGTTTCCCTAGAGTACATGCTTCACAAACCTTATCCTCCTTGAATTTATTTTTAGGCAGTCCTATAACTAAATCCTTGGTGATAAGTTTGTTTAATTGAACTTGGCTAGCATGACCCAACCGTTTATGCCACAACAAGGGATCTTTTTCCAACACGCTTAAACACACTAGATTTGTGTCAGAGATAGTTGAGGTATCTACATTGTAGACATGTTTATCTCTTTTTCCCGTTAACACTAATTTTTGTGTGTTTAGATTGATTACTTCAACACCAGTGGATCGAAAGATTACCTTGTTACCTTTATCACACAATTGAGATATGCTGAGTAAATTGTGTCTAAGTCGTTCCACATAGTATACTTTATCAATTGAGTGTTCATCAGTTCTTCCAATCTTTCCACAACCTTTGATTGGAACCTTTTTTCCACCACCAAAAGCAACCATACCTCCTTTTCCTTCTTCTAGTGAGAGAAACAATGTCTTATTCCCTGTCATGTGTCTTGAGCAAGCACTGTCCATGTACCACTGCTGCTTGCTTTCTCTCACTTCTTCCCGAAAAATTAGAGGTTAGATTTAGCAACCCAGATTAGCTTGGGTTGTTTGTTTTGATCAAAAGGGTGAATCAGATTTCTACGAGCCCAGTTGGGCAGACTGTTTTTTCTGGGTATGTACCTGTTCCTCTGAATAGTTCTATAGGTTCTTGTTGAGTTTTTTTCTTCAGTGGCAATTTTGTATTTGGGACAATATTGTTTAGAATGACCAGAGTTACCACAAACGATACAAAACGTAGGATTTCCATTTATGGGCTATTCATATCCTATTCCGGTTTTGATGTTCCTATTGTTGTTCCCTAGATGAGTTACTATCATAGAGGATTTTGTCCATTTGTTTGCTCTTTCCAGATCACTTCTTACTCTAGTCAATTCAAGATTTATCCTTTTACAGTTTTCCTTTTCTAGCTTTAAAGTTTTTTTGAGTTTGTCAACGTCAAGCTTTTGGTCAGGCAGCTCACCCTTCTTTTCTTTGCCAAGAACTATTAATTTTGAATTCTTAGTTCTTAGTTCCAGATTTTGGGTTTCAAGTTACTTGTTTTTTTCTTGAAGGTCGATTTTGTTCTTATTGAGATCAATATGCTCAAACTTTAAGCTAGATAGGGAAGCAAGTAGTTGGCTTTTGGTGTTCACCAGTTCTTGAATAGTGTCTATGGATGCAAGCAATAGGAGTGAAAGTTTTTTCTTGGAGAACTTTGCTAGCTTATCTTTTAGGTTAAGAAAGTTTACCTCAGTTTCTTCAGAGTCTGATTCAGGTTCAGCGTCTGATTCTTCTATCGCCATCAAGGCAAGGTCTTCAACATCTTCATACATGTCCGAAAAACCTGTTCCCCACGCTGCATACATTGCTTGTTCCTTTTCTTTGTTTTTCTTTTTGTTGAGGATTTCCTTCCTTTCTTTTTCAGCTTTTTCCTTTTTCCATTCTAATTTCCACATTGGGCAGTACTTTATTTGATGATCTGTCTTACCACACTTAAAACATCCTCCATTTTTTGATCGTTCAGGATTTTTTGCTTTCAAGGGTGGTGATTTTTTGGTAGAGTTTAATCCCCTTTTAAAGAGTTTCTTGAAGTTCCTACTTGTCAAAGCTAGATCATCGTCATCTATGTCTGATTCGTCACTTTCAGTTGCTTAAAGACCAAGAAATTTTTCTTTATTCCCTTCACCTCTTTTGTCAACATTCATCTCATAGGTCTTGAGATTCCCAACTAATTCATCTAATGACATAGTAGTTAGGTCCTTAGCTTCTCTAATGGCAGTGACTTTGATTTCCCAAGACCTAGGCAAAATCCTAAGTACTTTGTCAACCTTTTCCTCAGTGGTATATACTTTGCCTAATGAGATTAGTTCGTTTACCACAGTGGTGAATCTGGTGATCATATCTTGAAGAGATTCTCCGGATTTCATCTTAAAGGCTTCATATTCTGAACACAGACTAGCAATCCAGAATTTTCGGACTTGAGTTGTACCTTCATGAGCGTTTTGTATGGTATGCCATATTTGTTTAGCAGAGGTACAACTTGAGATACGGTTAAATACATCAGGTCCTAATCCACACACAAGAATACACTTAGCTTTTGCATTTTTTCCTAGCATCTTATAATCTGCATCATTATATGTATCTGCGGGTTTAGGTATTTTATTTCCTTCACTATAAGTAATGGTAGGAATTAGTGGTCCCTTAGTAATTCTTACCCATAATTCATAGTCTTCAGCTTGAATGAAGTCTTCCATCCTTGTCTTCCACCACGAGTAGTATTGTCCGTTAAATAGTGGAGGTTTGTTGATGTGTTGCCCCTTACCGTGTCCGAGTGGAGGTGCAGAACTCATGTTGATCTTATCTTGAGTTTTTAGACTCTCTAAAGATAACCTTGCTCTGATACCACTTGTTGAAATTCTACCCTCCTGAATTCTTCAAAGGAACACGTACTAACTACTAGTTTGTGTTTGCTTGAAAAACTTAACAGTAATTAATTTGAACAGCACTTTGTATTATTTGTAAATTTCAAGTAATACACAGATTACAACTCTTTAGCTCTTAAGGAATTATAAACTCTAACTCCTTCTACTCAAGACAAAAAACTACTCCCTAGTTTTCTATTTTTTCAATGATTTTCAATTACTATAACTTGTCAAGCAAATCTACTACCTAGATTGTAAACAAGACTCTTGAATACAATCGTACAACTTTAACACTCAACTCGCAGCACTCAAAAGACTTTAACAAAACTCTCTCAACCCTCTTGATCGTGTTTTGAAGTTCTCTCTTTGTAAGTGCGCAAATTTTTCTGATCAAAATAGATCTCTATTTATAAACCAGAAATTCAGCCAATCCTTGTACAAATCAACTTGTATTTGTCTTCTACAAATCCTTGTTGACTTCTACTAACTCTTTTTCTCGAAACCTTATTGTACTCAAATTTGTTTTTAATAGTTTTCCTTAACCAAGTAAACTACTCTAAACAAAAACATACATTTAAGTTTCCATATATAACACGTACGCCGCCACTTGCATACCCGCTGCAATATTTCACTGGAACATGTTGCACTACCTGTTCAACTCAATTTTTCCATATTCAAAATCTCAAGATTAACAGTAGAGTTAATTAAGAACTTGAACGCACAAACTCAAAAACCAAAACAAGCCTCAAAATGAAACAAAAACCGAGTTCTCTACGGATTGTCCTTGTGATTTCGGTGAGACGTCATCTTAGTGGGGGGATTTTGGCAGAACGTAAGAAAACTTTGAACAGCATTAAGGTATCGGTTTTCTTCCCTCTTGTTCCCTTTCCCAGGAGACCCCTAAGTTCAGCTTAATTCCAGTCAAAAGCTAAGGGTGTCTTTGTTGTATGCCCCTGTAATTAGATCCTTCGAAAGATACAAGTATGCGTTGGTATGACTTCTGATAGATGATTTTGGAGCTGGTTGTAATTACGTGTTTTAATGTGTATTCGGAATTATATAGAAATGAAAGAAGTGTTTCCAAAAATGTGTGATATGTTAACTTGTGACAGCGCGTGTGTAATGTGACTTGGTCTCGGCTAAGGGCAGAAAATTTAGCATGAAAGAAATAAATGTGACTTGGTCAAGGTTGCTGAATTAAAGGAAAATTCTTGATTGAAAGAAATCTTGAAAATGCCCCTAAAGATCTCCCTAAATATTACTTGAAATGTCTTGATGTTTAACGTGAAAGAGGCTGAGAAAATGGACTTCAAAAAGTTTATTAAATTCTCAAAAATAACCATGAAAACTCACTTAAATATGAACTAGATGTTACAAGAAAATTTATCCTAAATCTAACATCTAAAAGCTGAAAAAATGGAATACAAAAAAGGGTGAACAAATTTCCAGAATTCTGGAAATTTGTTTTTGGGCAGCTTACTGTAAACAATTCACGTTCTAAAATATTTTTTTAATGCTTGAGGTCAGTGGGGATTGAAATTAAGACCTCACCATATACATATTATAAAAATTAAATAATAAAATGTTGTAAGGGGGATTCGGAATGGGATAAAATTCAAGTGAAAAATTAGGGGGAAAATGAAAGAAAATAATGTGAGGCGTGTAGGGTTCCAACCCACAACCTCTTGGACAGATAAAGGAGAGAAATAAATGTGGCGAGTGAGGATTAAACCCACAACCTCTTGAATATATTACAGAGTTAGGAGAAATAGGAGAAAAACAAATGTGGAGAGTGGGGATTGAACCCACGACTTCTTTAATGGATTAGAGAGTTAGGAGAAAAATAAAAGAGAAAAATAAATGTGCAGAGTGGGGATCGAACCCACAACCCCTTGAATAGGTGAGAAAGTTAAGAGATAAATTAATAGAAAAAGAATGAGCTTGTGGGGGATTTATCCCACAACCTCCTTGCCTTAAACGAATAAGAGAAGAGGAAAAGAAAGGAAATATTAGGGGAGTGATGGGTATTAAACTAGGGTCCCCCAAATCTAAAAAATGAAATCATCAAGTTTAATATAAGATCGAGTGTTGCTTAAGGGATTCAAAATCGGGTTTACTTTCCCAATTCTATATTGACACATAAGTCATACGTAAAAAAAATAGTCAATGAATGTTGCCTCTAAAGATCGAAATCAATATCGTGGAATATCTACATGAGGCATAAGTCTTTTCCCACATAATCTTGGGTAAACATGATTCACTTATACAAACTATGAATGAAGCCTCATGGCTTGTATGTGTGGACTCATAAATCTAGCATATGTGTAAAAGTAAGTGAACCTAAGATTTATATGGTAAAATGTTTTAACACTAGTAGGGTTAAGTAAGAGTGTGAAACACACTAAATGGCAATTGCATTGGCATACATTCACGTGAAGGGATGAGTAATTATGAAAAGATAACGTGTTGAAGTTAATGAATGAGGTGACAATATGATAAGAGTCTAATGTGAAGGATGAGTGCAATCTCAAATAATCCTAACTAAATGTTACAAAAATGCACTCACCTGTGAGAGTGTAAAACTAATGAAGAGACCAGTCTCTATGAGCACTCTAATGAAAGTATTGAAGTTAATATATACTTAATACTAACGATGAGATGAGAAATCATCTAATGAGTTATGATATCCTAATGCTAGAAGCTAGCTTTCATGATGTATGAGTTGAATGTAAATGGACCTTTATACTGACCACCGATAGGCTAGCTATGAGAGGTGATGCCTTCATTTGGGAAGGGCGGAGGTTGACGTAACTCTCATGAGATTTGAATGTTCGGCATGCCGGGTATGGGTCTCCTTATATCTCCTAGTCTTTGAACCTATACTGCCAAAATAGGTATCTAGAAAGGTTCAATTCCATATATACTATGGCATGTTTTGGTTCACTTTTGCAGGTGATTCCACCTCTTTTCGATGTGGGGATTACACACAGGATTTCATGATGCGCACGTGATCTATGTCGTTTAATATTAAAGTAACAAAGAATGAATGAGGCCAGCCTCCAGAAATGCACATAATGAAATGAATGATACAAAAGGTGATAGGATAGGATAATCAAAAGGTGAGATAGACTCAAGTTATGACACTAGGTTATTCTTGGTCATTGCACATCAAACCCGATGAGAATCTTAAAATACATCCTAGCTATAACTAGTGATTGCACTTGTTTATGAATGAATTAAAGTGAAGTACGTATGAATGAATGAAGCAGACTCTGTCTTTTCTGAATAAGGCTCCCGAGTTGAGGTCCCATATGTTAAGCCCTCATTTGGGAAAGTCCTAATGTCAAGTCCACGTTCCAGGGTCTCATGGTATATCAAAGAATGATATGAACTACGTGATATGATATGTGTAATATGTTATATGATTCTTGTCAAATAATAAGTATGATGATGCATGTTACTTTCATGACATGACTTTCCTAATCCAAATTTGGCAAGTCTGCTAACTTTCCTAATCCAAATTTGGCAATTCCACTAAGTTGACTTTCCATGATTCATATCGTTAGGAGAGAGATCTTGTTAATCATGAATGTCCTTGGTGTGTTCTTGAATATACACATACTTAGTACAAGTGTGTACTAATCCCATACAAATGTATACTTTAAGTGCATGCACAGGCGGATTCTATAGCTATCGATACAATGGTGCAGCTATCCGAATGTGGAGTATTCATTCGGACTTGGTAGGCCCTCATGCTTTCGAGGATACTTGCCCATTATATTCTAGCTCAGATATACGTTTGAGTAAGTGGAGTATGTTCCACTAGTCCTTCATTTCCCGTTTCATTTCTGAGATTGTATTAGTGCTATTCTTGCAAGTATACAATTAATGAAGTATGGAACTATTTCTTTCATTTGTTGATGTTAATATTTGATGGTTGATTGTGAACGTTTATGAGGTTAAGTAGAATTTCTTATATGAATGTTAAGTAACAAAGGGTTCAAATTTTCTGCTAAAATTAACCTACATGAAGTAACGATTATGTATGTAGGCTTCTATGCAACCTCTGAGAGGTCAATGACGCCATTCTCGTCAGGGGTCTAGACCCCGGTCGTGAGACTAATACCATATGATTATAACATATTCAAGCACCTATATAGTTTTAGAGTATTCTTGGGCACACATTTCAAGGCCCCTCTATCAACTAGATCATCTTTTATGTGTGTGAGTTTATACATTTATGTGAGCAAACTTTCACATAACACATTGAGACACACATGTTCATATATACATATTCACACATATAGAAACCAAAACTAAAACTATTCTATCTAGGTACACATGTGCAATGCATAGGCAAAGTCCCATATCGTTGCCCATACTAGTACACCAATCAAAACATCCTAGCTAAGGAAACACATATCATGCTTTCATAAACATCATATTAACATGAATAGTAGTATACATTATTTAATATGAGAACTACCTTTCATTTAAGAATCATGAGCTATACTACTAGTAACATGCATGTAAAGTGAGTGTGTGTGTACATTGGCCAACATGATCATATAATGGCTATCAAAAACATATTGAGGCAGCCACCCTCTTAGACCATAATATACCATCAAGCATAAACCACATAACACTCAATAGCATAGGAGACAAGACAACTTCACATTACACTTAAGACTCCTAACTTGAACTATTCATGCATTCACTTTAAGGTACATAGGTATGGTATTATAAACATTTTTAACTAATAAATGGAACCACATATACTTCACCCTAACATGGATATACACATGCTTACACAATAGCCATACAACCTAAATCACAACTAGAATAGGAAAGTAGGCATAAGTTTCACATAGTATCGTCATAAGCACGTGCTCACTTATTCATCAATTTTCCTTCATGTACATGGTCAACACATATATAGATTGAAAATAAAGTAAAACCTCCACCACAAGTGGACCATACCACACAATGCTATAGAACGCTTCATCAACTACAATATTTTAAGAAAAGTAGAAGAGATAAGAATTCTTACCAATTTCTCACCCTTTGATCATCATTGATCAATAAACGTTGTTCATCAACAATTCATATATAGGGAAGTAGCTAAATGTACTTTAATCATAGAAGAAACTATGTACAAGTCGCTACAAGATCATACTATCACATAATACAAGGCATCCCAGATGTACTAGGATGTAGAAGAAAATAGACCATTAGCCAATTTATTTTATATGGATTATATATCATATTTTATGAATCATATAACTCTAATGCAGTAGCTAATCCTACACTTAGTCTAAATGAAAACATGCTAAAGCCCTTCAAGATCAAGATACTATCATAGGCATTTAGCTATCAATTCAATGTAGAGTAGAGAGAATAGGCCACCGTATCAATTTACAAAAGTATAGATCATAAATCATATTTTACCAATAAATTATATTCTAGGCAGTAGCTAATATAATCATAGTCTAGATGAGACACTACTACAATTGCCATTAAGGTCGACACAAGCATGCTTCATATAAGGAGTTCTTAGGAGGTAAGTTTATATAGGTTAATCCTATTAAAGCTATCATGAATTGATACATATTGTATTCATTACATATAATTCATCCACATATTTTGTTGTAGGCAGCAGATATAGACATTAACCATGATTAATTCATATAATAGCTAACCTAACGTCCAGATCACAAGTTACTACTCCATAAACTAGAAGAATCTAGTTTAATTCAAACCAAGCCTTATTTATTTTGATCATACAATATTTATATCAAAAATTCAACCGTGGTATTTATCTAAAACAGTAGTTACAAGAACCACAACTTAATCGAAATCCACTTGAGATCATTAAGAAGCCATATTGCAGTAAATCATGTAAAAGTAAGCTAAACATGTTCTAATCTTCATACATTGAACCTCATGGGTCCAAAACACACAAATTAACATTAATTACGGTAAACAAAAGTATATATAGGAGATTCAACGCAATAGAATCATAACTCAATCGGTAACAAGTCAATATCACAAAGCCCATGCAAAGTTAAATCTATTTGAAAAAGGAACATGGGTTCATCATGCAATTTGAGTTTAATAAAGTTCAAACAACTTTATTAACTTGATTTCATCATGATTTAATCATTTAAAACGTTTTTAGAAAGAACCCACGGCTAGATTAAAGAAGGAAAACTTTGATCATAAACATTCTTTGGAAACTAGATTAATTATCTAGATGGAAGGATAACTAGATATGAAGGATCACCATACCTTTATCTAGTTAAAAACCTCAATAATTTGATGATTCATCCATAGAAAACCTAGATCCAAGCAGTTCTTGACTTTCACCAACAATGGAGGTCTGAAGGGAATTATTTTTTGAGGGAAAGGCTTCAATCGTGTGACAGGATTCTAGAATGGGGTGATCACGTTTTTGATGACTTATATACACCAAAAAATATCTAAATAAACCTATAAGTGTCCGTTTAGTACATGGGTCAAATTTACCATTCATCCCTTTAATTAAACAGATGCTGCTGCCAGTTACACGCCACCATCGACAGAGGCACTGACGGGGCAATGATCTGTCAATGGACCGTGCCTAGCTTTCTTCAACTGGTAATTAGTCTAAATCATTGCTTGATACCTGCCCATGGCATGTTAAAGTCGACGAGACTTGAACAACGGGACATTGGCGGAACAGTTGGCGGTCGTTGGGTCCGTTAATAGACACTACCAAGGCAGTGTCACGACCAGCCTTGGGTCCTTCTTTTGGGCCTTTTGTAGGGCCCTTTTAGAAGTCATACCCAGACATTTCTAATGTGATTACATCCCTTAACCAGTTTTAGAACTTACACATAAATTGAATCCAAAACAAACACCTACAAGACGTCCAAACAGGCCAAGCCCCATCAGGACACACATTGAACGTCTTAAGGGCTATCTTTCGAACGCCTTGGACTTTCTTGGTCGTTTGACCTCCAAACTTCTCGAAAATTCAAATACCATCATTAAACATAATAATAAATCATTTATAGTCTTCACAATCTCATTAAACACAAATATAAGCATGCATATACACATGAGTCTTATAGGTGGCTAGTCGTCGAACGTTCTGGTCGTCCCTTGACGTTAGACTTCCAAATCACATCAAACTTTACACACTGACTCTAAACCATATTATAAGATATTTTATGACCTTGTAACCTTAAGAAAAATATTTAAGGCTCTAGATACCCTATCTCATTTTGGGGTCTTACAATTTCGGCCTCGGCCTCCCATGTTGCACCCTCAACTAGATTTTTTCAAACACCTTTACGAAAACCACCTCTTTATTCCTCAAATTCTTGACTTGCCTGTCAAGAATTTGAACCTGAACTTCCTCATAAGAGAGTTTATCCTTGACACCAAGACCCTCAATAGGATGAATGGACTCGGGATCATCGAAACACGTTTTCAACATAGAAACATGTAAACCGGATAAACTGAAGCCGATTCACTAGGAAGTTTCAATTCATACGCAACATTACAAACCCTTTGCAAAATTTCATAGGGACCCACATATACAAGACTCAATTTCCCTTTCTTTTAAAATCTAACCACCCCTTGTATTGGTAAAATTTTCAAATACACCTTATCACCTTCTTCAAACTCCAAATCCCTTCTTCTATGATCGGCATAAGACTTTTGCCAACTATAGGCCGTTTGCAACTGGTTCCTTTTGATATGAACCTTTTCCAAAGTCTTATAAATCAACTCGGGATGAAGAAGCAATGGCTCACCCAGTTCAAACCATCCAATGGGAGACCTACACCTCCTACCATACAAGTCTTTATAGGGAGCCATGGAAATGGATGAATGAAAACTAATGTTGTAGGCAAACTCCACCAAAGGTAAATGTCTATACTAACTACCTTTAAAATCAATGATGCTTTCCCTAAGCACATTGTCAAGGGTTTGTATCGTATGCTACGCTTGACCATCTATTAAGGGATGAAAAGATGTTCTTAACTTCACCGTAGTACCTAACCGTTTTTGGAATCACCTCCAAAATCTTGATGTGTTGTGTGCCCCGATCTGATATGATTGATAACAGAATGCCATGGCGGCACACAATCTTATCTAGGAAAATTCATGCATAGTCCTCTGTCAAATATGTAGACTTTACGAGAATAAACCTGGCGAACTTAGTCAGTCGATCCACAACCACCCATATGGAATCAAAGGACTTCTGAGTCAGAGCTAAGCCTACTACAAACTCCATATTTATGTCTTCCCACTTCAAAGTATGAATTTTGATCTCTTATATTAAGTAACTAAGATTTAGGTGTTCGTCGTTTACTTGAAGGAAATTTTGACACTTAGCGACAAACTTCACTATGTTCCTTTTTAGACCTTCCCACTAATATATCTCACTTAAGTCATGGTACATTTTTGTCGACCCCGGATGAATTCAGTAGAGGGACCCATGTGCTTATTCTTGGATCCGATCCCTCAACCAATCTACATCGGGAAAACATAATCTCACGTGGTACTTTAACACATCATCCCCACCTAAGTAGAATGATTCATTCAAATTATGGAGAACTGATTCTTTCTACTCCATTAAGGCTAAATCAAGGTGTTGTGTGGACGTCAGCTCAACCACTAAAGATGACTCAGAGGTATGATGAACTATAACACCCCCATCTGGAGAGATCTCCAACCTCACCCCCAACCTATCCAATCTATGTACTTCACTTGGTAGGTCCTTCTTGGCTTTGTCAAGATGGAATACACTACCCATAATCATACAACTTAGGGCATCTGCAACTATATTATCTTGCCAGGGTGATGAAGGACACTCATATCATAATCTTTCAACAACTCTAGCAACCTTCTTTGTTAGAGATTCAACTCATTTTGGGTATACATATATTGGAGACTCTTATGATCGATAAAAACATCAACATGAACCCAATACAACTAATGCCTCCAAATTTTCAAAGAATACACCACGGCCGCTAATTCAAGGTCATGAGTGGGATGGTTTCTCTCATGTACCTTTAGTTGCGTTGAAGCATAAGCTATCACCATTCTGTATTGCATAAGCACACTCCCCAAACCCACTCGGGATGCATCACAATACACCACAAAACCCTTTGTACCCTCCGGTAAGGTCAACACCAGAGCGGAAGTAAGCCTATCTTTAAACAATTGAAAGCTCTTCTCACATGACTCCGATCACTCAAACATTTTACTCTTTTCGGTCAAAGTACTCAAAGGATACGCAATGGACGTGAAACCAACCATGAACCTCCGATAGTAACCCGCTAAACCAAAGAAACTCCTAATTTCAGTGGGAGTCAATGGTCTAGGCCTGTTTTTACCGCTTCCATTTTCCTTGGGTCTACATCAACTCCCTCACTAGATATGATGTGCCCAATAAAAGTCACCGACCTCAACCAAAATTCACCCTTACTATATTTGGCATACAGTTGACGTTCTTTAAGGGTTTGCAATACTACCCTCAAATGACCCATAAGCTCATCCTCATTCTACGAATATACCAAGATATTGTCAATGAAGACAATGACAAATGAATCTAGGTAATTTCAAAATACTCTATTCATTAGGTCTATAAATGCTGCCGGGGCATTAGTGAGACTGAAAGACATGTCCAAGAACTCATAATTCCCATACCTACTCCGAAAGGCCATCTTTGGTATATCCTCCCCTCTCACCCTAAGTTGATGATACCCTGACCTTTAGTCTATCTTTGAAAAGTAACTCGCCTCTTTGAGTTGGTGAAATAAGTCACTAATTCAAGGGAGAGGGTACTTATTCTTCATGGTGACCTTGTTGAGTTGGCGGTAATCAATACACATCTTTCTTCTTCACAAAAAAACCGGAGCACCCCATGGAGAAATACTAGGCCTTATTAATCCCTTATATAGTAAATCCTTGAGTTGAGCCATAAAATCTTTCAACTTGGCCGTAGCCATCAGATACAGAGGAATTGATATGGGATTTGTAACCGGTAGCAAATCAATGCCAAAATTAATTTCCTGTTCAAGAGGAATACCGTGAAGGTCATTAGGCACCTCTGGAAACTCACTAACTACGGGTATCGACTCAGTGGGAGGGACATAGTTGTCTAGATCTTTGACTCTTACCATATGATATAGACAACTTTTTGAGATCAATTTGCATGCCTTTAGATAAGAAATAATATGACCTTTACGAATAGAACCTTCCCCCTTCGACTCCACAACGGGTTCATTTGGGAAGTTAAACCTCACCAATCTTGTCCTATTATCAATGGATGCAATACATGCATGTAACCAATGCATACCCATTATAATATCCAAATCAAGCATATCAAGTTCTACTATATCAACATCAGAAACTCTATTGGGCAATATTATAGGAGAATTTCTATACACCGTTTTTGCAACAACTGGCTGACCCACTATAGTAGACACTATAAAAGGTTCATGCAAAATATCGAGTAAAATATCAAACTTTTTAGCTACTAGAGGTGTAACTAATGATAAAGTAGCGCCAGGATCAACTAAACTATATGCATCAAGAGAGAAAACTTTCAACATATCGGTCACCACATTCAGAGAGGTCTCTTGCTCACCCCTAGAGCGGAGAGCATAGAAGTAGATATCTTTTAGAGCATCACTAGAACCACTTGCTTGAGCTTGGCCACTACCCTTGTCTTGAATTTTCATGTTTGGACAATATCTCATCTTATAACCACTCTTTCAAAAACTAGAGCAATTATTCGTCCCATTAAGGCAATCACCACAGTTTTTTTACCACACTTTCCACAAGTTTGCTTACCTTTAGGTGAATTAATACCTTTTACTTTCTTGAATCTAGGGTTTGACACCCTATCACCACTATCTCTTGGGAATTTGGAAGGGACTTGATTAGAAACCCGCTTCTTAAATCTAGGATTGTCTTGTATCTCAAGCCTATTCTTTGGAGAACCTCAATCAAATGAACTTGCTCTCTTAGTATCGCTACTTTGTCAATTAATTGTTGCCTCCTCAACCCTGCTTGCATATACCATAAGACGGGAAATGTTCATGTTGTCATGTAACATGGTCGATTGGCACTCCTCTTGTTAGTCCTCCGACACCCACGTCACAAAATTGCTCATTTGTTCTCTTGGATCGGAAACCAAAAGAAGGATCATATTTGGACAACTTAATGAATTCCAATGAGTACTAATTGACACCCTTTCTTCCTTGGCAAAGATTGATGAACTCCGTCACCTTCTCCTCCCTCATCTCCCTATGGAAGAATCGATCTACAAAAGTAGCCTTAAAGATCTTCCAAGTCAATGGACCACCCTTCTCACTTGAAGACACCCCCATAGCATATAGTATCTTGTAGCCCTCATCAATGAATTCTTGGGGGTCTTCATCAACCTTAGACCAATATAAGGTAGGAGGGTTTATTCGAGAGAAGTCCCTTAGATGAGAAGCCATAGTAGTGACTTTCATAGGAAAACGGGGAGCAATATCTCGATTGGCTTGGGCCGTCATAGATTGGGCTTGAACCTTCAAGAATTGTGCTTGAGTAGTCTTGGCTTGGGCCATTTGAGCAAGAATATCCTTTATCTCAGCCTCCGTCATAGGTGGAAGGTTAACCGGGGCTTGATCCACATTTCCATCTTCCTCAAGTGGAGGAACTTGCTCATCATGGGGAGGAGCACTCGCATTAGCAACTTTCTTCTTAAGTCTTCGACCCGCATTCCTTCGAGTGTTCGTGCTTCCAATAAGAACAACAATAGGATTAAATACAAAAGCACACCATATGTATACTCTATTGGCACGATATAATATTACCAAGAAAGAGAGTGATTCCTAAGCATCATATAGGTTCCTACTCATAAGTGTGGCTCTCTTCACCATTATGAATACAAACCTACATAGACGGGGTAGACATAACTCAACGATATTCAACCTCATGCTCTGATACCAAGTTTGTCACATATGGGTTTACCCCCAGAGGTAACCAATGTCGTCGTCCTTTTGAAGGACTAAGACTAGCCTCTTAGTTTCATGTTATTACATTCATACGTTAAAAATATGGAAAAAGTTAAAAATTTCATTATAACTACTTCGAGGTTTACATAAACCTCTACATACACATAATATATATTCATATCGAGTATGCATAGGCTCTTCGTATAGGAACCTTACATAGCCTTAAAATTTCATTGCACATACATATACATAATATATAGAAATAGTCTCAATGATTGTCTCATATCATTCAATCTAAACGATTATCACAATATGGGCATAGCCCTTACATCAATTCAACAAGACCATGTATAGGTCATACGAAATTTCAATATTCAATTAAAAAGGAAAGGAATGATAGAGTCAATAAGCTCATAACAAAGTCCATAAGCTAGAGGATGACATAGCCCTCAAAAATTGAGGACCTACCCTACTTGGATGAAAGGAAGAATCTAAGCCTTCAATAATATCGCCTTCAAAACCCTTTAAATACCGGAACATAAAATGTTTGGGAAAAAGGGAAGAAAATGGGGTTAGTACTCCTCATGTACTAAGTATGGGATCTGATGCACATACAGAAGCAAAACATGCAAAAAGGGACTTTTTATCAAAACATGCCCAGATTACCCCTCTAAGGACTTAATGCAAAGTCAAGTAAGCCATATCAATCAACCAAACATGCTTACTATCTTATCAAGTAATACTTATCCCAACATACTTTAAAACATGATTTACTACTACCCAAACATCAAGGAATGATATCAAAAGGATGAACAAGAGTCAAAACATATCATAATAAGAAAGAGAACTACTCACAAGTCCTTATCAAGTTAACAAGTGCAATGACCAAGCAAATCCCCACAACCTTACTCAATCAAGTATCCTCAACAATAAAACATCACCAATGTCTAACTTTATATATCATGGCATTTAGGTTTACATTTCATCATATATCAACATTATAACCCAAGGCATATTTATAAATGAACTAATCAACATATAGTATTAACAATATGCCATGGTCATCATATATACATCATATATTATCATAACACAAACATAGGTAAGAACCTCCTCCTAAGACTCCCCTCAAGGCTAACTAGTGCAATTTCTAGGTAGAGTCCCATACCCCTACCTAGACCAAGCTACACCTCTTAGGTTATCCAATTAAGATTTCAAGTCCTTTAATTCGTTTTACCTTTTGAGAACATCTTTCCCTAATCGACATAGACCACATGATCTATTGTGGAATCCGGTGTCATAAAACCCTACACCAAAAAAAGACGGACTACTTGCTAAGGTAGTTCCAAAACATGAAACATAGAAACTACGTGTATCCACTAGCTAGTATTTATATGGGGCAAGAACTAGGAGATTTAGTTGGGACCCTCTTTATGAGCCATGAATTATAGTCTCCAATCTCAAGATTAATGTAGTATTCCTGTAACGACCTGTTTAGTCGTTTTGAGCAGCAGATTTTATTTCTTGAAAAACTGGCTGAGTCGACGGACCCCATGACGGACCGTCGAGGGGGTCTCGTTCCAAAACACTTAGAATTCTGAAATTTGGGTACTGAAATCGACTCTCTGAACTTCGTGACGGAATGGCAGGACGGACCGTCGTGGGCACGACGGACCGTCACGCATCTTCCACAGAAATTAAGTCTCTGAACTTTGTGACGGACCTGCAGGACGGACCGTCACTGGCTGCGTAAACCCTGACTGGGTCGGATTTCTGTTAAATATTTTAAGGAGCGTTTTGGACTATTCCTGCTTATAATTATAAAGTTAGTGGTTTAATATTAATAATTCAATTACTTGGGGGTTAACGGAGATAACCTTGAGTTAATTAATGGGTTAATTCATCATCTTTTATACTTAATTATATGTTAATTAGGGTAAAAGTTTGAATAAGAAAAATAGAAAGAACAAGAGAGGGAGAAAACGAACGAACAAGGGAGAGAAGAAGAAATGCTGCTTTGAGGATTAGCTTGCTTGATCACAATTCTTCGGTGGAGGTAGGTTATGGTTTATGCTATTCGTAGTAAACTCCTAATAGCGAATGATATGTATTGGATAGTCTTGTAAACCCTTCTATATGCCTAATTGTATGCTTGCATTAATGTGATTATATAATTGTGATAAAATAAGCATGATGAGGTTATTGAATCCTAAATCTTGAAAAACCCTAATCTACTTTGTAAATGATGATGCCTTGGTATAAAAGAAGGCTTGATGAACGAAAGTAGTGAGACTAGGGGATCGGGTGTCACGTTCCGACACCAGGATAGTAATAGAGGATCGGGTGTCACGTTCCGACACCAGGATAGTATATGAGGATCGGAGTGTCACATTCCGACACCAGGATAGAATATGGATCGGGTGTCACGTTCCGGCACCAGGATAGAATATGGATCGGAGTGTCACATTCTGACACCAGGATAGTATATGGATCGGGTGTCACGTTCCGACACCAGGATAGTGTATGAGGATCGGAGTGTCACGTTCCAACGCCAGGATAGTATATGAGGATCGGAGTGTCACGTTCCGACACCAGGATAGTATATGGATCGGGTGTCACGTTCCGACACCAGGATAGTATATGAGGATCGGAGTATCAGGTTTCGACACCAGGATAGTATATGGAGCGGAGTGTCACGTACCCACACGAGAGGAATAAAGAGAATAAATCTTGAAATATGTTAATATACTCAATCTAATTAACCTAATTCCCAAATGAGTATGGTATTGAGGCTTGAGTCCTCATGGGTGAACTTGGTGGTACTTATTAATGATTATAGTACTTGTTGTTGCTACATGTTGAGTATTGTAGTTGATTTATGATATTATCTGATATATACTGTTTTCTATTTTGAGTTGGCCGATGATACCTACTCAGTACTTGTGTTTTGTACTGACCCCTACTTGTATGTTTCTTTCTTTGTTATTTGTGGAGTGCAGCAAACGCACCGTCGTCTTCAACTCAACCGCAACTCCAGCCAGTCTTCATTACACCAGATTTCAGGGTGAGCTAATGCTTCTAGCTTGGACTGGATCTTCTTCCTCATGTCTTGATGCCTTGAAGTTCTGGCATGGACTGGCTTTTTATTTATTTTAGCTTCTTAGAATACTCTTAGTTTAGTGATTTGATCATAGATGTTCTTGTGATGATGACTTCCAGATTTTGGGGAATAATAGATGTTGAGTTTTTAAAAGTTATTGAATTGATTTTCATTAATGAGTTTAAGTCTTCCGCATTGTATTTTGTTCATTATGTTTGAAATGTTGGGGTTAGATTGGTTTGTTCGCTCACATAGTAGGATAAGTGTGGGTGCCACTCGCGGCTCGGTTTTGGGTCGTGACAAACTTGGTATCAGAGGATTAGGTTCGTTGGTCTCATCACACAAGAACGAGTCTAGTAGAGTCTTAAGGAACGGTAGGGGGACGCCTTTACTTTTCTTTGAGAGGCTATAAGACTTTAGGAAAATTCCATTCTTTCTCTATTTTTTTCATGCTATTACTTGGATCCAATTGGTATCTAGGTGATACAAATTGGTATCTGACCATCTTTACTCTACTTCGCAGATGGTTAGAACTAGAGCAGCAGCGGCACCAACACCAACACCGGCAAGACAAGATTCAACTGAGCCAGCCACTGGGGCTGTAGCTCGAAGAGGAGTAGTGGCGAGAGGCCGTGGTAAAGGTAGAGGTCGTGGGAGGACGTCCTCTAGTGGAAGAGGACAAGCACCTAGCCCAACTAGTACTACGGCGGTGACTCCTCCACCGACTGAGGAAGTGATAAGAGAGGGTGAGGAAGGGGAGAATGAACAAGTGCAGAATGAGGAATTACCACCCCAATCTACCCCAGAGATGATTAATCAGGTTCTTGCCTATCTTAGCGGGTTATCTGATCAAGGCCAGACACCTCCAGTGTTTTCAGCACCAGCACCTCAGGTTCCGGAAGTACGACAGGCCGCTGCTGAGGCTCCCCGCATGGATGCCTCAATGGAAATAGGCATGTTTCCTCATTTGACTACAGGCCTATAATGACAAGTGATCAGCATGAACTTTTCAGTAAGTTCTTGAAATTGAAACCTCCAGCCTTCAAGGGTGCTGAATCTAAGGATGCTTACAATTTTTTGGTGGATTGTCATGAGTTGATACATATAATGGGCATAGTGGAACGATTTGGCGTTGAGTTTGTAACCTATCTGTTTCAGGGAAATGCCAAAATGTGGTGGCGGTCACATGTTGAGTGTCAACCCGCACAGGCACCACCTATGACTTGGGCATCATTCTCTAGCTTGTTTATGGAAAAGTATATACCCCGTACTTTGAGGGATATGAGGAGAGATGAGTTCTTGAACCTAGAGCAAGGTAGGATGTCGGTTACTGCATATGAGGCTAAGTTTCGTGCATTATCCAGGTATGCCACCCAACTTTGTTTCAGTCCACAAGAGCGGATTCGCCATTTTGTGAAGGGGTTGAGGTCAGAATTACGGATTTCAGCCTTACAGGTACCGGCTACCGCAAAATCCTTTCAAGAAGTGGTAGACTTTGTGATAGAGGTGGAGGGAGTGAAGCCAGATGACTTCACCATGACATCGACATCAAAAAGGTTTCGTAAGGGAGGTGAGTTTAATGGTTCTTACTCCAGAGGGCAGGGTTCAGGAGGTTATCCAGCCCGACCCATTCAGTCTTCACTACAGACTGTAGTTGGGGGTCCACCTCCGACCGGTCAACATCTCTCTGAGGTTCGAAGTTATTCCCAGACTTCGTCATTCTCACAGAGACCGATGCTTGAATCCAGAGAGTGTTATGGATGTGGGGAGACTGGACACATTAAGAGGTATTGTCCAAAATAGAGTTACAGACCTTCCATAGTCAGAGGTAGAGGTGGTCATGGAAGAGGCCGTCATTCTAGAGGACGTGGTGGCCGAGGTAATGGTGGTCACCAAAACGGTCGGAGTGACGGGCAAACTGGAGCCACCACAGCACAACATGGTAGGGGCAATGGGCAGACAGGTGATAGGGCCCATTGTTACGCTTTCCCTGGGAGATCTGAAGCGGAGACATCTGATGCTGTCATCACAGGTAATCTTTTGGTTTGCGATTGCATGGCTTCTGTATTGTTTGATCCTAGATCCACATTTTCTTATGTATCTACCTCATTTGCTACTGGTCTTAATTTAAACTGTGAATTACTTGACATGCATATTCGTGTGTCTACTCCAACGGGTGAGTCTGTGATTGTTGAAAGGGTATATAGGTCTTGTCTGGTGACTATTGTGGGGAGCAACACTTATGTAGACTTGGTTATCCTAGAAATGGTTGACTTCGATGTAATTCTGGGTATGACTTGGCTTTCTCCGAATTTTGCGATCTTAGATTGTAATGCAAAAACTGTAACATTGGCCAAGCCTGGGACAGATCCGTTAGTGTGGGAGGGTGACTACACATCCACTCCGGTTCGTATCATATCTTTTCTTTGTGCTAAGAGAATGGTTAGTAAAGGGTGTTTAGCGTTCTTGGCACACCTCAGGGATGATACTACTCAAGTACCTTCAATTGAGTCGGTTTCGATAGTCCATGAGTTTCAGGATGTGTTTCATACAGACCTTCCTGGTATGCCACCGGATAGGGATATTGACTTTTGCATTGATCTTGAACCGGATACTCGCCCCATTTCCATACCCTCTTATAGAATGGCTCCCGCGGAGTTAAGAGAGTTAAAGGCCCAACTTCAAGAGTTGTTAAGCAAAGGATTTATTAGACCAAGTGCATCTCCTTGGGGTGCTCCTGTTTTATTTGTGAAGAAGAAGGATGGGAGTTTCCGGATGTGCATAGACTACCGGCAGTTGAACAAGGTAACTACTAAGAACAAGTATCCCATTCCTCGCATTGATGACTTGTTCGATCAGTTACAAGGTGTTTGTGTCTTCTCTAAGATTGACTTGAGATCCAGTTATTATCAATTGAAGATACGGGCAACGGATGTGCCAAAGACTACTTTTCGAACCAGGTATGGGCATTACGAATTTGTAGTAATGTCTTTTGGTCTTAAGAATGCCCCTGCTGCTTTCCTGAGCTTGATGAACGGGATTTTTAAGCCATATCTGGATCTCTTTGTCATCGTATTTATTGATGATATACTGATATACTCAAAAAGTAAGAAGGAACATGAGGAGCATTTGAGAATTGTGTTGGAAGTATTGAGAGAGAAAATGCTTTATGCCAAATTCTACAAGTGTGAGTTTTGGCTAGATTAAGTGTCCTTCTTGGGGCACGTGGTTTCTAAGGAGGGAGTGATGGTGGATCCTTCTAAGATTGAGACAGTGAAGAATTGGGTAAGACCTACTAATGTGTCAGAAGTAATGAGCTTTGTTGGTTTAGCTAGCTATTACCGTCGATTTTTCAAGGGATTCTCTTCTATTGCTTCCCAATTGACTAACTTGACTAAGCAGAATGTTCCATTTGTATGGTCGGATGAATGTGAGGAAAGCTTTCAGAAGCTCAAGACCTTGTTGACTACTGCACCAATCCTTACTCTACCAGTAGAAGGTAAGAATTTCATTGTTTATTGTGATGCGTCCTATTCTGGTTTGGGTGCAGTGCTAATGTAAGAGATGAATGTGATTGCTTATGCTTCAAGGCAATTAAAGGTGTATGAACGTAACTATCCAACCCATGATTTGGAGTTGGCTGCGATAGTGTTTGCATTAAACAATGGAGACACTATCTATATGGGGTCAAGTGTGAAGTCTATACGGATCATCGTAGCCTACAGTATGTCTTTACTCAGAGGGATTTGAATTTGAGACAGAGGAGATGGATGGATCTACTAAAGGACTATGATGTTACCATCTTGTATCACCCAGGAAAGGCTAATGTTGTGGCAGATGCCTTAAGTAGAAAAGCAAGGAGCATGGGAAGTTTAGCCCACTTACAAGTCTCTAGACGCCCGTTGGCTAGAGAAATCCAAAACTTGGCTAATGACTTTATGAGGCTAGAAGTAAATGAGAAGGGAGGATTTTTGGCTTGTGTGGAGGCGAGATCTTCTTTTCTTGACAAGATCAAGGGAAAACAGTTTGATGATGAGAGACTAAGTCGATTCGGGATATGGTGTTGCTAGGAGAGGCTAAAGAAGCAATAATTGATGAGGAAGGTGTTTTGAGAATTAAGGGAAGGGTATGTGTGCCCCGTATTGATAATTTGATCCACACTATTCTTACAGAGGCTCATAGTTCCGGATATTCTATACATGCTGGTGCAACCAAGATGTACTGTGACCTAAAGCAACACTTTTGGTGGAGTAGAATGAAGCGAGACATTGTTGATTTTGTTGCCAAATGTCGAAATTGTCAACAAGTAAAGTATGAACACCAGAGGCCCTGAGGAACACCTCAGAGAAAGCCCATTCCTAAATGGAAGTGGGAGAGAATTGCAATGGACTTCGTGGTTGGTCTTCCAAAGACATTGGGAAAGTTAGATTCTATTTGGGTAATTGTGGACAGATTAACTAAGTCTGCTCACTTCATTCCGGTCAAGGTGACCTACAATGCAGAGAAGTTAGCCAAACTCTATATCTCAGAAATTGTTCGATTGCATGGAGTTCCACTTTCCATCATATCAGATAGAGGTACGCAGTTTACTTCTATGTTTTGGAGAACATTGCATGCGCAATTAGGTACTAGGTGGACCTTAGTACTGCATTTAACCCTCAGACCGATGGTCAGTCTGAGCGAACGATTCAGGTATTGGAGGATATGCTTCGTGCATGTGTGATAGAATTTGGTGGCCATTGGGATAACTTCTTACCCTTAGCGGAGTTTTCATACAATAATAGCTATCACTCAAGTATTGATATGGCTCCATTCGAAGCATTGTATGGGAGGAGATGTAGGTCTCCCATTGGTTGGTTTGATGCATTTGAGGTTAGACCTTGGGGTAGTGATCTTTTGAGGGATTCATTAGAGAAGGTGAAGTCTATTCAAGAAAAGATTTTAGCGGCTCAAAGTAGGCAAAAGGAATATGCATATCGAAAGGTTAGAGACTTGGAATTCATGGAGGGTGAGCAAGTCTTGCTGAAGGTTTCGCACATGAAAGGGGTGATGCGGTTTTGTAAAAGAGGTAAGCTAAGCCCAAGGTATATTGGACCATTTGAAGTACTTAAGCGAGTCGGGGAGGTGGCTTATGAATTAGCCTTGCCTCCAGGGCTGTCAGGAGTGCATCCGCTATTTCATGTGTCTATGTTGAAAAGATACCATGGGGATGGAAACTACATCATTCGTTGGGATTCAGTTCTGCTTGATGAGAATTTGACTTATGAGGAGGAGCCTGTTTCCATCCTAGATAGACAAATCCGCAAGTTGAGATCAAGGGAGATTGCATCCATGAAGGTTCAATGGAAGAATCGGCCGGTTGAAGAGTCCACTTGGGAGAAGGAGGTTGATATGCAAGAAAGATACCCACATCTGTTTACAGATTCAGGTACTTCTTTTCGCCCTTATTTCTTTTTCTTGTGATCGTTCGAGGACGAACGATGGGTAAATTGGTATCTATTGTAACGACCTGTTTAGTCGTTTTGAGCAGCAGATTTTATTTCTAGAAAAACTGGCTGAGTCGACGGACCCCACGACGGACCGTCATGGGCACGACGGACCGTCGAGGGGTTCTTGTTCAAAAACACTTAGAATTCTGAAATTTGGGTACTGAAATCGACTCTCTGAACTTCGTGAGGGAATGGCAGGACGGACCGTCGTGGGCACGACGGACCGTCACGCATCTTCAACAGAAATTAAGTCTCTGAACTTTGTGACGGACCTGCAGGACGGACCGTCACAGTCATGACGGACCGTCACAGGCTGCGTAAACCCTGACTGGGTCGGATTTCTGTTAAATATTTTAAGCGGCATTTTGGACTATTCCTGCTTATAATTATAAAGTTAGTGGTTTAATATTAATAATTCAATTACTTAGGGTTAACGGAGATAACCTTGAGTTAATTAATGGGTTAATTCATCATCTTTTATACCTAATTATATGTTAATTAGGGTAAAAGAAAGAGGGTTTGAATAAGAAAAATAGAAAGAACAAGAGAGGGAGAAAACGAACGAACAAGGGAGAGAAGAAGAAATGCTGCTTTGAGGATTAGCTTGCTTGATCACAATTCTTCGGGAGGTAGGTTATGGTTTATGCTATTCGTAGTAAACTCCTAATAGCGAATGATATGTATTGGGTAGTTTTGTAAACCCTTCTATATGATTAATTTTATGCTTGCATGAATGTGATTATATAATTGTGATAAAATAAGCATGATGAAGTTATTGAATCCTAAATCTTGAAAAACCCTAATCTACTTTGTTTATGATGATTCCTTGGTATAAAAGAAGGCTTGATGAAAGAAAGTAGTGAGATTAGGGGATCGGGTGTCACGTTCCGACACCAGGATAGTAATAGAGGATCGGGTGTCACATTCCGGCACCAGGATAGTATATGAGGATCGGAGTGTCACGTTCCGACACTAGGATAGAATATGGATCGGGTGTCACGTTCCGACACCAGGATAGAATATGGATCGGAGAGTCACGTTCCGACACCAGGATAGTATATGGATCGGGTGTCACGTTCTGACACCAGGATAGTATATGAGGATCGGAGTGTCACGTTCTGACACCAGGATAGTATATGAGGATCGGAGTGTCACGTTCCGACACCAGGATAGTATATGGATTGGGTGTCATGTTCCGACACCAGGATAGTATATGAGGATTGGAGTGTCACGTTCCGACACCAGGATAGTATATGGAGTGGAGTGTCACGTACCAACACGAGAGGAATAAAGAGAATGAATCTTGAAATATGTTAATATACTAAATCTAATGAACCTAATTCCTAAATGAGTATGGTATTGAGGCTTGAGTCCTCATGGGTGAACTTGGCGGTACTTATTAATGATTATAGTACTTGTTGTTACTACATGTTGAGTATTGTAGTTGATTTATTATATTATCTGATATATATTGTTTTCTATTTTGAGTTGGCTGATGATACCTACTCAGTACTTGTGTTTTGTACTGACCCCTACTTGTATGTTTCTTTCTTTGTTATTTGTGGAGTGCAGCAAACGCACCGTCGTCTTCAACTCAACCGCAACTCTTGCCAGTCTTCATTACACCGGATTTCAGGGTGAGGTAATGCTTCTAGCTTGGACTGGATCGTCTTCCTCATGTCTTGATGCCTTGAAGTTCCGGCATGGACTAGCTTTTTATTTATTTTAGCTTCTTAGAATACTCTTAGTTTAGTGATTTGATCATAGATGTTCTTGTGATGATGACTTCCAGATTTTGGGGAATAATAGATGTTGAGTTTTTAAATGTTATTGAATTGATTTTCATTAATGAGCTTAAGTCTTCCGCATTGTATTTTGTTCATTATGTTTGAAATGTTGGGGTTAGATTGGTTGGTTCGCTCACATAATAGGATAAGTGTGGGTGCCACTCGCGGCTCGGTTTTGGGTCGTGACAAACTTGGTATCAGAGCATTAGGTTCGTTGGTCTCATCACACAAGAACGAGTCTAGTAGAGTCTTAAGGAACGGTAGGGGGACGCCTTTACTTTTCTTTGAGAGGCTATATGACTTTAAGAAAATTCCATTCTTTCTCTCTTTCTTTCGTGCTATTACTTGGATCCAATTGGTATCTAGGTGATACAAATTGGTATCTGACCATCTTCACTCTACTTCGCAGATGGTTAGAACTAGAGCAGCAGCGGCGCCAACACCAACACCGGCAAGACAAGATTCAACTGAGCCAGCCACTAGGGCTCTAGCTCAAAGAGGAGTAGTGGCGAGAGGCCGTGGTAGAGGTCGCGAGACGACGTCCTCTAGAGGAAGAGGACAAGCACATAGCCAAACTAGTACTAGGGCGGTGACTCCTTCACCGATTGAGGAAGTGATAAGAGAGGGTGAGGAAGGGGAGAATGAACAAGTGCAGAATGAGGAATTACCACCCCAACCTACCCCAGAGATGATTAATCAGGTTCTTGCCTATCTTAGCGGGTTATCTGATCAAGGCCAGACACCTCTAGTGCTTTCTGCACCAGCACCTCAGGTTTCGAAAGTACGACAGGCCGCTGCTGAGGCTCCCCGCATGGATGCCTCATTGCAAATAGGCACGTTTCCTCGTTTGACTACAGGGCCTATAATGACAAGTGATTAGCATGAACTTTTCAGTAAGTTCTTGAAATTGAAACCTCCAGTCTTCAAGGGTGCTGAATCTAAGGATGCTTACGATTTTCTGGTGGATTGTCATGAGTTGCTACATAAAATGGGCATAGTGGAACGATTTGGCATTGAGTTTGTAACCTATCAGTTTCAGGGAAATGCCAAAATGTGGTGGCGGTCACATGTTGAGTGTTAACCCGCACAGGCACCACCTATGACTTGGGCATCATTCTCTAGCTTGTTTATGGAGAAGTATATACCCCGTACTCTAAGGGATAGGAGGAGAGATGAGTTCTTGAGCCTAGAGCAAGGTAGGATGTCGGTTACTGCATATGACGCTAAGTTTCGTGCATTGTCCAGGTATGCCACCCAACATTGTTTCAGTCCACAAGAGCGTATTCGCCGTTTTGTGAAGGGGTTGAGGTCAGAATTACGGATTTCAGCCTTACAAGTAGCGGCTACGGCAAAATCCTTTCAAGAAGTGGTAGACTTCGTGATAGAGGTGGAGGGAGTGAAGCCAGATGACTTCACCATGACATCGACATCAAAAAGGTTTCGTAAGGGAGGTGAGTTTAATGGTTCTTACTCCAGAGGGCAGGGTTCAGGAGGTTATCCAGCCCGACCCATTCAGTCTTTACTACAGACTGTAGTTGGGGGTCCACCTCAGACCGGTCAACATTTCTCTGAGGTTGGAGGTTATTCCCAAACTTCGTCATTCTCATAGAGACCGATGCTTGAATCTAGAGAGTGTTATGGATGTGGGGAGACTGGACACATTAAGAGGTATTGTCCAAAACAGAGTAACAGACCTCTCATAGTCAGAGGTAGAGGTGGTCATGGAAGAGGCCGTCATTCTGGAGGACGTGGTGGCCGAGGTAATGGTGGTCACCAAAATGGTCGGGGTGACGGGCAAATTGGATCCACCATAGCACAACATGGTAGGGGCAATGGGCAGACAGGTGATAGGGCCCATTGTTACGCTTTTCCTAGGAGATCTGAAGCGGAGACATCTGATGCTGTCATCACAGGTAATCTTTTGGTTTGCGATTGCATGGCTTCTGTATTGTTTGATCCTGGATCCACATTTTCTTATGTATCTTCCTCATTTGCAACTGGTCTTAATTTCCACTGTGAATTACTTGACATGCCTATTCGTGTGTCTACTCCAGTGAGTGAGTCTGTGATAGTTGAAAGGGTATATAGGTCTTGTCTGGTGACTATTGTGGGGAGCAACACTTATGTAGACTTGGTTATCCTAGAAATGGTTGACTTCGATGTAATTCTAGGTATGACTTGGCTTTCTCCGAATTTTGCGATCTTAGATTGTAATGCAAAAACTGTAACATTGGCCAAGCCTGGGACAGATCCGTTAGTGTGGGAGGGTGACTACACTTCCACTCCGCTTCGTATCATCTCCTTTCTTTGTGCTAAGAGAATGATTAGTAAAGGGTGTTTAGCGTTCTTGGCACACCTCAGGGATGATACTACTCAAGTACCTTCAATTGAGTCGGTTTCGATAGTCCGTGAGTTTCAGGATGTGTTTCCTACAGACCTTACTAGTATGCCACAGGATAGGGATATTGACTTTTGCATTGATCTTGAACCGCGTACTCTCCCCATTTCCATACCCCCTTACAGAATTGCTCCCGCGGAGTTAAGAGAGTTAAAGGCCCAACTTCAAGAGTTGTTAAGCAAAGGCTTTATTAGACCAAGTGCATCTCCTTGGGGTGCTCCTGTTTTATTTGTGAAGAAGAAGGATGGGAGTTTCCGGATGTGCATAGACTACCGGCAGTTGAACAAGGTAACTATTAAGAACAAGTATCCCATTCCTCGCATTGATGACTTTTTCGATCAGTTACAAGGTGTTTGTGTCTTCTCTAAAATTGACTTGAGATCCGGTTATTATCAATTGAAGATACGGGCAACGGATGTGCCAAAGACTGCTTTTCGAACCAGGTATGGGCATTACGAATTTGTAGTAATGTCTTTTGGTCTTACGAATGCCCCTGCTGCTTTCATGAGCTTGATGAACAGGATTTTTAAGCCATATCTGGATCTCTTTGTCATCGTATTTATTGATGATATACTGATATACTCAAAAAGTAAGAAGGAACATGAGGAGCATTTGAGAATTGTGTTGGAAGTATTGCAAGAGAAAATGCTTTATGCCAAATTCTCCAAGTGTGAGTTTTGGCTAGATTAAGTGTCCTTCTTGGGGCACGTGGTTTCTAAGGAGGGTGTGATGGTGGATCCTTCTAAGATTGAGACAGTGAAGAATTGGGTAAGACCTACTAATGTGTCAGAAGTAAGGAGCTTTGTTGGTTTAGCTAGCTATTACAGTCGATTTGTCAAGGGATTCTCTTATATTGCTTCCCAATTGACGAACTTGACAAAGCAGAATGTTCCATTTGTATGGACGAATGAATGTGAGGAAAGCTTTCAGAAGCTCAAGACCTTGTTGACTACTGCACCAATCCTTACCCTGCCAGTAGAAGGTAAGAATTTCATTGTTTATTGTGATGCGTCCTATTCTGGTTTGGGTGCAGTGCTAATGTAAGAGATGAATGTGATTGCTTATGCTTCAAGGCAATTAAAGGTGTATGAACGTAACTATGCAACCCATGATTTGGAGTTGGCTGCGATAGTGTTTGCATTAAACAATGGAGACACTATCTATATGGGGTCAAGTGTGAAGTCTATACGGATCATCGTAGCCTACAGTATGTCTTTACTCAGAGGGATTTGAATTTGAGATAGAGGAGATGGATGGAAATACTAAAGGACTATGATGTTATAATCTTGTATCACCCAGGAAAGGCTAATATTGTGGCAGACGGCTTAAGTAGAAAAGCAAGGAGCATGGGAAGTTTAGCCCACTTACAAGTCTCTAGACGCCCGTTGGCTAGAGAAATCCAAAACTTGGCTAAGGACTTTATGAGGCTAGAAGTAAATGAGAAGGGAGGATTTTTGGTGTTGCGAGGAGAGGCTAAAGAAGCAATAATTGATGAGGAAGGTGTTTTGCAAATTAAGGGAAGGGTATGTGTGCCCCGTATTGATAATTTGATCCACACTATTCTTACAGAGGCTCATAGTTCCGGATTTTCTATACATCCTGGTGCAACCAAGATGTACCGTGACCTAAAGCAACACTTTTGGTGGAGTAGAATGAAGAGAGACATTGTTGATTTTGTTGCCAAATTTCCATATTGTCAACAAGTAAAGTATGAACACCAGAGGCCCGGAGGAACACCTCAGAGAATGCCCATTCCTGAATGGAAGTGGGAGAGAATTGCAATGGACTTCGTGGTTGGTCTTCCAAAGACATTGGGAAAGTTCGATTCTATTTGGGTAATTGTGGACAGATTAACTAAGTCAGCTCACTTCATTCCGGTCAAGGTGACCTACAATGCAGAGAAGTTAGCTAAACTCTATATCTCAGAAATTGTTCGATTGCATGGAGTTCCACTTTCCATCATATCAGATAGAGGTACGCAGTTTACTTCTCAGTTTTGGAGAACATTGCATGCGGAATTAGGTACTAGGTTGGACCTTAGTACTGCATTTCACCCTCAGACCGATGGTCAGTCTGAGCGAACGATTCAGGTATTGGAGGATATGCTTCGTGCATGTGTAATAGAATTTGGTGGCCATTGGGATAACTTCTTACCCTTAGCGGAGTTTTCATACAATAATCGCTATCACTCAAGTATTGATATGGCTCCATTCGAAGCATTGTATGGGAGGAGATGTAGGTCTCCCATTGGTTGGTTTGATGCATTTGAGGTTAGACCTTGGGGTAGTGATCTTTTGAGGGATTTATTAGAGAAGGTGAAGTCTATTCAAGAAAAGCTTTTAGCGGCTCAAAGTAGGCAAAAGGAATATGCAGATCGAAAGGTTAGAGACTTGGAATTCATGGAGGGTGAGCAAGTCTTGCTGAAGGTTTTGCACATGAAAGGGGTGATGCGGTTTTGTAAAAGAGGTAAGCTAAGACCAAGGTATATTTGACCATTTGAAGTACATAAGCGAGTAGGGGAGGTGGCTTATGAATTAGCCTTGCCTCCAGGGCTGTCAGGAGTGCATCCGCTATTTCATGTGTCTATGTTGAAAAGATACCATGAGGATGGAAACTACATCATTCGTTGGGATTCAGTTCTGCTTGATGAGAATTTGACTTATGAGGAGGAGCCTGTTGCCATCCTAGATAGAGAAATCCGCAAGTTGAGATCAAGGGAGATTGCATCCATGAAGGTTCAATGGAAGAATCGGCCGGTTCAAGAGTCCACTTGGGAGAAGGAGGTTGATATGCAAGAAAGAAACCCACATTTGTTTACAGATTCAGGTACTCCTTTTCGCCCTTGTTTCTTTTTCTTGTGATCGTTCGAGGACGGACGATGGGTAAATTGGTATCTATTGTAACGACCTGTTTAGTCGTTTTGAGCAGCATATTTTATTTCTGGAAAAACTGGCTGAGTCGACGGACCCCACGACGGACCGTCTTGGGCACGACGGATCGTCATGGGCATGTCGGACCGTCGAGGGGGTCTCATTCCAAAACACTTAGAATTCTGAAATTTGGGTATTGAAATTGACTCTCTGAACTTCGTGATGGAATGGCAGGACGGACCGTCGTGGGCACAACGGACCGTCACGCATCTTCCACAGAAATTAAGTCTCTGAACTTTGTGACGGACCTGCAGGACGGACCGTCACAGTCATGACGGACCGTCACAGGCTGCGTAAACCCTGACTGGGTCGGATTTCTATTAAATATTTTAAGGGGCGTTTTGGACTATTCCTTCTTATAATTATAAAGTTAGTGGTTTAATATTAATAATTCAATTACTTGGGGGTTAACGGAGATAACCTTGAGTTAATTAATGGGTTAATTCATCATCTTTTATACTTAATTATATGTTAATTAGGGTAAAAAAAAGAGGGTTTGAATAAGAAAAATAGAAAGAACAAGAGAGGGAGAAAACGAACGAACAAGGGAGAGAAGAAGAAACGCTGCTTTGAGGATTAGCTTGCTTGATCACAATTCTTCGGTGGAGGTAGGTTATGGTTTATGCTATTCGTAGTAAACTCCTAATAGCGAATGATATGTATTGGGTAGTCTTGTAAACCCTTCTATATGCTTAATTGTATGCTTACATGAATGTGATTATATAATTGTGATAAAATAAGCATGATGAGGTTATTGAATCCTAAATCTTGAAAAACCCTAATCTACTTTGTTAATGATGATGCCTTGGTATAAAAGAAGGCTTCATGAACAAAAGTAGTGAGATTAAGGGATCGGGTGTAACGTTCCGACACCAGGATAGTAATAGAGGATCGGGTGTCACGTTCCGGCACCAGGATAGTATATGAGCATCGGAGTCTCACGTTCTGACACCAGGATAGAATATGGATCGGGTGTCACGTTCCGGCACCAGGATAGAATATGGATCGGAGTGTCACGTTCCGACACCAGGATAGTATATGGATCGGGTGTCACGTTCCAACACCAGGATAGTATATGAGGATCGGAGTGTCACGTTCCGACACCAGGATAGTATATGAGGATCGGAGTGTCACGTTCCGACACCAGGATAGTATATGGATCGGGTGTCACGTTCCGACACCAGGATAGTATATGAGTATCGGAGTGTCACGTTCCGACACCAGGATATTATATGGAGCAGAGTGTCACGTACCGACACGAGAGGAATAAAGAGAATGAATCTTGAAATACGTTAATATACTCAATCTAATGAACCTAATTCCCAAATGAGTATGGTATTGAGTCTTGAGTCCTCATGGGTGAACTTGGCGGTACTTATTAATGATTATAGTACTTGTTGTTGCTAGATGTTGAGTATTGTAGTTGATTTATGATATTATCTGATATATATTGTTTTCTATTTTGAGTTGGTTGATGTTACCTACTCAGTACTTGTGTTTTGTACTGACCCCTACATGTATGTTTCTTTCTTTGTTATTTGTGGAGTGCAGCAAACGCACCGTCGTCTTCAACTCAACCGCAACTTTAGCCAGTCTTCATTACACCGGATTTCAGGGTGAGCTAATGCTTCTAGCTTGGACTGGATCTTCTTCCTCATGTCTGGATGCCTTGAAATTCCGGCATAGACTAGATTTTTATTTATTTTAGCTTCTTAGAATACTCTTAGTTTAATGATTTGATCATAGATGTTCTTGTGATGATGACTTCCAGATTTTGGGGAATAATAGATGTTGAGTTTTTAAAAGTTATTGAATTGATTTTCATTAATGAGTTTAAGTCTTCCGCATTGTATTTTGTTCATTATGTTTGAAATGTTGGGGTTAGATTGGTTGGTTCGCTCATATAGTAGGATTAGTGTGGGTGCCACTCGCGGCTCGGTTTTGGGTCATGACAATTCCTACCTTCCCTAGGTGGGAAGGGATACTTCTCTATTTAGTTCACTCGGTGCTAACCTAGAGACCTTCTTTTTAAATGTATTTAAGCCTTTAATTATCAATAATGGCCTAAATTAGGCCATAGGGTCTACCCCTTGTATGATCATCATCATCAATAGCTCAATAAGAATTGTATGAGTACAAGTCCTTTCATCACAATTGATATAACAGAGGTTAACACATTAGCATTTCATAGCATATTAAGGCACATTGATAGTTTTCACCATATTTATATGGCATACACCTTAATCAACCTCAAAACATAGTCAAGACATTTCAATTCAACATCATACCACACTATAATCCTAGTATAAGGCATACTCCAATGTAATATCATGACTTAACAACAATTAATCATAATTGGAAGTAAAGATACCGATTTCTAACACTTACAAAGTCTTTCTCATAGTCTATCATCAAGGTCTTACCATCAACCCATAGATCAACCTAACTTTAGAGTAACATCATCACATAATGATAATCAATTGAATAACAAGGTCAATTGCATCTCTATAACACAATTCAACTTTAGATCACAACTTTAGATAACATACATAGGCTAATTTAACATTATAATTCATAAACTAAATCACATGTAAAGAACTACAATGATAGGCTTATAATTCATCTTAATATAATCATAATAACACCATAGGATTGTAATCAAATCAACAACCAACTCAATTGAATGATCACAATACAATGTAGGTCAAGATCACTACCTCGGGTTAGGGATGGAAGATCATATTCTCCAATTCAGACACAACCATCAATAATTACCATAAACAAGTTGAATTAAATGTTAATCGACTCAATATAAGCTAAAGATATCATTAAAAACTCAATTCATAACTTCAATTTCGTAATTGAATGAAACCCATAAGAAAACTCAACTTTTGAAATCTATTTTGAAGGAACCTATTGAGGAAAGAGTCTCAAAGGTGAATACAAACCATACCTTAACGTTTGTCAACAATTTTATGGTGAATTCATCCCTTTTCAACCTCCAAACCCTAGTCCTTCCTAGTCTTCAACGGTCAGTTCATGTAGAGAGAGAAATAAGAGAGAAAGAAGAGAGTTTATTTAAGAGTTTTCTTTAGATTAATGAGGGTAGGGAGTATTTATATTGGGTCTTAAATCAACTTAATTAAGCTCCCTTAATCCCTAATTAAACCACCTAACCCCCTATTTAATTAAATGAGACTAACTAAAATTAGGCAGGAAACTCGACCCTCACAGACGAAACCCTGATCGACGGGTCGTCTTTGAGTCGACGGTCATCCCTCCCTCTTTCTTACACTTTGTCGTCTTGGTCAGAGACTTTGCAGAACAGGGGCTTCCTCCAATTGTCTATGTTTGGGATGACGGTGGAATCGACGCCTAGTGATCCACACACGACCATAGCCTGCACCTATGCACTCTGTCGATTAGTTCAGAGGTTGTGTAGGTTAAGGGGCCTTCTCCACCTGACTAAGTGTGGTACGACGGTGGAATCGACGACCCTTCAATCCACACAGGAGACTTTTTCTGTCCTGTTGATGCACACTACCAGGCAGTGTTGCATCAAACTAAAGGGGTCCTCCTAAAGGGCCCTTGGTTGGTCCTTGAGGAGTCGTACCTAGACGTTTAAACCATTAAACAACTCAAAAACCTATTATCTACGTTTCCTCCAATTTTTGTCATTTCTGACTCCTAAAAAGTAGTCAAATAGGCTAAAGCACACTAACATCCCTTTGAACCAATTTCCCGGACGTCATGGACGTTCTTCGACGGTGTGGTTCTTAAACCTCCTAAATGACCTATTTTCATTTAAAATGGACTTAGAAACAGTACTAAGACTTTATGACACCTATGTTAGGCTTTACGAAACATCTTGGAATTTGAAGGTATTATTGACATAACCCGCACGGATCCTAAACACTTTAAACTATAGGTTAAGGATAGCTAGTGAACACCACATCTCAACTCACGAAGGGAATTAATCCTCCTACCTATCTTAGAAATCTCTTAGGATGTAGTGAGGTTGCTACTAAACAATTTATCTAAACTCACAAAGAGTGTTCACCTCAAAACTCCTCTATTTACTCAATTTAACTTCATACATTCATTTAAGTGTATTTGTTTGTACGTGTGAGCACGTTTTGCATATAATTATCATTTCATTATATTAGTTTTTGTACATGCCTTAGACCTACATTCATCAATTTACCCACTTAACATACTTCACCAAGTCATGTACTTTACTTAGGCATAATCTAAACCAAACATGCTATTTAACTTCACAAAACACAAGACAATACTTATTTTCAACATTACCCTATTTCATGTACTAGGCCTTCAAAGCAACACTCACAAAACATACTAAGTTATATCATGTTCATTAAATAAGCACCGCCACCAAGATGGTGGACAATACCACTCAAGAGCAATTATGACAAGAACTATACAAAATAGGCAACTCGCCATTTCACCAAGCGATCATCCACTGTAATAAATTTATCAATACTTTATCATATTAAGGCCCTTAGAGAAGTAGCTAAACTCAAATAACAATATAATAAAATTAAAGTTCATACCTTACCCAAACATGCTCATTTAATCCATTCTTTAAGCTAGTAGTTTGAAATATGCATAGAAAATAGTTCATCAGGTTTTTTACATGAGAATAATCAATTCATATAATAATAAACATATTTAATTCATTAGAACACTATTATAAGAAGTCCCATACTTAAATCAAAGATAAGAAGGAATTTGAGTTTGAAAACCCCTTTTGAAATCATTTGGAAATGACTCCTTGAATGGAAGAGGGTTAAAGTACGGATACCATGCCTCCAAGATAAGGAAACCCACTAATTTTGGTGAATATACACGTCCAAACCAGCCCTCCAAGTTCTTCTTGACTTCTATCTTCCAAAGAGAATTGAGAGAGAATTCTAAGGGAGAGGGGTTTTAAGTTTTAGGAAATGAAGTCTAAAATTAGGTCATGGGGTTTGAAATAATTTATTATACCTAATTAAATTTCCTAGGGTCATAAAATAATTGGGGTGAATTTACCAAACACCCCAAGTCATCACAGGCAAGAGACACCTTTTGCAAGAAGCACAAATGTTTCCCTAAAGACGGACCGTTTGTCAACAAACGCCCCATCTATGGGGTTTTGTTTGTTGACAATGCAGCTCTAAAATGTGCAGGATTCCATGGCAAAATGACTGACAAAGTTGACGGGCTGTCTCCTGGTCGAATGGTCGTCGATTGGCTCGTCGATTGGTCACTACTTTTTGGAAGTATTTCCTAATTCTTGGGCCCTTCATCTAGGGCCCCTTGTAGGTCATAGGCGGGGTTGTTCCCGGACGTGAAATCCCTAAACTAAGTCTTCTAGGTCTTAGGAACACCTCACATAAACTTCAAGCAAAACCAACACTTAAAACTCACTCAAACACAACAAGAAGCAAGAATACTTTCTAAGGCATATGTTCCAAACGTGAAGGAAATTCTTGGACTATTAACCTCAAAGTTTAACAAAACTTCATACACTCCCTAAGAACACTTAAGTAATTCATTTGAAAACAAATTTAACTCAAGAAACATTCACGAGTCTCTAGTTGACCTTAGTTCATTTTGGGGCGTTACACCAGCAATCCTCCCAAGTTTAGACTCCTCTATTGAATGTGCATTCACCATGGGTCTAGCTAGGGTCATATCATCATGTAGCATGGTCGTATGAAATTTCTTCCTCACTAGATCAACAATCCCGGTAACAAATCTACTCATCTCGCTTGAATTATACACAAGGGATGGGGCATATCTAGAAAACATTGAGAACTTCAAAGAGTATTTCTCAACACTCATATTTCCTTTATTGAGATTGGTAAACTCCTCTAACTTAACTTTTCTCCTCTCACGGGTAAAGTACTTTCCAATAAAAGCTTCCTTAAATTCTTTCAACTCAATAGGACTCGACTCCACCAACCTATTATACTTCCATTGAGTGTACCACACTTGACAAACAACTCTCAATCTTCTCCCTAGATGTAACCCTCGTAGCACTCAACACCTTGTACACACCATCTAGAAATTGTTGGGCATCCTCTCCCATCTTAGATCTAAGAAAGAAAAAAGGATTCATCCTCACAAAGTCTTTCAACCTAGAAGTCATATTTCTCTCCACAACATTCACCCTAGGAACCATACACAAATTCGCTTGAGTAGTCACGACTCAGGATAAAGCAAGCAAAGCCTCTCTAATATCTCTATTACTAAACTCGGAGGGTACAACCGGAACATCATTACCTCCTTCCGCAATAGGTACTTGATCACCGTTGGGGGGAGATTGAGAACCTTGAGAAACTTACTAAACTTTAGGAGGAATCTCCTCATGCACATCATTTTCCTCAACTCTCCTATCCGGTGTTTTTCTCATATTCATATTCCTAGAAACACAAAAAAAAAAAGAGTACTCATAGACTTTTACTCTACAGCACGACATAGGAGTAGTAAAAAGGGTAAATCTATCGTCCTATAGCCTCTCGAGCATAGATGTGTTGTGTCACAATGATGGTCAAGACTCTACTACACGTGACTTGATAAGACTTTTTGATTCCTAAGACTACTTTTATAACCTATTATATGATACCAAGATTGTCACATCTCGAAACCACACCCTAGAAAATATGTCATTCTCGAAATACAAACCGTCCTACTTGACCTCTCGGAGGTCTTATACAAGCCCTTTTCTATCGTTCATCGCATATAACATATGATAAGTAGTACAGAATTAAAACTTTTCATAAACATTCTATAAGTCTTTAGAAAACTCTTTCATATAAAAGTCATCAGATATACTTTGAGACACAACCCATACAATACAAATATAGAAATACTTAGTCTATTTCAATTCTTTGAAATAAAAGACGTGTATATATTCCCTCGATTAAATTGAGGACATTCTTCAACTTTTTTCTTGAATTACTCTATAATCCAAGATATCCTTCATGACCCTTCTCACCTTTCACCTACACCTCTAGAGAAAACATAATTTATGGGATTAGTACAAACACTTGTACAAAGTATTGCTTTATGCATAATATCATGAAAAGGTACATTTATTTGAAATATGTGTCTTTTCATTTAAATATCATAATATGATTATAATTATAATATTTAACACCTTAAAAACACATAAAAAATCACTTAGACCATTTATCATATTTTTAGTAGCAACATTTCAATAACTTCAATTCACTGCATAGTGAACTTCTTCACTATTACAGTGAAGTCGTTTCATTCTACCTTAGGCACTTTAAAGCATGCAATTCCCTCACTAAAAACTATCCTAAGACCCACTTAAGAAACACAAAGAGAGACCGCTATACACCCTATCCAAGAATTCCTAAATGATCCTCAAGACTACTCATAATGAGACACATATCCACTTACAAGACACCTAACACATAACATGGATAATATGACACTCTCCTTACCAAGTCTATCAAAAGACATAATTACTCCTAGAAGAGAACGACCATACACTCTCTTTAAGACTACCTAAGGCTTAGATCATGTCCACATAATCAACATCTTCCCTAACTAGAGCCATTCTTAAGACTTATCTAGGTAAAATATGAAGTGACCATTCCTATGCCCCCTTCACACCTTAACTAGAAAACCCTTCACTACTCTAGGGTAGTACTTATTCATTTAACATACTTTTTTAACTTAACTCATTACATTCCTTAGTTAATTTAAGATCATTCATCAAATAAATACATTCAAATAATGGTCTTTGAAAAGACCTAAGGACTTTAACTAACACCTTCAAAGCCTATTATGGAATATCTAGATAGCGTCTCATATCACCACCTAAACTTCATAGAACTTCTCTAATGCTAGTAGGTATCCGATATGATGAGAATAGGCAATAAGCGACATAGACCATGATATATAGACATGGAATCCGGATGTCTAACCTACTCCAATGAGAGTGTTCTACTTGCCAATGGTATTAGTTGGAAACATCCCATGTAGGCGCATGGTTAAGGAATATGAAGGTCACACAATGTACTCTTATCTCATCCTTTAACTAGAGCTACTTTTCTTACCATACTCACTCGGTTCTAGCCTTTTTTATCTTAGAGTAATTTACATTAAAGGTGCATATAAAGGGGTTCCATATCAAGTTCATAACCCAATCCCATTCACCCTACCAAAGAGGTCCACTAGGGCTACCATACAATGCCGACAAGAAGCTCATAATGACTTTCCTAAGGATAGATATGATGTCGTTCCAGCAAACAAATTTTAATTCTATCATTCCTTTACTTGAAGTATACCGTTAAGACTTTGAAATTCAACATTCATAACCTTACCACTAGGTTCAAGGTTTAACAATAAGGACTCTCTTAAAATCACTTAAGGTCTCATGTCATTCATACATATAAGACTAAGAGGTTTTAGCATCCTAAGTCAAGATATCTCATATTCACATTCATACATGCATCAAGTAAGGGATACAAGTCGACCAAGACAAGACACAACATACTACACTCCAACACATATTACATGTCATTCTAGAAACACATAGAAACAACCATTATCATCTTTAAGTCATTCTATTACACTAACATATTAACATCAATATGAACATCATAGACTCATATAGTCAAGTAAAAATAACCATGCATCAACCCTAAGACTATACAGATTAAGACATCGCCATAGTCTAACATGATCACCTTAATAGTATCAATAGAAAAACAGATACACTTTCACATTACTTATTATGTATATAGATATTATCCAACTTCAAAAAATCAACTACAGAAATCATCATGATACCTCAAGTAGTGCCAATAAGGCCATGATCATCATAATACATAAAGTAACGCTGACAAGACCACATCATATTGTAAGTAAAGCACATAACACTGCCACCATAAGTGGAACATATCAATCACACCATAACTGAACTCTAATTAACATAAAATAAAAGGAATTAGGGCAGGATACAACCAATCCATTCTCAACACATTAATCCAATGCTAAATCATATAATTCTATATCATAAGGCCCTTATCCATGGCCATGAACATCCATTCAATCTAAACACTATGATATTCAATGAAACTAGGTCAATTCAATATATATTTATTAATATAAGACAACCTATATATCAATTCAATAAAATTATAATATTAGTCTATAGCCTATAGAAAACTACATTAGAATTCATAAGCATTAAGTCCAAATCACTTAGCCCATAATGTAGCCAAAAATTGGGGTTCATCAATTGCATGGGTTCATAGGTTAATTGAGTTTAAATCATCTAATTAATATCAATTCAATCAATATACAATGCTTTTGAAACCTTTCATGCAAAACCCAAGGATAGATCATAAGATTAGACAATTCAACTTTGAAAACTTCTTTGGAAGTTGTGCTCCTAGATTAATAGAGTTTTAAGGATAAAAAACCATACCTAAATAAAGCTAATACTCCAATTTGATGAATAAAACTCACTCAATTCTCCAATCCAAGCCCCTTCCTTTAGTTTTAGCTATAATGGAGTTCTACAGATTTTCTAAGGGAATTTTGGTTTTGATTTTGAGGAATGAAATCTTCTAAGTGCTTTAGGCTTATAAACACGTTAAAATACCCAAAATACACCTAAGTGACCTCACTTTCTCTTATTTTTACGTGGGGGAATTAACAAATTATGCCCTAACATAATAGTGAACCTGCGCAGAGGCAGACCAAATCGATGACTTGACAATCAATGGCATGTCCCTTAACAAACGGACTATCCTGTTGGTCGGTGGTTTGGGAATGAGAATGGTATATGTCTTGGAATATCCCACTCATAAGTTTCCGACCACTCCCTCTCACCTACGGGGTGTCGACTGACCCATAGGGCGTCGATTGCCTCCGTAGGTTGGGCAGTCTTGGCTTAATGAAAAGGGTCCTTTCTCAAAAATCCTTGGATGGTCCTTAGGGATGCTTTCCCGGACATTTAAAACCCAAATATGTTTGTATACAATTTTAGGACCTCTCACGTGAATTTCATCAAAAACGAACACGTAAAACTTGATGAAACATGCCAAGACACACAAGGTCGTTTCAAGGAAAACCTTTCAAACGTCATGGACGTTCTTGGACTTTTGACCTCCAAACTTGAAGAAACTTTTCACACTGCCTATTAAAACTATAATAACACATTTACTAACTTTATTAACCTATGAAACACACAATTAAGCACATAACAACATATGAGGCACGTAGGTGACTTAGTCGTCGAACGTCTTGGTCGTCCCTTGACGTTTCACTTCAAATCACCTAAAACTATACACTTTGCCTCAATACTGCCTTGTAGTCCAATTTAGGACCTTATACCATCAGAAAGGAATGTTAGTCTCTAGCTTCACCTACGTAATTTGAGGGGTGTTATAGAAGTGAACGCATTAGATTGGAAAATAACTTCAGAAGTTTATTGTGGTTCACCCTAGAATAGTTTAGCACGTTCACTACAAATTCGATTATCAGGTACAAATAATTTCTTCATTAATAAATCATATTTCTTCACTAAAAATCTTAGCTGACAAAAAAATAATTTGTCACCTAGTCGTCACTATATGTGTGTCTCTAAAAGTATACAAAGACGATTTAGTTCTTCATCGCTAAAAGTATAATATTAACTATTAAAAGAAAAATTGTCCCCAAATGCTTAACCATTTGTGACGAATTTATTTATTGTTAAAAGTATATTTTTTGTAGTTTAATGGTATGCTTTGTCACTAAAAAGGTTATAACTATCGACAAAATAATACAGTTACTAATTATTTTACTTCAATCATTGACGAAATCAATTGTCTCTAAAGTTATATGTATTTTGTAGTTAAACAAAATCTAATTTGTTCGCTAATGACTATATTTTATATACAAAAATTATGTTATTCTTAAATGTATATATGATAAATTTATCATTATGAAAATGATATATATATGTATATATATACATTAATCTGACTTGGGGAATCTAACTCACGACCTTAAGGTTTGTAGCGAAGAGTGTTTACCATAAGATCAACTCTCTCTTGTCGATAATTTTTGTTTTATTTTATACTTCATTTAATTATTTAAAATTGAACTCGTATAGAAACAATATATTATATGATTATTTATACTCACACACAAATGATTGAAATTCACCATCCACAACTCATTCAAATGTAGATTATATTTTAATTAACTGTGTATTTTTTTGAAATAACTTGATATATATTTAGTATGATTTTGTCATATTATTTATATTTTTTTGTAAATTTAAAAATTATTCAGTACAATAATAAATTTTATTTAAATTAAACTTTTGATTTTAATAAATAAATGAATAATCGGTTCATTTTGAATATCGATACCAATAACTATAGTACTTAATCATAATATATTTTAAATCTTCGTTAGTTCATTTCTTTTACTTGTGCTTTCATTTTTTAGTTTATTTCAATTTTCACACTGATGGGAAAATTTATTCGAAATTCATGAAATATATTGTACCTTTGCAAAGTTTAAGTTTTTAATTCAATGTTATCTTTGTATATTTACTCTACGTACGTATGTAGAATTACTATTAAATATATACATATTTATAGACAGAAGAAAATAGATTGACTTAATATATGTAGTTTACCAATCACAAATCAATAGACTTGCACAAAAATTAGCACAAATACTTAACATGTTTTTTTTTGTGCTAACTAGTGAAAGTGTATCAAATAAAAAAATAAAAGTTCGAAACAAAAAAAATTAGTGATCTAGTGGTAGAACTGTGCTCAATCACAGTTTTTATAACCTGGATTATATTTTTCAAATGATGCATTTTATAATTGCGTAATTTAAGAAAACTGATGTATTTAACTTTTTCGTTTTCCAAAAATCGACCGAATTCATTTGTTTTAATATTATCACTTGGTAATTAACGAATGGATTCTATCTACTTCTTATGAAGCACTTGTATTTTTATCTTTGTATGTTGTCAGTTGTAATTATGAATAATTGTAGCAAAAAAATATATATTTAGCTATGAATTTTTTTTTGTAGCAAATAATTTAAGATATCAATACAAATTTTAAGTTATCACTATTTAATATCTTACATATTTGTGACAATGTTTTTTTTGTTACTAAATCATATATCGATTTGAGATAGTAAAATATTTGTCACCAATTATTTATGTTATTAGTAATGAAATAAATGTCACAACTAAATATAAATTTTCATAGATAAAATTTAAAAATATTTAACAAAGAACTCTAATTTATCGATATTTTAAAAACTACAAATTTTTTGCATCCAAAATTTAATAAATCATAAAGAAAATATATTTTCATCAATTAGATATATCATTAGTTGTGAAATAATATGTCATGAATAACTTTAAATTAGTGACTTACACTTCTTAACAAATGACACAAATTAATTTTTGGTAGGAATTAGTGGACAAAACTTTTCTACGGATTTTTACGTTTCATCACTAAAAGTATGTGTTTCATATATTTGAGCAAGAAAAGTAAATGTTGTCACTAAAAGTTAATAATTAGTGACGAATTTGATGTCGTAGTTTTTCATGAATTACATACACTATTAGTGACAAAATAATGTGTCACCGATAACTTTTAATTCGTGACTAGCACTACTTAACAAAATGGCTCCAAATAATTTTTTTGTGGACAAAAATTTGCTGCGAAATCTTATGTTTCGTCAGTAAAAGTATGTGTCTCATATATTTAAGCATGAAAATTAAATTTTGTCACCAAAAGAAAATAATTATTGACGAATTTCATGTGTAGCTAATAATTTCGTAGGAATATATTATATTTATTGTAGTGATTGTAGAAATTCCCTTTGGATTAAGAATCTCTCAATTTTAAAGCTTCTAGCTTGAGATAGATTTTTTTATTAGAGCACACAATGTTGGAAATCCAACACATATGACTTAGAAATTGGGTTCAGAAATTTATTTTGATTAATCAACGAGGGATTTAACTATAAGTTTTTTATGTTGCAGAACTCTCAGAATTTAAGATATTGTAAAATTCAGTGTCCTAGAATTTGAAACACTTCTAGCTCACGGTATTAATTTGGCAGACATAGAGCCCAAAGATGGAAAGTCAATACGATAGTTATCGTGATAAAAAAAATTTATTACAATAGATCATTAAGTTATTTTGATCTGAGTTTTTAAATTTATGTCGCACACTTTGACGACTAGTGTCACGACCCGCACCTATACCCTAGAAATTAGGGCATTCTTAGGTCGTGGCACGGCGTACTTGACCTCTCGAAGGTCTTGTACAAGCCATTTCGTGTAATTCGTCGCATATACATATATGAAAAGTAGTGCGGAATTAAAAAATTTCACAATATTTGAATAGTCTTAAAAAATATCTTTCATATAAAAACCATAGGAAATACTATTTCTCAAATCATCAAATCCTTGACACAAGAATACTTGGGACACTACCCATATATCAAAATATAGTACTACTAAGTCTATTACAATGCTTTGCAATAAGAAATCAAAAGACACCTATGCGCTTGAGTCAAATGAGTACATACTTCAAACTTGCCTGAAAGATCCTATGATCAAAGATTCGCTCCCCAAATGCCCTTCACCTATAAATAACTTTAGAAATAGAAAAAAATATGGAATTAGTACAAACACTTGTATTAAGTATGGCTTAATGCATAAAATCATGAAAACAGACATTTATTTGAAATATGCATCTTTTTTATTTAAACATCATAATATAAGCATAAAAACAACATTTAACACCTTAGAAACACATAATATATCACATAAGCTTTTTCTCACATTTTAGGAAATGTTACAGTGAACCATGTTAACTTACAGAAAATTGATTTATGCTTCAAAGTTAACTAATACAATATTACAGTGAAATTCTTCAACATTACAGTGAACCTCTTTCAAACATGAAATCCGCTCACTACATGTTATCCTAAGACTCATTTGAGTAAGACAAAGAGAGACCACCTATGAACAGTCTTAAGACACACCTAAATGATATTTAAGACAACCTATAACGAGATACATACACATACAAAACACCAAACACATAAAAATGAGATCCTCTTACCAAAGGTGATTCAAAGGTTCACTTGAGTGAGTTGTGAAGCGAGAACCAATATAATCCCTTCACACACACCTAAGAGATCCTTTAGACGACCTAAGATAAGATTATTCTCAATTCACATAATAGCATATATATAGTATTACATTATCTTCCCAAAGGTTATCAAAAACTTACTTAAGTAAGGCAAGAAGAGAACGCTCATACTTGACATCTCCAAGATTACCTAAATAATCCTTATGAGTACCTAAGTTTGGATCATGTCTAATGTATCAAACAACTTCCCTATCTAGAGTCTCTCTTAAGACTTCCCTATGTAAGATATGAAGTGACCATTCTTATGCCCCCTTCACAAATTAATTACTTCAGGTATGTACTTATCCATTTAACATGCTTTCTAACTTAAGTGATTATCATCTTTAGTTCATTTTAGAGACATTCATCACATAAGGACATTTAAGTAATGATCTTGGAGAAGACCTAGGGTCTCACTCACTAACATCATCAAAGGCTAATTGTGCAATGTCTAGATAGTGTCCTATATCACCACCTAAGCTTCATAAGGCTTCTCCAACACTAGTTTGTGTCCCATATGTTGAGAATACGAAATAACCTACATAGACCATGTTAGAAAGGCATGGAATCCGGAGTTGTATCCGACGGAGGGTGCTCTACTTGCCAATGGTAGACCTTGGACACATCCCATGTATGTAAATGGTTAAGGAATAGGAAGGGTTTCCTTGTACTCTGGCCTCATCCTTAACTATGCTACTTCCCAAATTATACTCGGTACTAGCCTTTGTTCTCATAGAGTAATTCACGTAAAGGATCACATGAAGATGTTACATATCTAGTTCATAACCCAATCACATTCACCTTACTAAAGAGGTCACTTAGGGTTGCCTTCCAATGGTCAAGAGGATAGATTAATGATTTTTGTAATGATGATTTTATGTTGTTCCAGCCAAGCATCCTTAAGTCCACCATTGACACAAGAAGGATACCACTACAACTTTCAACTTCAATGATATCATAACCTTAAAACTAGGTTGAAGGTTCCACATAAAGAACCTTCTTAGCAACATTAAAGGTCACATGTCATTCATACATACAAGAATAAGAGGAGTTAGAAGCCTAAGTAAAGAATTCATATTCTCATCATACATGTATCAAGTAGGGACACACGTCTACCAATACAAGAAAGACATTTTCCACATATAACATTCTAGAAGCACATAGGAATAACCAACATCATATTTAGATCACCCTATTCACTACTACAAAATCATCAATATAACCATCATGATACTCATATAACCAGTTAGGAGGAATCATGCATCAACTCTAAGACTATACACATAATGACATATTCATAGTCTAACATGATCACCTAATGTTAATAGAAGAACATATACTTTCACCTTAATCACATGTACACAGATATGATCATACTTCACATAAATAAACTACTCAAACCATAATAATATATCAAGTAATGTTGACAAGGCCATGATCATCATAAACATAAAGTAACGTCAATGAGGCCACATAATCCACAAGTAAAGCGCATAGCGGCGCCACCATAAGTGAAACCTACCAATCACAACATAATTCAACGCTTAAACTACATAATATAAAGAGAATTAGGGTAGCGTACCACCAATCCACTCTGACCACTTCAATCCATAGTTAAATCATCCAACACAATAGTGAAAGGACCTTACCCATGGCAATGATCACCCATTCAATTTCAATAATCATAATCTACAATGAATTCAAGGTAATTCAATATGAATTGATCAATATAATACAACCTACACATGATTCAAACTTAATTCTTTCATAATTTAATAGCCGAAATCAAACTACTCAAGAATTTAATACTACAGACATGATCACTTCACCCATAAAGTAGTCAAAACTAGGAGTGCATGGTTTTCATAGTTTCATAGAGTTTTTAGATTAAAATCATCAAATTAACATCAATTCAAACATAATAAAATCTTTCAAAACATTTTATGCAAGAACTTATGTATAGATAATTAGATTTTAAAATTGGACAATTCATGTTTTTCATCATCTTTGAAAATCATTGGAATTGATTCCTTCAAGAAAAGAGATTCAAGGATGAAAAACCATACCTTAATTGTGATGAAAATCCCACAAAATTGATGGAGAAAACTTTAGAAAACAGTCTTGTTCCTTGGAGCTTCAAAGCTTCAACAATGGATTTTTGGAGAGAAGAATGGAGATGTTTTACTCTGATTTGAGGGTTTAGATTTGATTGGTGAATTTAGGAGTTTAAAAAGGTCCAATAACTGCCAATAAGTCATAACCAAATTACCCAAAAGACCGTTGTGCTCATTAAAAAATTTAACCTATTCAAATTTGACTTAAGAACGACGCGACCAAATCAAAGACTCTACTGCGCGTCGCAGAGGCATTTTCAAATCTTTTTTCTGGAAAATTTCGAGAAAAAAGGTTCATGACAGCACAGCATCGCAGGGAAAGAATTTGTCCCTCTTAGTTTCATCTGCGCAACGCGCAGCCATTGCCAAATTCTGGCTGGCGCGGCAGCTTGGTTATCCCACATAGTTGATCGCCTTTTCTTAAGGTTTCGTACTACTACTGAAGTGATACGTGAATTGAGGAACCTTTGGCTGGTATCCAAGAAGTCGTTCTTGGAAATTTTGAACCTTTCCATGTCAGGCTACGCGTAGTAAGCATCAGTACACAATTTCACTCTGAAACAATCCCCCAAAATATCACTACAAAAAAAACACTACGAGACACTAGTTCAACTTCAACTAGTTTCCAGACATCTTGAACGTTCTTGGACGTTTAACCTCCAAACACTTACAAACTTTATATACTGCACATAAACCTCATTACCAACTATTTTAAGACTTTAAAACATCACAAAACACATGTTAGACTTGTAACGCCCCAAAATGAACTAAGGTGAACTAGATCCTCAGAGTGTTTCTTGAGTTAAATTAAATTTAAAATGAGTAAAATCAGTGTTATTAAGAAGTGTGTGAAGTTTAGTTAAGTTTGAAGGTCAAACGTCTAAGAACGTCCATGACGTTCGGAAGGTGTGCCTTAGAAAGTACTTGTGTGTCTTGACGTGTTTGAGTGAGTTTTACGTATTCATTTTCCTTGAAACTGATTTGGGATATCCCTAAGACCTAAACGACTTAATTTAGAGGTTTAACGTTCGGGAAAGACCCCACCTAAGACCCACAAGAGGCCCTAGATTAAGGTCCCAAGACATGGAAAAAACTGCCAAAACACTACTCAATTGATGAGGCAGTCTACTGGCTTAGGCCCATCGACGCCCCGTCGACTGGGGGGCGTCATTCCATGCATATTGGGAAGTCAATCCCCTCCTTTGATGCATCCTCTGAAGAAATCGACGCCCAGTAGGACGGGCCGTCGACCCATCGATGCCCAGTAGCTTGGGTCGTCGATTGGCTACTCCCTAAAGCTGCTAAAGTTGCTGCCTACTTGGGGTGTTTTGTGTAAATTCACCCCAATTATTTTATAAATTTATGTCAATTTTTTAAGTGTTTATAAGTTTATTAAGTTAGTTTTTATCCCTAGACCTAGACAAGATCCCTCACTTAAAATATTCAAACTCGCTCTCTAAAAAAATCTCTCAAAGTCACCATTGTAGCTAAGACTCAAAAAGGGAAAGAAGGGATGATTTGGACGTGTTCTTATTCAAAAATTATTGGGTTTACTTCTCTCTTAGGTATGGTATCCATCCTTGAGAACCCTCTTCCATTCAAGGAGTCATTTCCAAAAGATTTCAAAAAGGGTTTTCAAACTTTATTTCCTTCTATCTTTTATTTTAAGCATAGTTTTTCTTGTAAAAATGTTATAATGATTTAACTATGTTTATTATTGTATGAAATGATGATTTTCATGTTAAAAACCTAATGAACTCATGTATATGCATATATCAAACTTTTAGCTTAACAAATGGGTTAAATGAGCATGTTTGGGTAAGGTATGAACTTTGGTTTTCTTATGTTGTTTTTGTTTAGATACTTCCTTAAGGAACTTATTATGATGAAATATTGATAAATTGATTATAGTGGATGATGCCTTGGTTAAATGATCAGTTGCCTATGTTGTATAGTTCTTATGATCAATTGCTCTTAAGTGGTATGGTCCACCTTCTTGGTGGAGGTGTTTATTTAATGAACTTGATATTACTTAGTATGTTTTGTGAGTGTGGATTTGGATTCCTAGTACATGAAATAAGATAATATTGAAGATAAGTCTTGTTTTGTGTTTTGTGAAGTTAAATTGTAAGTTGGTTTAGATTGTCCCTAAGTAAAGTATATGACTTTGTGAAGCATGTAAGTGGGTAAATTTATGAATGTAGGTCTAAATTATGTATAGAAACTAATGTTAATGAAATGATGCTTATATGGAACATGTGCTCACAAGTCCACACACAACTTAAATGAATGTAAGAAGTTAAATTGAGTAAATAGAGTAGTTTTGATGTCACGACCCAAATCGGGGCCGCGACTGGCACCCACATTTACCCTCCTATGTGAGCGAACCAACCAATCTAAACCTTAACATTTCAATGTATTGCAACAGAAAATAATGCGGAAGACTTAACTCATTAATAAAAACCAATTCTATAACTACTAAAATTCAATATCTATTATTTCCCCAAAATCTGGAAGTCATCATCACAAGAACATCTATGATCAAATTACTAAACTAAAAATGTCTAAGAAACTAAAACAAATAAAAGCTAGTCCATGACGGAAGTTCAAGGCATCAAGACTTGAAGAAGAAGATCCAGTCCAAGCTAGACGCATTAGCTCACCCTGAATTTCCAATGTAGTGAAGACTGGCTAGATTTACTGTTGAGTTGAAGATGACGGAACGTTTGCTGCATTCCACAAATAACAAAGAAGAAAACATAAAAGTAGGGGTCAGTACAAACCACGGGTACTGAGTAGATATCATCGGCCAACTCAAAATAGAAAACAAATATATATCAACAATTTCATAAATCAACTATAAAACTCAACATGTTGCAATAACAAGTACGATAATCATCAATAAGTACCATCAAGTTCATTCATGAGGGCTCAAGCCTCAATACCATACTCATTTGGGAAATAAGTTCATTATGTTGAGTATATTAACATCTTTCAAGATTCATTATCTTTCTTCCTCTTGTGTCGGTACGTGACACTCCGATCCACATTCTATCCTGGTGCCGGAACGTGGCACTCCGATCCTCTATTTCTATCCTGGTACCGGAACGTGGCACCCGATCCATATACTATCCTGGTGTCGGAACGTGACACTCCGATCCTCATTCTATCCTGGTACCGGAACGTGGCACCCGATCC
>CM064966.1:35250093-35350963 GCA_032847665.1 Solanum chilense
GGATCGGGTGCCACGTTCCGGTACCAGGATAGAATGAGGATCGGAGTGTCACGTTCCGACACCAGGATAGTATATGGATCGGGTGCCACGTTCCGGTACCAGGATAGAAATAGAGGATCGGAGTGCCACGTTCCGGCACCAGGATAGAATGTGGATCGGAGTGTCACGTACCGACACAAGAGGAAGAAAGATAATGAATCTTGAAAGATGTTAATATACTCAACATAATGAACTTATTTCCCAAATGAGTATGGTATTGAGGCTTGAGCCCTCATGAATGAACTTGATGGTACTTATTGATGATTATCGTACTTGTTATTGCAACATGTTGAGTTTTATAGTTGATTTATGAAATTGTTGATATATATTTGTTTTCTATTTTGAGTTGGCCGATGATATCTACTCAGTACCCGTGGTTTGTACTGACCCCTACTTTTATGTTTTCTTCTTTGTTATTTGTGGAATGCAGCAAACGTTCCGTCATCTTCAACTCAACAGTAAATCTAGCCAGTCTTCACTACATTGGAAATTCAGGGTGAGCTAATGCGTCTAGCTTGGACTGGATCTTCTTCTTCAAGTCTTGATGCCTTGAACTTCCGTCATGGACTAGCTTTTATTTGTTTTAGTTTCTTAGACATTTTTAGTTTAGTAATTTGATCATAGATGTTCTTGTGATGATGACTTCCAGATTTTGGGGAATAATAATAATAGTTGTTGAGTTTTAAGTCTTCCGCATTGTATTTTGTTCATTATGTTTAATTGTTGGGTTTTGTATTGGTTGGTTCGCTCACATAGGAGGGTAAGTGTGGGTGCCAGTCGCGGCTCGGTTTTGGGTCGTGACAATAACATAAATAAAATGCAATCTCCAAAAACTACTTATAAAAAAAGAAAAAAAAATATTTTACAAAATTAAGAAAGTATATCATTCTTTCATTCCTAGTAACTAGGCTAATAGCTCCACCAGTGTACAAAGAGCCTCCCTTTTCTAATGCGCGAGCCATCTTCCCAATCTCACTCCTCTTTTTAAACTTTTCATCAGTACCCCAATGTTCCAATAACAGATCCCATCGACCTGGTACAGAAAACTTAGGAATTTTATTTTTTCGACATTCACTAAATGTGCTAGAAAGAAACTTTGAAGCTTTAACCTTGAAGTTCGCTTGACTTCTTCCTCATTTTCGGGAGCCCATACATAATATTTCTGAAATGAAAAAATAACTAAACATTTCTTGTTCAAATGAATAACGAATTTAAACGTATATGACATGAATTTAATTGATACACATTCTTACCTTAAATTCATTGAACATCTGCCCTCTTTTGTTAACCGCTTAATGACTAGTCTCCGAAAATTTTCTCTATAAATAGATAAGTCTAATTAGTTTAGCTTTAATTTAATTCCAACACTTTATCACGTTATATAATTTAATTTTTAAAAAACATTCTAAGTCTAATTAGTTAATGTTTAACTTAATTTCAACACTATATTCACCAATTTAACTTATTTAACAACTTAGTAACTTTCTAGGTCTAGTTAGTTTAGTTTTAACTTAATTCCAACATTATATTCACCAATTTAACTCTTTAAAAAACATAACAACTTTCTATGCCTAATTAGTTTAGATTTAACTTTATTCCAACACTTTATTCACCAACTAAATTGCATTACATATTTTAACTTATAAACAACATAACAACTTTCTAAGTCTAATTAGTTTAGTTTTAACTTAATTCCAACACTTAATTCACCAGTTTAACTTATTAAACAACTTAACAACTTTTTAAGTGTAATTAGTTTAGCTTTAACTTAACTAGTTAACTAGTGTTGGTACTTATACTTAACAGATACATTATTCCTTATTTGAAGAAGAGTGTCAACAATAGATGGACAAAAATTAATCTTTCAAGAAAATAAATTTTGTTATCAACAGGATCAACTAGTGTGGGTACTTATGCTTAACAAATATATTATATCTAAATTTAAAGCTAAGTGTCAACAATAAATTGACATAAATCAAAATTGCAAGAAAATCGATTTTGTCATCAATAGGATCAACTAGTGTTGATACTTATGCTTAACAAATATATTATTTCTAAATTTAAAGATAAGTGTCAACATTAGATGAACAAAAATCGATCTTGCAAGAAAATCAATTTTGTCATCAATAGGATCAACTAGTGTTGGTACTTATGATTAACAAATACTCGATGGACACAAAAAAATTATCACATATTTAAAAATAATCATCAATATTAGATGGATACAAATGCATTATTGAAAAAAAATTGTACTTTAACTTTAGAAATTTAGAATTACCAAACCTAATTTCCTTTTTTGATGAAAGAAGCAATATACTGATGTATCAATTTTTTTTTTAATATGTTGAGCTTCCTAAGTGACCTAGCACGAAATGAGGGAAAGAAGTTAACACTATAAAAATAGAGTTTGAACTTATTTACACGCACATGTTACATACAAAAAGATCAAGTAGGGCATGCAGTCATACTCTTAAGTAGGGCATGAAGTCTACCTTAATAATAACACTTCAAGCACTTCAACAAAAAAAATTTAAGAAATATGTTTTTCAACTAGATATTATAATTGAAATGTAAACCTTTTTCATACAGAAATGTCAAATCCTTCTAACTAGTCAATCTTTATTACACGATTTTATGATTTTATGATGACTAGCTAATTTTGAGACACTTCAACTTAATGAAAACATAAAAGATTTGTTATGGTGGTTCTAAGAATTCCCCTTCAGTTAAAAAGGATGGAGGCGGCATCGACCCCTTGTTGCTACTCGACCCACTGTTGTGCGCGTACATGATGGAGGTGGAATCGATGGCAATGTAGGTGGTGCGATTCCAACTCCTGAGGCGCGACACACTTATGCGCGTGACCTGCAGATTGGGTAGGTTCAATCGTCATCGCTGGCGTGGGTGGGTGGCGCCAGTCGGAGAACATGGCGTGGGTAGCGCCGGTCGGAGCAGGGTGGGTGGGCGGTGGTTAGTTGGGTTCAATGAGAGAGGAGTGAGAGAGATATGTATTTGACTTAGGGTTTTGATATTATCCTTCTTTTATTAAGAGAAGTGTTTAATTTACCGACCATGGGATGCCAGTATTTTTTAAAATAATTAATTTACAGACCACGGAATATCCGTATTTTAAAATAATTAGATATGTTTAACAATATTTAATAAATATCACGTAATCGATATTATTTAATATAATAAATTTAATTTATTAATAAAGTTAATTCTATAAATTCAAATTATACACCTCCTAATTATGTAAATTTAATTTTATCGATCAATAAAAGTTTATCAATATCAAATCTAATATATAAATCTCCTTAAAATGATCATTGATATTACTCTGATTGATAATTTATTTCATATATAATTAATTGACGTATTTTATACTCAGATGGGGTATCTTTTACATGACATCATAATTAGGAAGTGATCACTACATTTGACATACATTCAAGATCAAAAGTATATATATAAAATAATACTACCTCACATTTCATAGCTCTTGATCACCTCTACATCATAACATGACATATTAAGGTCATGATTACACAAAAAGACTGATAGATTTGTACATTACTCTAGAAATATAAGTATAATTATATCTTAATTCATATCAACATACTTTTAAAACTCTAAATATGGATTGTAGATATTTTTTTACTTATTCCACGAAGTCTAACTTTTTATTTAAAGAAGCATACAAAATTGTTAAGTTTCAAATGAAATTTTAGTATTATGCTAAAAAGCAAAAATTATGATTACTAGAAATATATCAAATAAACCGACCTCCGTATGTCATTTTTAATCCAAGGAATAAGATATAATAAAATAACGACCTCATTACGTCGGTATCACATTATATTCTGTAAGATAAATAAAAATATGAATTAAATAATATTAACATTGAGATGTTGCTATTTTATATTAATTTATTTTTTAACTTATTTAAAACTAGCATTTGGAGCATGATTTATTTAAAGTTCATTGAAAATATTGATTTTTTGAAAGCCATGGTACAAATATTTAAATTAAAATTAATTTAATTGCATAATATCTAATTTTACCGACTTCCGAAAGTCTGTAATATAATTTTTTTGTCTTTTATTTTACGCAAAAACCATTCTCATGAGGTTGGTATTTGGATGAAATAAAAATATCGACATCATGCGGTCGGTATTTGGATGATGTAAAATTAACGACATCATGAGATCGATATTTGTATGAAGTGAAAATACCGACCTCATGAGGTCGGTATTTGGATGAAATGAAAATAGCGGTCTTATGAGGTCGATACTTGGATGAAATAAATATACCGACCTCATGAGGCCGATATTTTGTTATAATTTATATAAAACCGTCATCCGAAAGACGATTTATTTAAAATATGGAAGTCATTGTAATATTATTTTAATAAAAATTGATATAATTATATACTATTTAAATTGAAGTAAAAAATAAGATGGTGGTGTTGGGTTATGTGGAGTACTAAAGAGATTGTGAAATTGAAGTAGTTAATAGAGTTAAAGGTCAAGATGGAGGAAAAATGATGCTTTAAATGGAGAAGAATCTTAATGGCGAAGACAACAAATTAAAAAGACTAAAATTAAAGTTTTTATGGGTAAATAAAATTTATTCATATATTTTAATATAAGTTAATATATTAAGAAATAATATTTAAAATATTTATTATATATTGACCAATAAAAATATGTCATGTGTATAATTTAATAATATATTTTTTTCTTTTTTAACTCCTTCACACTTTATTAGGAGAGTAAACTCACTCACTTTGTCATGTCATCCTTAAGGTGGTTTTTAATTCATTTCAAATATGTTAAGGGGGATATTTAAACGCCTGTAGTTGAAGTGCTAAAATGAGTTTTCGGACAAAATTCAGAGGCTTTTTTATGTATTTTCCCTAAAATCAATAAGAATTTTTATGCCTATATATCATGTTTATAACTTTGAAGTGAGAAATTACTTGCAGTGGCAAGTTATACCTAACCTATATTTGTTAATTTGGAGCCTGCTATTCTGGATGAAGTTAGGATTGGACATTCATGAAACTCTTCCATCTATTGCGGAATATTTCCCTAAATAAGGAACCTATTTCTTAGAGATTGTTTAAAAGATATTCATTTTCATAGTATAATTGTATTTTATATTATTTGTATAAGTTGGCAAATACAACAGAGTATCATTAGGATAAGAATATTTTTTTATAATGTGATAAGTTCTGTTTTGGTATTTAACTATAATTTATATGGATAATGGTTGTTTTATGCGAGTATTTGAATATATTATTACTATTGTCTAGTCGTTGAAGTAAGAAAATAATTGCAGAAGGTAATTTGGTTATAAGCACTTATAATGAATGAATTTGTTGTTGTGACCAAAGGTTAACGACTGAATTTCAATTAGCGAAGGAAAAAATTGGTCTCTAAAAAGAGCTACTATTGGACTTTTGAAAGTTGTTAAAGTATTTTTAAAGGCCGAACATTTCGATCCTTAAATTTTAACGATCGGACATTTCAGTTGTTAACTTTTAACGAGGAGTTTTCAACAGTCGGTGGCGATCAAAAAAATTTCTGTTGTTATTGACTTATAACTATCGGAATTGATCTTTTAGCGATCAAATTTTCTCTCGTTAAAGGCCTTTTTTCTTGTAATGTATCAAATAAGTAAAGAGGATCAAATAAAACATAAAAAGGAATATATATATATATATATATATATATATATATATATATATATATATATATATATATATATATATATATATATATATATATATATATATATATATATATATATATATATATATATATATAAAAACTCATTTTTTTAAAAAAACATAAAAGTGAAAAGATGATAAAAAAAATTTTTGAAAAATAAATTGATAAAAAAATTTAAATAAATATTTTACCGAGTAAGAAATAAAAATAATTAAATATATATACATTGCAATATTAATAAATATGTATACTAACTAATTATAAATTTTTTTTTTGGAAAGCAGGGTAACCCGCAACAGCTACAACCTCTTCCTCAGCCTGTGCCGTTCGGGTGAGCACTTTGTGCTCACTGGGTAAAACCTCCACTGCATGTGTAATAGCCTGCAAACCACACATGGAATGTAAACTCACTAGGTAATCCCTATGTAACAGGCTCGACTCAGAATACATTGTCATCCGTGTGGATAACCACCCTCCATACTAACTAAGACATCCTGAAGGACTAATTATAAAGTTATCAATTAAAAAATGACTTGTGCCCATTTTATGCATTCAACACTTCCCTTCAAACGAAGGTGCACACTCTATGCCATGTCTGCATTTTTGGTGTATTTATTCCGGTCATAGTCTAGGGGAGCACTAGTCCCTTATCCCAATTGTATTGATAAAAATTAGATTAAATCTTGAATTTTAATATATATATTCTACACTACATTTTTTATTACTAACATATTATAACTATTAAAAAAATTATTATTGCACGAAGTGCGTGTTTCTCCTCCTCTCCCTTATCCTAACTTATGAATTCGTTTTGAGAATCGTCTAGGTGGAGGAATCTCTTTGTTCTTGCTCGTCCTTGTTCAAGATAAGACAGCTCCCTTAAAAAATCCTTGTACTAATTCTTGGTTGTCAAATCTTATCGAATTCAAATTCTGTGATTTTCAATGGAATTGTTATTCAAATTTGGACCTCATTTTCCCTCTTCAATCTTCCTCTTTCTTTCTATATATACTTTCCTTCATTTAACGTTTTAGGGGATTTTTGAACACTAATTTATCATCTAAAAATATACAGCATTTTCTTAAAAAGATATTAGCTACAAAAACATATATTAAGAGCTCAAAACGGCTTAGGTTTTTTCTATTCGAATTAGTCGGAGCTCGACGGGATTGGGTGAAGTTCCTCTTGTGGTGTAGTCATTCCTCTTCTCTCGACTTCTCAGTCTCGCTGTCCGCAAAAAGGTAAATGATTCTTCTATACTTTACTTGTTATTCTCTTTGTGATGTAGAGGCTTAAAATAATATGTTTTCCCATTGTTTTCTTAAGATTTCCTACTTTATAAATTATCTTGCTTGAATATTGATATAAATTCCAAGTCACATGTCTAGTTTTTGGTCTGATGTGTTTCTCTGATTACTATGGGGCATAAGTGTGTTAAAGCTTTGTTTTGCGATGAAGCTTGTTTTAATGTGTCATGAGTACAATCTATCTTAAAGTAATATATTGTGGTCAATATTGTTCTTAAATGATTTGTTATTGCAATTGAAAGCTTATCATTTGCTTATAAGTGAAGAATTTCATATATGTGATGATATAGTATCACTTACTTTTCATACTCACAATAAGTTTTAGACTTGTGTAAGGATGTTTACCGGCCTAGATGAAGTAGCCACTACTCATTTGATCATTGTAGTTTGGTTTGTTTATTTTGAATATAATTAGGACTAGTTACTACTTTAAAAACATGCATAGTGTGGTCTGATGGTATGATACTTTAGCATTAATTCATGACCTTTGTTTATTTGTTAATCTTGTTGCTTGTGTTTGTTAAGTATTATGAATTCTTCTTGCTCATGAGCCTTTATTTTCTTCATTTAATGATTGGTAATATTTTTTTCTTAATAAAGTTCCAACCCTTGCATGAGTAGATGTATCATATTTACATTGCCTAGTTGTACTTTCAAAAAATCGATACAATAGTAATTTATCGTACCGATTTTTTGAGAGTGCAACTAGGAGATGCAAATATTTTCGTGTATCTCATGGATCGAACATGGTTTTTATGTGATTTTATTTTTATGCATGTAAATCCAATTCAAGTCTGATGGACTTCATTCCTTGCCTATTGTTGAGTATTCAAGTGAAAAAAAATGAAATACTGGTTCCAAAAGCAAAATACATGTGTTGAAAAGCTGAAAATAAACTGATATACAATTCGTATGCACTAAATTAATATACGGATTGAGTGAAACAAATACTGAGCCAAAAAATGAATACATGTATAGATGAGTTCATATTGTTATTTCCACATTGTGAGGCTTAAGGACAATATTGTGTATCGTAAAATAAGGAGGGTGGATGCATATGTGCAGAGAAGTCATGGGAACTAGTAAGAGGATTGAACATTGAAAAGTATAGATATATGACGCTTAATTGAGTGTTGCATGAGCATACTTCCTGCCATCCCTTTGTATACTATTTTCCAAATGTGTGAAGCCCAAGGAGTTTCGGAGGACCTTATAAGAAGGTTGTATAGTATAAGAATAAAAAATAGAGGAGAATTGGTTGGAAGAACACCCTTGATCGTATCAATTATAGATTTACTACCAAGTACTGTTTTGGTCTTGATCAACCAGCCCAAATTTGTTGATTAACTACTAATGTTAGTTTTACTATTTACTCCATTGTGGATAAATAATTTAAAAGGAAGACAGTTAACTCATTGTAATATCGAAAGTTGTGCAGCAAGGTATGTAAGGCTATTCGATTTCCTATTTCTTTGGAATGAAAACAAAACTTGCATTACAAAAAGTAAGCTTTATAATTGCCCTTGGTAGTGACTGATCCATAGTTTCAGTTCCTGTCACGACCCAAATCCGGGCCGCGACTGGCACCCACATTTACCCTCCTATGTGAGCGAACCAACCAATCTAACCTTAACATCTCAATGTATAACAACAGAAAATAACGCGAAAGACTTAACATCATTAATAAAGTGAATTAGGGTTTCTTTCAAGATTTTTGATTCAATAACTTCATCATGCTTATTTTATCACAATCACATAATCATATTCATGCAAGCATACAATTAAGCATATAGAAGGGTTTACAATACTACTAACACATATCATTCGCTATTAAGAGTTTACTATAAGATAGCATAGAAACCATAACCTACCTCCACCGAAGAATTGGAATCAACAAGCAATTTCCCAAGCTTTGTTTTCCTCCCTCTCGATCGATTTCTCTCTCTCTTTCTGTTCTTTCTCTTTTTTTTATTCCAAACCCTCTTCCTTTTACCCTAATTAGTATATAATTAAGAATAAAAGATGGCAATAATACCCCACTAATTAACTTAAGGTTACTTCTTTTTAACCCCCAAGTAATTAGACTTATTAATATAAACCTTCTAACTTATAATTAAATTAGGAATAATCCAAAACGTCCCTAAAAACGTGTAAAGAAATCCGACTCCGACTAGGATTACGCAACCTGTGACGGCCCGTCGTGCCTGCGACGGTCCGTCATGTAGGTCGTCGCAGCATCTTAGAATTTCATTTTTCACTAAGTAGTCTGTGACGGTCCGTCACACCTGTGACGGTTCGTCCTGCACTTCCGTCATGACGTTCAGAAACTCGTTCCATGTACCAAATTCTCAAGAGTTGAAGTGTTTTGCAACGGAATCTCACGACGGTTCGTCTTAGCTGTGACGGTCCGTCCTGCAGGTCCGTCACAGATTACAGAGAGTCGATTTTAGAACACAAATTTCAGAATTCTAAGTGTTCTAGGATGAGACACCCTCGATGGTCCGTCGTGCCCATGACGGTCCGTCGTGGTGACCGTCGTCTCAGCCAGTTTTTCCAGAAATAAAATCTGCTGCTCAAAACGACTAAACAGGTCGTTACATTTGAGGTGAACACTCTTCATGAGTTGAGATGAAGTGTTTAGTAGCAACCTCACTACATCCTAAGAGCTTTCTAAAATAGGTCGAGGATGAATTCCCTTCGTGAGTTGAGATGTGGTGTTCACTAACTATCTTTAACTTATAGTTTAAAGTGTTTAGAATCTTTGGAGGTTATGTATAGCACCGGAGGTTATGAAGAAGAGGTGGTTACACTTCGAGAGTTGAGATGTTGTTTTCCAATGTACCTCTTGAGATGAGAACTCCTCGTGAGTATAGAATGAGTTACTTAGTAGCAATCTCCTTATCCCTTAAATATGCGCCCGCATAGGTATAGCTATTGGGAAAGCCATGTAAAAGATAAAAAGAATGACCTTACTCGAGGAAAGTGAGGATCCGATAGGGGTTAATGTCAGGATTCCATGTCTATCTCTCATGGTGTATGTCGGTTAAACTAACCCTTCACAAAATAATTGATTTAACTAAGTCTTCTAAAAGAACGTGTTACTTAGGGTAGGTGGTTGTATGGGACGCTATCAACTCATTGCTCTAGGTAGAACCTTTTGAAAAGGAATACTTGGTTTCAAACCTTCTTAAAGAATGTGCTACTTAGGGTAGGTGGTGGTATAGAATGCTATGCACTCATTTACCTAAGAAGGCATTCCAAAAGGGAAGAATTTTCTTTTCCTTGAGTGAGGGTCTTGTTCTCCCGAGGTGAGTAAGCTGATAGGGGTAGTATTGAGGTTTGCTTTGGTGTGTGTTGAATAAGGCATATGTATACTTCCTTCATGCCTTACCTTCTTGAGTCCAAGGAAAATCCTGAGGTAGGAATACTCCTACGGAAATGAGTTCACTTTCTCTACTCTTGGACTTGAAAGTTAACTCATTTAATTAGGATAATTCATTGTAAATTATTTAAATGATTCATTGTAATGGTTCAAAATAGTTCACTGTAAGGGTCATTTGATTTCTGTTATGTTTGGAAAGTTACTGCGAATTGCCTCCTTTGTGTAAAATTGAGGAAATTCTTCTCTATGTGTTAAATGATGTTCCGTATGATGTTTTCTTTCTATATTATTGAATGTTTTACTTAAATTGCATGAAATGTTATTTTAGTAAAATGTCCGTTTTCACATGTTTTTGCATATGCCATACTTGGTACATTATATTTACTAACCCCATACTTTTCTATACTCTTTAGGTATAGGTTGAAGACTTTTCGGAAGAATCGAAGGCGAAGCTTGGGGAATTCACTCTCTCAAGAATTGGTATGTCCTCATATATTCGAGGACATAATCTATTCTTTCCTAGTTTTATTATTAATACTTAATATGTGTTTGATTTCAATCTATAGGGTCGTGTCTCTAATATATTATATGTCACGTCTTAAGTTTGTCTTGTGACGATGAGATTTCTTAAATATTTATGAAAGATTTTGTTTTTATTAATTTATTCGTGAAAAGTTTTATTTCCGCACTACTTTTCATGTCTTATGTAATGAATGCTAGTTAAAGGGCTTGTACAAGACCCCAAAGGTTCAAGTACGCCCGGTCATGAAACGAGGGTTCCTCCTAACTTTTACGGGGTACTTTCGGGTCGTGACAAGAGTCTAGTTCAACTTAGCTCATTTTTAGGGTGCAACAATACTCCCCCACATGGAAACGTCCTCGAATAACACTTGCTATTCTTTAGGCACTTTCAAGAGATAATAATTTCAAGACTTTCAGCACATGACCATACCACACCATACACAATACACAATTAGGAAGAACACCAATTCCTCATACTTAAGAGACTCCCAACAGAGAAAAAAAGCCTGAGTTATTCTACAACTCATGATGACATAAGACTCACATCCTTCATTCTAAATAGAAAAAGATCATTTTACATTCATTATCATTGTGATATACATCAGTTCTATACACATTACAACAATTTTCAACCAAAGAATGATTTGTAAAAATTTCAAAAATATAATAGTCAACTTGCAGCTTTACAATGAACTATGCAACAAATTTCAAAAATGCAACTTTTAGGCAATTGATTATGGAAACATGCTAATATGCAAGATAAACCATACAATGTAATTATAACTCATGAAATGCATAATTCAAGGAATCAATGAAATTCAATTCCAACAAGACTCCTAAACACAATGCACATACAACATGATTCTATGACTTTCTAACTCTCAAGCTTGATTTGAATAGAAGTGAGACAATCTATCAGAACTCTACTTCTCACCAAACTCCCCCACTTAGAAGGACTCATTACAACTAAAAGACAGATGCTATAACTTACCAACATCATCGTCATCCTCATTCGGCTTTTATCCCCTAGCCCGGAGTGCATAGAAGTGAATTCTCTTTAAAGCATCATCACCCAGAACACTTGGGTAACTTGTTTACCTTCCATTTCTCTAGCTGTAATAGTAGGAAAATCCCTCACTTTATTTCCATCCTTAGCACAACCAAAGCAATTCTCAGTACCAATAGACATTCCCGATAGTGCTTTTTTCCACAAGTAGCACAAGTAGTCTTAACATTTTAGGAACCACATCCCTTCTAAAGTTTGAACTTAGGAGCGCTAGGTCTATCTTGCATTGGAGCTCTCTTTTTGAATCTAGGTTGGTATCGCTTCTCCACCTTACCCCTCTTCAAGTTTTTAGTGATACTCTTAAGTTTGGACTCCTCTATGGATTGATAATAAACCATCAGTCCAGATAGAGTCAAATAATCATGGAACATGGTCGTATGACATTCTTCTTTCACAAGGTCTGCGACATCAGTCACAAACCTACTCACCTAATCGCTATAGGTAGACACTAAGGATGGGGCATATGTAGACAACATAGTGAACTTCAATGAGTATTCCTCAACACTCATATTGTCTTGTTTGTGATTGATAAACTCCTCAACCTTCACCACCTTGCTCTCACGGGGAAAGTACTTTCCTGAGAACCCGACTCAATGTACAAGACTATTATCTTTTGATTAAGTGTACCAAACTTGAGTAACATCCCTCAATTGGTACGAAGGTAACTCCGCCTTCTCCATATAAGTCACTCCCATGGCACTCAACACTTTGTATACGCCGTCAAGAAACTCTTGTGGATCCTCCCCTACCTTAGAGTAAAGAAATATGGGAGGGTTTATCCTCACAAACTCTGTCAATCTAGAGGTCATAGTACTCTCCACCACATTCATTCTAGTTTCAATATCCCTATTCACATGAGTAGTCATGGCTCAGGATAAAGCAAGTAAAGCCTCTCTAATATCCCCATTAGTCATGTCCAGGTGAACCACCAGAACCTCATTACCTTCACCTCCAATAGGGACTTAAATACCTTGTGGAGAAATTTGACAACCTTGAAGAACTTGCTCAACCTGCTAGCGGTCATCCTTCTAGTGTTCATCTTCCTATAAACACAAAGAAAAGCATTAAGAAAGACACTCATAACCTTTACTCTACGGCATGAAACAAGAGTAGAGAAAGAAGAGAAACTCTATTGTCCTATAGCTTATCCCCCATATGTGTCGCGACACACACCGATGGTCAAGACTCTACCAGACGTGACTTTATGAGATTCTTGGATTTCTAAGACCAGTTACCAAGTATGTCACGACCCGAGAGTACCCCTTAGAAGTTAGGGAATTCTCAAGTCGGAACACGGCGTACTTGACCTCTCTGAGGTCTTGTACAAGACCTTTCATATCATTTATCGCATATACATATATGAAAAGTAGTGCGGAATTAATACTTTTCATAACATTCGAATAGTCTTTAAAAATATCTTTCATATAAAAAACATAAGAAATATTAAGTCTCATATTATCCAATCCTTGACACATGAATACTTGGGACACGTCCCATATATCAAAATATAGTAGTACTAAGTCTATTACAATGCTTCAAAATAAGAAATAAAAAGACACTTATTGCCTGAAGTCAAATGAGGACATACTTTAAACTTGCTTGAAAGATCCTATAATACAAGCTTCACTTCCCCAAATGCCCTCCACCTATGAATCACTTTAGAGATTGATAAAATTATGGAATTAATACAAACACTTGGATTAGGTATGGCTTAATGCATAAAATCAAGAAAATAGACATTTATTGGAAACATGCATCTTTTCAATTGAACATCATAATATAAGAATAAGAACAACATTTTACACCTTAGAAACACATAATATATCACAAAAATGTTGTATCACATTTTAGGAAATGTTATAGTTAACAATGATAATTTACAGTAAATTAATTCAAGCTTCATAGTGAACTTATACAGTGTTACATTGAAATTCTTCAACATTACACTGAACCCTTTTCTATTACGCAATCCTCTCACTACATGTTATCCTAAGACTCACTTTAGTAAGACAAAGAGACACCAACCATACACCCTCTCTAGGCACATCTAAATGATCCTTAAGACTACCTATAAGAGCTACATACACTAACAATACACCAAACACATAAACATGAGATCCTCCTACCAAAGGGGATTCTAAGGTTCGCTTGAGTGAGTTGTGAAGTCATCACCCATACAATCCTTTCACACACACGTAACAGATCCTTTAGACTACCAAAGATAAGATCATTCTCACTTCAAATGATAGCATATATATATAATATGACATTTTTTCCCAAAAGTTATCAAAGACTTACTTAAGTAATGTAAGAAGAGAACGCCAATCCTTTACCTCTCCAAGATTACTTAAATAATCCTTAAGAATATCTAATCTTTGATCATGTCTAATGTATTAACCAACTTCCCTGTATAGAGTCTTTCTTAAGACTTCCCTAGGTAAGATATGAAGTTACCATTTCTATGCCCCCTATACAACTTAATTAGAAAACCCTTAACTACTCTGGGTGGGTACTTATCAATTTAACATGCTTTCTAACTTAAGTCATTATTTTCTTTAATTCATTTCAGATACATATGTCACATAAGGACATTAAATTAATGGTCTTGGAGAGGACCTAGGGAGTCACTTACTAACATCTTCAAAGCCTAATTGTGCAATGTCTAGATAGCGTCTCATACCACCACCTAAACTTCATAAGACTTCTCAAACACTAGTGGTTATCCCATATGATGAGAATTTACAATAAATGATATATACCATGGTATAAAGACATGGAATCCGAAGTTGTAACCTACTCCATTGGAGGGTGTTCTACTTGACAATGGTAGAACTTGAACACATCCCATGTAGGCACAAGACTAAGGAATATAAAGGGTTTCTTTTTACTCTAGCATCATCCTTAACTAGAGATACTTCCCAAACCATACTAACTTTGTGCTAGCCTTTGTTATCATAGAGTAACTCACATAAAGGATCAAATGAAGAGGTTCCGTATCTAGTTCATAACCTAATCATATTCACCTTACCAAAGAGGTCCACTAGGGTTGCCTTTTAATGGCCTAGCGGATATGTTAATCATTTTTCCTAAGGACGATTCCATGCTATTACATCCAACAACCCTTAAGTCCACTATTCACAAAAGGATACCATTATGACTTTCGACTTCAAGGATATCCTTACCTTACAACTAGGTTGAAGGTTCCACATAATGGACCTTCTTAGAAACATTCAAGGTCACATTTCATTATACATACAAGTCTAAGAGGCTTTTGCATCCTAATTCAAGAATTCATATTCTCATTATACATGTTATAAGTAAAGGACACAAGTCTACAAAGAAAAGACACACATATTTTACACATATAACACATCATTCTAGAAGCATATAGGAATAACCAATATCATCTTTACATCACCCTATACACTACTAAAATATCATCAATATAATCATCATAATACTCATACAACCAATTGGGAAGAATCATACACCAACTCTAAGACTACACCATAACGACATAGTCATAGTCTAACATGATCACCTAATGTCAATAGAAAATCACATACTTTCACCTTAATCACATGTAGATAAATATGATCATACTTAACGTAAATTTAATTACACAAACAATCATAATATATCAAGTAACTCCGACAAGGTCATGATCATCATAATACATAAATTAACGCCAACTAGGCCATATAATCCACAAGTAAAGTGCATAGCACCACCACCATAAGTGGACCATACCAATCACAACATAATTCAAGACTTGAACTACATAATATAAGATAATTAGGGAAGCGTGCCACCAATCAACTCTCACCACTTCAATCCATAGCTATATCACCAATTCATTCAACTAATCATAATGCACACTGAATTCAAGGTAATTAAATATGAATTTATCAATCTATGAAAGCCTACACATGCTTCTAACATAATTCTAATTCAGTAGCTCAAATCAAACTACACAAGAATACAATGATATAGAGATAGATCACTTCACCCATAAAGTAGTCAATACTAGGAGTGCATGGTTTGCATGGGTTCGTAGAGTTATTAGGTTAAAATCATCAAATTAACATAAATTCAATAATAATACAATGTTTCAAAATGTTTTATGCAAGAACCCGTGGATAGATTAAAAAATTGGACAATTACTGTTTTTGATTATCTCCGAAAATCTTTGGAATTGACTCCTTGAAAAAAAGAGATTCAAGGATAAAAAAACCATACCTTAATTGTGATGAAAAGCCCACAAAATTGATGGATAATCTTGAGCAAACAGTCTTTTTCTCTTGGAGCTTCAAAGTTTCAACAATGGAGTTTCGGAGAGAAGAATGGAGAGGTTTTGTTTTTGAATTGAGGGTTTAGCTTTGATTGGTGAATTTAAGGGTTAAAAAAGGTCCAATAAATATCACTAAGTCGTAACCAAATTACCCAAAAGACCCTTGCACTCATTAGACAATTTAACAAATTCAAATTTGACTTGAAAATGATGCGACCAAATTTGAGAGTTTAATACGCGTCGCGGAGGCATTTTAGAATCTTCTTTTTGGATATTTCGAGACAGCATGGTGAATGGCAGCCCCGCTTCCCAAGGAAAGAATTTTTCTCTCTCAGTGTCACAGCCAATGCAAGATTCTGGTTGGTGCGGCAGCTTGGCTGTCCCATGTTTAAGTCCTCTTTTGGGGACCCTTTAGTTGGTCCCCAAGGCGTCATTCTTGGACGTTTATGTAAAAAAACCCAAAATGAGTTAGGGTGTGTAGATCATCACTTGTCCCTATAATCTTGTTAACATGCTAACTATGTTTCTTAAAGTATGCTTTGGTAATTTGAATTTATCTGGATGTCGAACGTCAAGGGATAACCAAGACATTTGACGACTAGTCACTTAAGGGGCATTATATGTTTTTATGTGCTTATGCGTGTGTCATGAGATTATGAGGTCCTTAAATGAGTAATTATGAGGTCCTAAAAAGAGTAATAATTATGTATATACTAAGTGCATCAAATTTCAGGATGTTTGGAGGTCAAACGTCCAAGAACGTCTAAGACATTCGAAAGTTAGCCTTGAAACGCTCATGTGTGTCTTGAGTGTTCCTTGCATGTTTGGATGGTTTTACGTTTTCATTTTGGGTTAAACTTGAATGGAATTTCAGCAACATGTTAAGGTTCATATTTATGTTGGAAACGTCCGGGTACGGCTTCCTAAGGGCCCCGCAAAAGGGCTCACAAGAGGGACCCAAGGATTGTCGAGACACTGCCTTGGTAGTGTCAATTGACTGAATAAAGTGATGCCCCGTTAGTTGAAAAACATCAATTCAATGGGGGTGTCGTTTATGGAATCTTAGAATACATTAGTCTCAGCCAAATAAAAGCTCAATGACCCAATCGATGAAGCCACAAACGGTCCGTTGATGGCCCTAGTAGGCGTCGATTGGGATGGTTAGTGCAGGCTGTTAAAAGCTGCCTGGCGACTGTTTCATTAAAGGGGTGAATGGGAAATTCACCCCAAGTCCTAAACTTACCCTACTAGGTTTGTTTAGTTATTTTTTGGGTGTATTTAAGGGATTAAAAAACGTGATCAACCCACTCCCAATCCAATTCACTTAAAATAGACCTTCCCTCCAAAATCAATTCTCTAGAAACCTCAATTCAAGGTAAAGCTAAAGAACAACTTGGTGCTTGGATTTTGCATCAATTTTTAGAGGTTTTCTTATAGATAAAGGTATGGTGATCCTTTATCTCTAGTTATACTTCCATTTAGAGAGTTAATCTCAAAGTTTACAGAGAGATCTCATTATTAAACTTCTTCTTCTTCAATCTAGCCATGGTTTCATTCTCAAAACGTTTTCAAAGGCTCAATCATGATAAATTTATTAAAATTGATTGATAATATGGTGGGTTTCGATTTAATTTCATGATGAACCAATGTACTTCCCAAACTCGATTTAGCCCTTGCATGGGCATTGTGATCATGGCTTGTTGTTGATTGAATTGTGATTCTATTATGTTGAATTTCTTATGTCTAGTGTTATGCACGTGTAATTATGACAAAGTATCCATGTTTATCAATGTATGAAGAATTGAACATGACTAGCCTATGTCTCTATATGTTACAGTGATTTCGATTATAGGAAAATTGTGTAGTATTTCAATTATGCAAAGATCATTCTACCTACTGCCTTCAGATAATATTATGGATGAATTGTGGTTATAAAGTATTGATGATCAAATTAAAGAAGGCTTCCAAGAATTAATCTAGGTTCTTCTAGTCTATGGATTGATAATGTTATGTACATGATGTAATCCAAGTTCTAGGTTAGATGAAGCATGATTTAGTCTTGATTATTGTGTCTTCAGATACTGCCCTAGGTTTGTATTATAGGTATATTATTAATGTTAATCATGGTTCTCAAAGTAAAGAATATTAGTAAGTGATCTATGACTTTCTACCTTCTAGTATTTATGTGATGCCTTGTTTAATGTTATAGTATGATCTTGTAGTGACTTGTACATGGTTATTTTCATGATTAAATGTATATTTATCTACTTCCCTATAATATATTGATGATGAAAAAGGTGTGTTGACACCCAATTTTGACCGACTTTAATCATTTTTAGGAATGATATTCGATTAAATACGTATTTTTAAAGTTTATTTGAAGTTTAGAATTTTAGTCGATATTTTTAAAAAATTTATATAAGTTTAGTATATTTGATTTATAAAACTATTGTAAATATTATTAAAATATTGTAAAAAACTATAAATAAATTCCAAAATAATTGTTTTTTTAAAAGTATTTTTAAAATTTAAGTGATTTTAGGTATATAAAATATATATAATATTTGTAGTATTTGAATTAAATAGCATTTATTTAAATTATTTAAATTCTAGCCTATTTTTATTCTAATTTCTTTTAATTATAGTCAATCCAATTCAAATCGTATTTCAATTATAACCACCCTCTTTCATTTCAATTCTAGCACATTTCTAGTTGCCCATGATATTTCTTAAGAATACCAACCCTAATATTCTTCCTCCCCTTCTCCCTCTCTCCGCCTCTCATCTTCTTCTCTCCCCTCTCTCTCAATCGACCAGCCGCCGCTTTCTCTCTCACCGGCGATGGAGAGCCTCCGGCGAAAATTGGAGGAGAGGTTGCTCCCCTCTCTCTGTCTCGCTTTTACGGCACCACCTTCTCCCATATTCTGTTCTCCCTCTCGACGCCTCTTTTCCTCCCCTCTCTTTTTCTCTCTTCTTCGACGGAGAAGCAGCAGGCGCTGGTCGCCTCTGCTCCCTTTTCCGTTGTTAGGGTCTAGCTAGAAGCCATGTCAGTGAGTAGCAGCAATAGACGACGAGGAGCCGCAGTAAGCTTTGGCAAAACCTACAGCTCGACGAGATGATGCAAAAGAAACCAACAGCGGCAGCCATCTCCGACGGAAGACCAACAACAACAACTCCAACTGGCCAACAACTCAAATCAGTGCGTGCATAGACTGATTTGTTCTTGAAATTCATGTTTCACTTATTGAATCCATGTTCAAATTAGTTTTTTACTTCCTTAATAACTTCTAATTTTCTTTGAATTCTTTCTAATTTTATTAATTTGGATGTGCAAAATCGTTATTTTTCCCTTACCTTTGGTCAATTGATGCCCATTGTATCTATGGTTAAAGTTTGGTCATCTAATTTAGTGAATAAAATCTGGAATTATTATCATAATTGGTATATCTTTGAGCTTTTGAATACTGTGTGAAATTGTAATTGAGTCGAACAATTTTCCACTCTTTTTCATATAAATTAATGTATAAACAATTTATTAAAATAATGTATTAATGCTTGCTCATGTGTTAATAGTTAAACTTTTTGTTTTGATTGTTCAACGGGTCATTCACTTTTTTAGCTGAACTAATTATTTTATTGTCAATTTGCTCATTCATCTAACTATGGTAAGTCAACATTATTTGTGAACATCTATTTGATTTAGTCTAAATCTTATTTGAATGGGTCATTCACTTTTTTAGCTGAACTAATTATTTTGTTGTCAATTTGCTCATTCATCTAACTATGGTAAGTCAACATTATTTGTGAACATTTATTTGATTGAGTCTAATGCTTAATAGTTTGGTGACTCCTTAATCTATCTCTTTGCCTTACTCTCTCATGTTTTCTTATTTGATAAGAAAAATTTAAAATTCATCCGTTTTTGCTCCTCTTTAACTAAGGAAAAATAATATTAATTAATCTCTCCTTCCATTAATATTTGGCTTGATTAATTCTTACTTGTTTGTTTATGGTAGCCTTATTATTTCCTTGTCATATTTAGTTGCTCATACATTTGGTTAAATAAATTAAAATAAAATCTATTTTTTTACTCTTGTTTATTTAAGGGAAATATATTTGTATTCCTAATTTTTATCATTATTTGTTTATATTTGCTAATGATATATTTTTTAAATTTTCTGATTTGGCTCTACTTTAAAATAAGGAAAATAGTATATTGATTGATTCCTTAAAAATATTTCTTTCCTTATATGCTTCCCCCTCTTTGTTATATAAATAGACCCTTCTGCCATTTGCTAAGGACATCTTGAAAAGAACACACGTCTCTCATTGCTCCTACTCTCATATTCATCAATTTTACCACAAGTGCTACACATTCTTAACTCTCTCATCCTGTCATCGCTCATAATATTGCTACTCTTAAAATAAATTAACATTCTGGTAACATTCAAGTGCTTTCTTTTCTACTTTGCTGTGTTCGGATCCAAAGTTGAATTAAGTTGTCTACATTGCTTATTCTCTTTTTTGCTCAATCGGTTAGTGTTCATAATTAGCATTAATATTATTGTTAGCCCGCATCATTTGCTTAAAACTGATTATGCATAATTATGAATGTTTAAAAAAATAAAACGACAAGGAAGAATCCGAGTTAGTTTCATTATCCTCTCAATCTATGTGCAATAATGATTATTCTTTATATATTTTGGTGTGTTTTTTATGTGAAAGTAATCGGTTATTATGAATATTTGATACTATGATTATATTTGTGTTATATTACCTCTTCTAGAAGGTTTGAACTTACAGTTCAAGATGTTGAAGAGTCCCCTAGAATAAACTTTGGACAAAGCTATTTATTTTAATGTTGTATATTGGGTTCATTATTTTTTCTTATCTCGCTAACACTATATATATATATATATATATATATATATATATATATATATATATATATATATATAATATGTTGGAGATCGTCTAAAGGAAAGGAATTGTATGCTAACTTGCAAACTTATTTGTGTCAGAAAGCATGACTATATGATTGTAGTTTTCTTTATAAAATGACTTTAGATCTAATTAAAAAGATGTTTTAAATAAAATAAATAATCTTTGTTTAATCACTTGGTTAACATTGTCTATCTATTGAATTTAAGTTAATTTTATTTTAATTTGTATTTTAATAATTTGGTTATGACTATATATCTCTTCTTAACGAGCTAGAATGCTAAACAATTTATGTGCATATTTTTGTACAAAATTATTCAATTAAATATATAAAACTTATATAATCTATGTAAATATTTTGAACCCCCAAAAATCCTACTATTAAGTATATAGTAATAACTTTTGCATATTTAAAATGTGATAAATCTGCTACTCTTCTAAAAAAATCTTTGCTTTAATAATAAATCTGCTGTAATTTTTAAAATATTTTCTGCATCTAATAAAAAATGACAATCTAAAAAATATTTCTACATTAAATATACTTCTTTCTAATTTCTGCATTTTAATTGTTTTCTTCCTAAAAATATTTTTTCTAGCAATAATAATCAGTGTGTAAATCTGTCAATGTTCTAAAAAATAACTTTTTGCATTAAAAACAAACTTGTCACTTACTTAAAATAATTTTCTGCATCAATAATAAATTTATTGTTGTTCTTAAAATAAACTTTTTGCCTAAGTAAATAAAATTTGCTTTGCTAAATTATTTTTTCTACGTTAATAATTAAATTCTCTATTGTTTTAAAATATATATGCATGTTGGATCACTCCTTTTCTATACTTGAAAATAAAATAAAATATTTTATATCATTAATTTCTGCTTACTTTAAATCAGTTGAATACTAAAATATGCATCCATGTCATTATATTTTCCCTCTCATAATTAAATTTTTGTTATTATAACTTTAACTATTTGTATGTTCACACACTTAGCATAAAGACCTTTAACGATTATATGTTATTCGCAAGCATGTTTCTTAAAATGTAGAGACCAAATTGAAACTTATCATTGATAAAATGACCCTCTTGTTTTTCTTGTTTGTTTGAATTGGTGTCTAGGAGGGTCTTATATTTTATTTTCTCTTAACCCACCCTTATTAAGTCCAATAACTCTTGGACATTTAGTTGGGGCGTTTAGGCACCCTCTAGGTATGAAATGCATGTGGTGGTGTGGTAGGGGCAGTTGGCCCTATGGAGATGATGACATCGGCTCAGGTTTTCGGCTCAATTGGAAAAATCAAAAGAAAAGTCGAATGTTGATCCAAAAATTCTAATTTAGTCTCCCTTCCCTTTACCCATTTATTTTTTTGATAATTTTATTTATTTGGGGTAGCTTAAAATAAAATAATAAATTTTTTTGCTTACTTATTTTTCTATTTTCTATCCTCTCGGTTATATCTATAATAATTTCTTAGTATATATATTTTATTGTTATCAATTAGAATTGCATGATTAATATTCAATTAATATAATAATGTAACAGTCCTAAAAATGGATAAGATAAGAAATGCTTAATGTGTCAAGAATGTCTACAATTAGACCAGGGTTCACAGAGATTGATGCTTGTACAACCAGGCATGGAACCCTTGCTACAGCCAAGCCAACTAACTAGGGAAGTTATTTGATCTTGTAAAGATTTGGTCCAACCATGTAGGGCTCTCGAATACGAAGATTTACTCAAAGGAGTCTTTATCGGACTTAAAAATAAGAAATCTTAGGTTTGAAGTGTCTAGGGGTAAAATGGTCTTTTTCCTAGATAACGGTAGTATTATAGTTACCCTAAATATGTAATTAATTATTTAATTAATAATGTAAAGGGGCAATTTCGGGAGAAAGGGCCGAAATTGAGCCCTTGAAATGAAGTCTTTCTCCACCCTGGTTCAAACCTATGTGGGAGCAATGATTTAATGTGATTTTTGTTATTGGTGAATTAATTGGATAAATTAATAATTAATGGATGAATAAAAAAGTAAAGTCAGATTTTATTATTAATTATTATTTATTTATTTATTTATTAATGTTTTTTTAAATTGACTAAGTCTTGCCAACTATCCTAGTTTTAAGAGGCACTATCTCACACAGACTCTCTCTCTCTCGTCCAAATTGTTTTTCTTGGATGCAAAAACAGAATAAAAAAATATTAGAAAACAATCAAAAGTTGTCTACACTCACAGAACTTACAAAAAAAATATACAAGCAAGCAAGTTAACTTAAGAAACGAAAACTTTGCATCATCTTCTCAATGGATTTGTGTTGAAGGTTTAGGGGAGGTGTTGAGCAGGACTTTGAAGTTGTGGAAAGCTACAAAAAGGTATGAGTTTTCTCTCTTGGAATACTGTCTCCAAGAGAAATTTCTTTCTAGAAAATTCAACATATGAAACTAGGGTTGTTCCCTTTATTGTTGAACTCCTTGTCCCTAGTCTCCTTCCGATTTCAATCTAAATTAGTTTAGAAATCATGTTGTTGGTATGGTTGCTGGTATATAAGTGTGAAATATGATGTTTTTTTTATGATTTTATGTTTGGAAATAGTAACCATATTCAATGATGTCAACCGAAAATGATGTGGTGCAATATGTAAAATGTTTGTTGTTGTTCTCCATTTGAAGTCTTAAAATGGCTTGTTTGATGATTGGAATTATTATACATAAGGTGTGTAAAATCTTGATGTAAAATGAAGTGTAAGGTCGCTGATCTTAAATGGAAAAATCTAAACTAAAACAACAATGAATATACACCTAAGAATGTGTTAAACAAATTGTGAAAGTACCTCAAAACGAACGTATGAATGTTTTTAAATAAAGGCTAGAAAATTTAATAAAATTTCCAGCAATTGGTGATGGAATTTTCGGCAAGAATTCTTGAGGTTGAGAGGTTTAATAATATATTAAAAACATGTGAGGCCAGTGGGGATTGAACCCAAGACCTCACTACATGAAAGCTTGAAAAAAAACTAAATGACAGGTTTGAGATTCGAACCCACAACCTCTCGGCCAAACAAGAGAGTAAGAGGGGAATTTAAATTCTAAAAATAATGGGAGGAGTGGGATTAAAACCCACCACCTCTTAGATTAAGGAGGAGACAAAGAGAGAAATTAAAAAGAAAATAAAGTGAGGTTGTGGGGGATCGATCCCACAACCTCACTGCCAACTCTTAAGTAATTAACTTTTAAATGAAATTAAATATAAGGAGGTTATGGGGGTTCGAACCCACAACCTCTAAGTCCCAAGAGAAATAAAAAAAAAGAGAGTCTGTTGGGGTTTGATCCCACAACCTCCTGGTTAAGCTGAAATGGACAAGGAAAATGGATAGGGGTTTGAACCCACAACCCCTTGGACAAAGGAGAGAAGTTCTAGAAAAAAAAGGAACTAAAAAGAAATGTTGATGTTGGAGTTCGATTTAGGGTCCCAATGTCATTAGGACTAAATATAAAATCAAGGATAAATGTAAGTGTTGTTCAAGGGATTCAAACTTGGGTTCCCTTGCCCCAAATTTCTATATTGATACATAAATCAACGTGAATTAAATGTTCAAGAGTAATGTCACCTACTTAGATCGAAATTGAAATCTTGGTATACATACCAAATTCATAAGTCTTGTACTACATAATCTTAGGAAGCTATGAGTCACTTAACAAACTATGGATGAACCCTCATGGCTTATATGTATAGAGCCATAAGTCTAGCATATGATTAAAAATAAGTGAACCTAAGATGTATGTAATGAAATGATGAAACCCTAGAAGGGTTAAGTACGAGTGTAAGATACACTAAATGTCCAAGTGCATTGGCATGTGAAGAAATGAACAATTAAATGATGAAATGAACAATGGAATGATGAAACCCTAGAAGGTTTAAGTAAGAGTGTGAAACACACTTAATGGTCAAGTGCATTTGCATATGATGAAATGAACATTCACGTAAAAAGGGGTGCATAATTATAAAGAGTAAACGTGATAATGTTAATGAATGTGGTGACAACATGATATGAGGATAATGTAAAAGATGAGAGAAATCTCAAATGATCCTAAGTAAATGTTACCAAAACGTACTCATCTATGAGAGTGTAAAGTTAATGAAGAGAACAGTCTCTATGAACACTCTAATGAAAGTATTGAGATTAACACACTCAATACTAATGATTAGATTTTAAATCATCTATTGAGCTATGATGTCCTTATACTAGAATCCAGCTTCCATGACGTATGAGTTGAATGAAATGGAACTTTATACAGAGCACCGATAGACTAGATATGAGCGGGGATGCCTTATTTCGGAAAGGGCGAAGGTTCACATAACTCTCATGAGATGAAAATGTTCTGGCATACCAGGTATGGTTCTCTTTATATATCCTAGTCTTTGAATCTATATTGCCAATATAGGGATCTAGCAGGGTTCAATCCCCTATATACGCTAGCATGTGTTGGGTCACTTTGGTCGATGATTCCACCTCTTTTCGGTGTGGGGTAGACACTGGATTTCATGATGCTCACATGATTTATGTCGTTTAAAGTTAAAGTTCTCAATGAATGAATGAATGAGGACAGCGTCACATGCACATAATGAAATGAATGGTCCAAAGATGTTAGGACAGGATGATCAAGATGTGATTTAGACTCAAGCAATGACATTAGGTCATTCTTGGTCATTGCATAGCAAACCAGATGAAAGTCTTAAAATACATCTTAGGTATAACTGGTGTTCGCACTAGCCTATGAACAAAATGAAATGAAGTATGTATGAATAAATGAAGCAGGCTCTGTGTTTGCTAATGAAGACACCCTAGTTCAGGTCCCATATGTTGAGACCTCATTTTTGATAAGTATTAATGTCAGGTCCATGATTCCAAGGTCTCATGGCATATGAATAAATGGTATGGACACCGTTATGTGTTATATGAATTATGATATGTGTTGCTATGTGTACGCTTTTGTGTGTTGTGTTTAAAATGTTAAGTATGATGGTGAATGTTACTCTCATGCATAACTTTCCTAATCCAAATTTTTAAAGCTCATAAACTTTCCTAATCCAAATTTGGAAAGTTCACCCACTTTCCTAATCTCAATTTGGCAAGTCCACTAACTTGACCTGCTAAAATCATGTTACTAGGAAAGAGCAATTCTAACTCATGCATGTAATTGGTGTGTGCTTTCATATACCCATACTTAGTACAACTGTCTACTAACCCTATACAACTCTAAACTTTTAGGTGCGGGCACAAGTGGACGCTAGAGCTACAGGATCAACGTTGAAGCTATCCGGACGTCAAGCATTCATCCGGACTTGGTAGGCCCTCATGCTTTCGAGGATGCTTGCACATTTACATTCTAGCTTAGTTTTAGGATTGATCTAGTGGAGTATGTTCCACTAGCGTTTTTTTCCCATTTTTGTTCAGACATTGAATTGGAGTCATTCTGACAAGTACATAATTATCGTTATAATAAACTGCTTCTTTCATTTGATGATCTTAATGTTAGATGGTTGATGTTGAACAATTATATATGTAAAAGAATGTTTAATAAGCATGTTAGGAAACAAAAATTTTCAATTTTCCGCTAAAATCAACATAGATGAAGTAAGAATAATGTAACTAGGCTTGTCTGCAACCTCTGAGAGGTCAACGACGCCGGTCTCGTCTGGGGTCTAGATTTCGGTCCTGACAATGTTGGTATCATAGCACTATGTTAATTTCCGAGGATAATAACTTCACATCAACCACATTGAGTAGTTCCTCAGTTATGGTAGTGAAGTGCACCACTATTCTTAATTTGAGAATGCGTGATGCGTAGGAAAATCTCTTTTCTTCTGATCTTATCACGCATTTGCTAATGTCCGATTTCTAGGTGTTATTAGCGTGTCTAACATCAACTCTTGTTGTTTTCATAGAATCAATACCAGGAGAAACATTGGTTAGAGGAGAGGAGGAGCAGCTGCTGGGGACAATCAGGTTCAACCCCAGGCTCCAGCTGAAGTAGTGGCTATGCCAGCTAACCCATCTAGGTTGACTGATGCGGAGGTACGAGCATCTCTGGCCTAGATGGAACAGGCCATCACTATGCAGGCCCAGTCCATGACTTTTCATGTCAATCGGCAGGATGTTCAGAGGGGAACCGACCGATTCCCAACATGGCTAACAGGTTGAGAAACTTCACAAGGATGAATCGTTCTATTTTCACATGGCCTAGGACTTCACAGGACCCCCTGGAGTTTATAGATGAGGTGCATAAGAATTTTGTGACTATGGGGGCCACAGATACTGAGAAGGCTGAGTTGGCTTCCTATCACCTCAAGGATGTTGCACAGATTTTGTGCAAGAGGTGTCAAGATAGTCGAGCTTTGGGCGGAGTTCCGGTCACTTGGGAGTTTTTTAAGACTGCCTTCCTGGAGAGATTCATCCGAGGGAGATGAGGGACGACAAGGTTGAGGAATTTATCAACCTTAAGCAAGGATCTATGAGAGTCAGAGAGTATTCCCTGAAGTTTGTGAAATTATCAAGGTATGCCACTTCTCTTGTGTCTAACAGCACAGACGAGATGAGTAGATTCTTGACAGGGATGATAAGGATCTCAAGGAGGAGTGTAGGGCATCTATGCTGCATGGCTGCATGGACCTTTACAGGCTTACGGTTCATGTCCAGCAGGTGGAAGAAAACAGGAAGAGGAAGCACACTAGAGCAAGGAACAGGTTAAGGCAAGTTGAGGATAATTTTTCTAGTAAGAGTATTTTGAATCAAGGATAAGCCCAGGTTTAAGAAGGGACTCTCCCACCAATGGGATAAAAGTTTATCCAAGGGTCGCTATGATACTGATTTCGAGCCCAGAGTTATTAGAAAAAATTGAATAGATACACCTCAGGAGAGGCCACCTTGCAGAAAGTGTGGCAAACTGCATGGAGAAGAGCGTATGATGGACACTAACGCATGTTACAGTTTTGAAAAATCGGGTCACATGGTGAAGGATTGTCCGAATAGGAAAAGTCAAGAACAAGGGAAAGAGAGAGTTCAGCCTAATGGTCCAAGTGAAGAGGCTCAAAGGAGGCAACGATTCTTTGCACTCAAGTCTAGGGGTGCAGGGGAAGTCACTTCTGATGAAGCCTCTGATGCGTAAACATAATTAGTCTTTCATATATTTGACTGTGTATGGTGTTTATGCACTAGTATGAGGTTAATATGTTTGAGTCATCATGTTGGTTGCTGATTTGTATGACTTATATATTGACTTATATTGTTTGCTTTGATGAGACTAGTTTAGGGAAGAATTCCTTAGTGTATTAATGTGAAGATATTAGTAGGTCTCAAGGATGTACACCATTATGTTAATAAGTGAATCAGATATTTACCAATTGAAGTATTGAATAACCTATGTATGTGTACGTTCTATAGATGACTTACTTATTGTTAGTAAGGAGTAGTGTCATTCGGGGACGAATGTTCTTAAGGGGGAGATAATGTAACAACCCTAAAAATGGATAAGATAAAGAATGCTTAATGTGTCAACAATGCCTACGATAAGATTAGGGTTCACACGAATTGTTGTGCGTAGAACAAGGTCTCGGAACCCTTGATACAGCCGATCTAATTAACTTGGGAAGTTAGTTGATCTTGTATAGTTTTGGTGCAACCATGTAGGGCTCTTGAATACGAAGATTTACTCAAAGGAGTCTTTACCGAACATAAAAAGAAGAAAACTTAGGTTTGAAGGGTCTAGGGGTAAAATGGTTTTTTTCCTAGATAAGGGTAGTATCGTAACTACCCTAAATATGTAATTACTTATTTAATTATTAAAGTGGAGTGGCAATTTTGGGAGAGAGGGCCAAAATTGAGCCCTTTAAATGAAGTCTTGCTCCACCCGGGTTCGAACCTAAGTGGGAGCAATGATTTAATGTGATTTTTGTTACTGGTGAATTAATTTGAAAAATTAATAAGTGGCTGAATAAAAAAGTAAAATCATATTTTATAATTAATTATTATTTATATATTTATTAATTAATGTTTTTTTAAATTGACTAAGTCTTGCCAACTATTCTAGTTTTAAGAGGCACTATCTCACACAAACATTCTCTCTCACGCCTAAATCTCTATCTCTCTCATCCAAATTATTTTTCTTGGCTTCAAAAACAGAATATAAAAACATTATAAAACAATTAAAATTTCTCTACACTTAAAGAACTTACAAAAAAAAATATATACTAGCAAGCAAGCTAACTTAAGAAACGAAAACTTTGGATCATCTTCTCGATGGGTTTGTGTGGATGCTTTAGGGGAGGTTTAGGGCAGCACATGGAAGGTGTGGAATACTACCAAAATTTATGGGTTTTATCTCTTGGAATCCTTTTTCAAAGAGAAATTTCTTTCTACAAAATTCTACTTATGAAACTAGGGATGTTCCCTTTATTGTTGAATTCCTTGTCCCTAGTCTCCTTCCGATTTCAATCTAAATTAGTTTAGAAATCATGTTGTTGTTATGGTTGCTGGTAGCTAAGTGAGAAATATGATGTTACATATGATTTTATGTATGGAAATAGTAAGCATATTCAATGATGTCAACCGAAAATGATGTGGTATAATGTGTAAAATGTTTGTTGTTATTCTCCATTTGAAGTCTTAAAATGGCTTGTTTGATGATTGGAATTATTATACATAAGGTGTGTAAAATCTTTATGTAAAATGAAGTGTAAGGTCGCTGATCTTAAGTGGAAAAATTTAAACTAAAACAACAATGAATATACACCTAAGAATATGTTAAACAAATTGTGAAAGTACCTCAAAACGAACGTATGAATGTTGTTAAATAAAGTCTTGAAAATATATTAAAATTTCCAGCACTTGGTCATGGAATTTTCAGCCAGAATACTTGAGGTTGAGAGGTTTAGAAGTATATTTAAAACATGTGAGGTCAGTGGGGATTGAACCCAAGACCTCACTACAGGAAAGCTGGAAAAAAACAAATGAGAGGTGTGGGATTCAAACCCATAATCTCTCAGCCAAACAAGAGAGTAAGAGGGGAATTTTAAATTAATAAAATTAATGCGAGGAGTGGGATTCGAACCCACCACCTCTTGGCTGAAGGCGGACACAAAGACAGAAATTAAAAAGAAAATAAAGTGATGTGTGGGGGTTCGATCCCACAACCTCTCTACCAACGCTTAAGTAGTTAACTTTTAAATGAAAACAAGTATAAGGAGGTTGTGGGGGTTCTAACCCACAACCTCTAAGACCCAAGTGAAATAAATAAAAATTAAGAGAGGTTGTGGGGGTTTGATGTCACAACCTCCAGGTTAAGCCGAAATTGACAAGGAAAATAGATAAGAACACAAAAAGGGGGTTGTGGGGGTTCGAACCCACAACCCCTCATCCAAAGGAGACAACTTCTACGAAAAAAAAGGAACTGAAAAGAAATGTTGATGTTTGTCTAGGGTCCCAATGCCATGAGGACTACAAATAAAATCAAGGAAAAATGAAAATGTTGTTCAAGGGATTCTAACTTGGTTTCCCTTGCCCCAAATTTCCGTATTGATACATAAATCATTCGTGAATTAAATGTTCAAGAATAATGTCACCTACTTAGATCGAAATATTAATCTTGGCATAAATACAAGATACATAAGTCTTGGAATACCTAATCTTAGGAAGCTATGAGTCACTTAACATACTATGTATGAAGCCTCATGGCTTGTATATATGGACCCATAAGTCTAGCATACGATTAAAAATAAGTGACCCTAAGATGTATGTAATGAAATGATGAAACCCTAGAAGGGTTAAGTACGAGTGTAAGATGCACTAAATGGCCAACTGCATTGGCATATGACGAAATGAACAATGAAATGATGAAATGAAAAATTAAATGATGAAACCCTAGAAGGGTTAAGTAAGAGTGTGAAACACACTAAATGGCCAAGTGCATTTGCATATGATGAAATGAACATTCACATAAAAAGGGGTGCGTAATTATGAAGAGTAAATGTGATAATGTTAATGAATGTGGTGACAACATGATATGAGGATAATGTAAAAGATGGGAGCAATCTCAAATGAGACTAAGTAAATGTTACCAAAAGTACTCATCTTTGAGAGTGTAATTTAATGAAGAGACCAGTCTCTATGAACACTCTAATGAAAGTATTGAGATTAACACACTTAATACTAATGATGAGATGAGAAATCATCTATTGACATATGATGTCCTCATACTAGAATCCAGCTTCCATGACGTATGAGTTGAATGAAATGGAACTTTATACTGAGCACCGATAGACTAGATATGAGCGGGGATGCCTTCCTTAGGGAAGGGTGGAGGTTCACATAACTCTAATGTGATGAGACTTTCTGGAATGTTGGGTATGGGTCCCCTTATATCTCCTAGTCTTTGAACCTATACTGCCAATATATGGATCTAGCAGTGTTAAATACCCTATATATGCTAGCATTTGTTGGGTCACTTTGGCCGGAGATTCCACCTCTTTTCGGTGTGGGGTAGACACTGGATTTCATGACGCTCACATGATCTATGTCGGTTTAAGTTAAAGTTCCTAATGAATGTATGAATGTGGCCAGTCTTAACTAATGCACATAATGAAATGAATGGTACCAAAGGTGTTAGGGCCAGATGATCAAGAGGTGAGTTAGACTCAAGCAATGACATTAGGTCATTCTTAGTCATTGGACAATAAACCCGATGAAAGTCTTAAACTACATCCTAGGATAGTTGGTGTTTGCACTAGCCTATGAACGAAATGAAATAAAGTACGTATGAATGAATAAAATCAGACTCTCTGTTTGCTAATGAAGACTCCCTATTTGAGCAACCATATGTTTAGACCTCATTTTTGAGAAGTCTTAATGTAAAGTCCATAATTCCAAGGTCTCATGGCATATGATTAAATGATATGAACAACGTTATGTGTTATGTGAATTATGATATGTGCTATGTGTATGAGTTTGTGTGTTGTGTGCAATATATTAAGTATGATGGTGCATGTTAATCTCATGGCATAACTTTACTAATCCAAATTTTACCTAATTACAAATTCGAAAGTTCACCCACTCTCCTAATCTCAATTTGGCAAGTGCACTGACTTGGCCTGCTATAATCATGCTGCTAGGAAAGAGCTATTCTTACTCATGAATTTTCTTTGGTGTGTGCTTGCATATACTGATACTTAGTACAAGTTTGTACTAACCCTATACAACTATAATTTTTTGGTGCAGGCACCGGTGGATGATAGAGCTACAAGGATCAACGTTGCAGCTATCTGGACGTCGAGCATTCATCCAGACTTGGTAGGACCTCATGCTTTCAAGGATGCTTGCCCATTTACATTCTAGATTATTTATAGGATTGAACTAGTGGAGTATGTTATACTAGCGTTTATTTCCCCTTTTTGTTTAGAAATTGTATTGGTGTCATTCTTACAAGTACATCTTTATCATTATAATAAACTGCTTCTTTTATTTGATGATCTCAATGTTAAATGGTTGATGGTGAACAATTATATATGTAATAGAATGTTTAGTAAGTACGTTAGAAAACAAAAATTTTGAAATTTTCCACTAAAATTAACCTAGATGAAGTAACAATGACGTATGTAGGCTTGTCTGTAACCTCTGAGAGGTCAACGACACCGGTCTCTTCTGGGGTCTAGATTTTTGTCGTAACAAATAATATGAACTATTTGTTCAACTTGTTGTTATATCATTAGCCTTCACATGTTTAATTACTTAACTAAAAATCTCTAATTATTTAATATTGGTTGTCACCTAGCTAGCATGTTAAAACAAAATTATGTAGTAACCTTAGTTGCTACTTCTAACCCTCACCTAAATTGCATTAGATATGGCCAGGACTCACATTTCTGGACCTGGGGGATGCCTAACCCCTTTCCCTCGAGGTAATTTGAACCCTTACCCTGATTTCTGGCTCATTGACCTTAGTTAGACTTAGTTAGGTTAGATAGGTGCCCTAACACGCCTTAATTCATTAGGTGACGACTTTTCAAAATTCCAAATCCCAAAAGAGTTGTTTGGTCGTGCACAAAACCCGTTTTCATGAGAAAATAGGGCGCGACAGTATGGCGACTCTGCTTGGGATATTAGGTTTTTGCCATTACATGTTTCATGCTTATTTATGTGGGGTTTACTTTGTTTTGGTTATTTCATTATTTTTAAATGATTACCATGTTTAATTATGATTTTGTTGCCTTATTTTACTGTCTTCTTTCCATTTTCCACCCGTTTCCCTCTTCCTTATTTGTTTATTACCATGTTTCACCTTTTTCCTTTCCCCTTATTTGTTTCCTTACATATTTTACCTTTTTCCTTATTTACATGATTTTTAATTTGTTTATAGCTTAATTTCCTTTACTTATGTGTATTCATTTGTTTATTTATCGCTTTTATAAAACTGCATATGTGTTACCGCTATCAAATCTAAATGCTAAATGTTTACTGCTTTGATCACTGACAATCCACTCATAATCTAAATGCTACATGTTTACTACTTTGATCACTGACAATCCACTCATACTTCTCCCAATTGGGACCCTCTTCCTTTTTTATTTTTGTTCTCGTGATGTTGTGCCTTTGCACCTCTCACAACTACTCCAAATCACCTCAAACACCCAATGTAGAGAGTCGGCATATGTGGGGACGTAAAGGATATTGTTACTACCGTGAAACCATGAGCCTGTCGCATTGAATCCCTTTCAAGTCCGTCTAATGCCAACTTTTAAAAGTCCTAGTTAGGTAATACATGCTGCATAACCCTAGGTGGTTTGACCCTTGGCGTCAATCTACTTAATTAGTAGCCACACTATCGTCTAAAGGGCCCCAACACCCTTTAGACAACTTTCATACTTATGTGTCATTGTGGTCATGATAGTTAAATCAAGCTAAACTATTCCAAAAATGGAGTTTAGAATTTTACTTTAACTTAACTCCAAATTGACAAAATAGGCTTTAATTAATTAATTTGCATCACTTATATGTCGTCTTAGGCCTATCTCTGGCTCAATGAGGCCCCTTGTCTTTAGGGAGTTTATCTTAAAATAATGTATTTTATATAGTAACTTATACATTTCACTTACTTGGGTTTTGCTTTGTTAACTAGAGACTAACATGTTGGTCATGATGTTATAAGGTCCTAAATAGACTTATTATATAGTATTTAGGCAGTGTCTAAGATTTTAGGTGCATTGGAAGTAAAACGTCAAGGGACGACTAAGACGTTCGATGACTAAGTCACTTATGTGTCTCATATGTGGTTCTATGGGCTTATGTGTGATTCATGAGGTTTTAAGGTCGTTGAATGAGTTATTATAGCATATATAGGCAGTATGTCAAGTTTTGTGGAGTTTAAAGCTCAAACGTCCTAGAACATCCATGACGTTCGAAAGTGTTGCTTTGAAACGACCTTATGTACCTAAGCATGTTTCGTTGAGTTTTACGTGTTCGTTTAGGATGAAATTCATATGAGAGGTTATAAACTCGTATATGGTAATTTTTATGTTGGAAACGTTTGTTCAAACATCCCAAAGGACCAACCAAGGGTCTTTGAGTAAGGACCCAAAAGTGATGCGAAGACTGCCCAACACAGCCCAACCAACGGTTGGCAATTAATGCCCAGTGTGTCAGTAGATGCCGATTGGTGGTGTCTCATTGATTGGGAGTTAGTCGTAGGAGAGGATAGGCCAAATACTAGCCTCACTCCCAGATCACGGACCAACAGTACGGTCCGTTGGTCAAGGGACAGGCCATCGATGACCTTTCCGTCTGTGAGGACTGCCATGCATGCATCTTCACTGTTAAGTGAGGGGTGAAAGTGTAATTTTGACCCCACTTCCAAATAGAAGGTTTGCCAGTTCTTAAGAGGTATTTTGGGTATTTTAAGCATGTATATAAGTTTTTCACAATTAGAAGATTTCATTCTTCAAAATCAAAAACCCCAAATCCCTTAGAATTTTCTCTAGGACTCCATTGAAGTCCAAAATAAAGAAAGAGATCAGAGTGACGGATTGAGTGGGGATTATTCATAAAAGTGAATAATTAGATTCATCAGGGAATGGATTTTGATACTTTCTCTTCATCAAGGAGCCCCAATTCTCAAGATGTTTTTCAAAGTTTTCAAGTCGAATTGTCCAATTTCATGTTTCTACCATGGGTTCTTGCATTAATTATTTCCCAACATTGAATAATTATTTGATTGATATTTTATTGATGATTTTAACCTAAATTACCTATGAACCCATGGTTTGAATGAACCCTAGATTTTGACTAAGTTATGGGTTACTTGATATTGACTTAATGATGATGAATTATGGTGTAGATTTCTATGGGCTTTCTGATGATGTAAGAATTGTGTTCAATTGATATCTAGGTTTTATTAAATTGATGAATCTCTATTTAATTGACCTAGTTGCATTGATTATCATAATTTCATTGTTGAATTATTATTCATGGCCATTGGTAAGGGCCTTATGATATTGAATTGGATGATTTAGCATAAAGTTGAGGTGTAGAGGATGTTGTGGTGGTAACATGACCTATTCCCTTTATTTTGATGTTGTTTATACTTCAATTATTTTTTTATTGGTATGGTCCACTAATGGTGGCAGTGTTGTGTGTTTTACTTTCAATTGACGTGGCCTTGTCGGCGTTACTTTATGCAATATGATAATCATGGCATTGTCTGCACTAGTTGAAGTAATGTGGCTATTTGTGTAGTTGATTATGTAAAGTATGGTAATGTATATCTACATTTAAAGCAATGAGAAAGTATATGTGTTCAATTGATGTTATGTAGGTGACCATGTTAAGCTATGACTTTGACCATGTATGTATAGTCTTAGTGTTGAGTCTTGGTTATTCCTACTTTACTATATAATTCTGTGTTGGTCACATTGATGATGTTATGATAGCGTATAGGATGACTTGAAGATGATATGGTTATTTTTATGTGTTTCTAGAATGACATATATTATGAGCTAAAGTGAATTATGTGGTGTCTTATCTTGGTTGAATTGTGTCACTTGCTTGATGTATGTATGAATGTGAATATGTGATGTCTTGACTTAGGATGCTAAAGTCTCTTAGTATTGAATGGATGAATGACATGTGACCTTAAATGAAGTTAAGCGGGTTTTTTATGTGAAACCTTATACCTAATTGTAAGATTATGAATGTTGAAGTCTTAAGTCGTAATGGTATACTTCAAAGTAAAGAAATGATGTATTTAAGGTTAATTGTCTGGAAAGGCATCATATTTTATCCATAGGAAAGTCATCATGAGCTTTTTGTTGCCATTAGAAGGTATCCTTAAGTGGACCTCTTTGGTAGGGTAAATGTTATAGGGTTATGAACTTGTTATGGAACCCTTTTATGTGAACCTTAAGTATGTATTACTCTATGAGAACAAAGGCTAGCACCGAGTGAGTATGGTAAGGGAAGTTGTTCTAGTTAAGAATGAGACTATATTACAAAGCATGCCTTTCATATTCCTTAACCATGTGCGAACATGGGATGTGCCTAAATTCTACTCTTGGCAAGTAGAACACCCTCATCGGAGTAGGTTAGAACTTCAGATTCCATGTCTTCCTACCATGGTCTATGTTGGTTATTGCCTATTGTCATCATATGGGATACTTACTAGCATTAAGGAAGTTCTATGAAGTTTAGATGGTGGTATGGGACGCTATCTAGACATTGCACAATAGTCTTTGAAGGTGTTAGTTAGAGTCTCTAGGTCTTGTCCAAGACCATTAATTGAATGTCATTTATGTATTGAATGTATCCTAAATGAACTAATGAATGTAATGACTTAATTTAAGTAAGAAATTATGTTAATGGAATAAGTACTTATCTAGAGTAGTTAGGGGTTGTCTAGTTAAGGTGTGAAGGAGCCATAAGAATGGTAACTTCGTATCTTACCTATATGAGTCTTAAGAATGACTCTAGTTAGGGAAGATGTTGCTTATGTGGACATGATCCAAACTTAGGAAGTCTTATGTATTATTTAGGTAGTCTTGAAGAGGTCAATAATGGACATTATCTTTTTGATCTAATTAAGTAAGTCTTTTGATAGCCTTTGATGAGGTGATGTCATATTATCTATGTGTCAGTACTTCGATGTCTTGTAAATGTGTATTTGACTTATTATAAGTGTTATTAAGTGTCATTTAGGTATGCTTAGGGAGATTGTATGGGTGGTCTCTATTTGTGTTGCTTAAGTGGGTCTTAGATAGCTTTTAGTGAGAAGAATACACATTAAAAAGTGTTTAGAAGGAAGGAGGAGCACTTCACCATATAGTGAAAGTAGCTTAATGAAAAGTGAGCTAAAAAATGTGAATATTTGTTAAATGTTATCTTATGTGCATCTGAGTTGTGAAATGTTGTTCTTATGATTATAATATGATTTTTAAATTAAAAGATGGATATTTCTAAAAAAATGTCCATTTTCATGGGTTTTTATGCATTATGTCATACTTAGTACATGTGGTTGTTCTAATCCATGCTTTTATCTATCTCTATTGTTCTTGGCAGGTGAAGAGATTTTGGGAAGTGAAGACTTGGACCCGAGCATCGTTAAAGAGAAGTTGAAGTATGTCCTCATTTGACTCGAGGGCATATATGTCTTTTATGTTTTCTATTAGAAGTATTGTAATAGACTAAGTATTTCTATATTAGTATTGTGTATGGGTCGTGTCCCAAGTATTCTTGTCTCTTAAGATTGATGAGGTTGAAAGTTAGTATTTCCTATACCTTTATATAAAAGAGATTTTTCAAGACTATGATATGTTTTGTAAAAAATTTTAATTCGGCACTACTTTTAAATATGTTTATGCGATGAATGATATGAAAAGGCTTGTAGAAGACCTCCGAGAGGTCAAGTACACCGGTTGCAATCTAGATTGCCCCTAACTTCTAGGGTGTGTTTTTGGGATGTGACAAGATTGGTATCAGAGCATAGGTTTCAAAAGTAGTATTAGGAATCAAAAAGTCTCATCAAGTCACGTCTAGTACATTCTTGACCGTTGGTGTGAGCTGCGACACATCTATGGGCGAGAGGCTATAGGATGATAGAGTTTCCCTCCATTTCTACTCCTATGTCATGCCGTAGAGTAAAATTTATGAGTACTCTTTTCTTATGGTTTTCGTTGTGTTTCTAGGAAGATGAATACGAGGAAGGTAAGAGAGTTGAAGAGATTGAGGTGCAACAGCAGATTCCTCCTCAAGTTGACGAAGTTGAGCAAGTTCCCCAAGGTGATCAAGTCCCTAATGTGGGAGGAGGTGATGAGCCCTCGGAGTTGAGTAATAGGAATATTTGTAAGACCTAAAATTGACTTAGATGAATATAGAGCCTAACATGGTTGTCATGATGGTCTAAGGTCCTAAAATGTTTTATAATGTGGGTTTGAGGCAGTGTTTAAGAGTTTAGGTGCATTGGAAGTCAAACATCAAGGGACGACTAAGACGTTCGATGACTAAGTGACCTATGTGCCTCATATATTTTTTTTGTTTCATGAGGTTATAAGGTCCTTAAAAGAGTTATTATACTATATATAGTTAGTGTATCAAGTTTCGTGAAATTTGGAGGTCAAACGTCCAAGAACGTTCATGACGTTCGAAAGGCTTGCCTTGAAATGACCTTGTGAGTCTATGTATGTTTTTTCAAGTTTTATGTGTTCGTTTTGGATGAAACTCATGTGGTAGGTTATAAAATCATATGCAAACATATTTGGGTTGGAAATGTCCTGGTACGACTTCACGTAGGACCTAAAAGGGCCCCTAAAGGAGGACCCCAACTTGGATCTCAACACTGCCAGGCAGTGCCAATCGACGACCCAACCGATGGCTAGTCGACCAGGCGATGGCCCGTACTTGGGTGGCGTCGATGGATCCTAATGTATGGAAGGTCAGAGAGCAGCAGGAGTAACCACCAGACTACATCGATGGGGTGTTGGTCTCACTCACGGACCGTCGATGGTGTTGTGAGTTGCTGCCAGTTTCTTTTAAGTTGAGGGGTGAACTTGTAAATTAACACCTAGTCTTATAAAGTGTGAGGACAGTTGTTTTGTTTTTATGGGTATTTTAAGAGTAAAGTCATTAAACTCTCATTATAACCCTAACACCTAAATCAAAACATATTCCCTCCAAAAGTTCCACAAAAACCTCTATGAGAATTCAAGCTGAAGATGAAGCTTGAAGATGGTTCTTCAATGTAGTTTCTTCATCAATTATCATTGGGTAATAAAGTATGGGATTTCTTCATATAATGCCTTTTATCACCTTAGATCCAATTTCAAAGATGATTTTCAAAGATTTCAAAAAGATGAAAAGTCAAATTTCAACTCTAAGTCTTGGGTTCTTGCATAAAGGTTTTCAAACATTAAGATATGATGTTATTGATGTTTAATTGATATTTTCCAATAAAATTCTCCATGAACCCTTGACATTCACAAATCTCTCAATTTTACTAAAATATGGGTTATGTGATCATGCTTTGATAGTGATGAATTCATGTGTAGATTGTTATGGGCTTTTTATTCATGTATAGATTATGGTTAATCGTTTTATACTCTGTTTCAAATTGATCAATTGAGTATTGAATATACTTAGATCTTTTGACTATTAAGCCTATTGAATTGATTTGACTTAATTCTTATTATTATAATGTAGTTTTTCTATGTGCTAATGTAAAAAGTGAGGATTGTATACAATTGATGTCTAATTGTTCTTATATTGATAAATCTATATTGAATTGACTTAGATTCATTGAGCATTATGGTTTATCTGTTGAATTGTTTGTTATGGCCATGGGTAAGGGCCTTATGATATCGAATTGGACGATTTAGCCTTGAAATCAAAGTGGTAAGATGGAGTGGGGGTATGCTGCCTTAATTCCTTTATTTTGATGTTAATTAGACTTCAATTATGTTGTGATTGGTATGGTCCACTTATGGTGGCGGTTCTATGTGAATTGATGTGGCCTTGTTGGCGTTACTTTATACAATATGATGATCATGTCCTTGTCGGCAATACTTGAAGTACTATGATGATTTGTGTAGTTGATTTATGTGAAGTATGAACATATCTATATATATGTGAAGGAATGTGAAAGTATGTGTTTTTTCTATGTATGTTAGGAAATCATGTAGACTATGACTATGTTCTTATACGTGTAGTCTTAGATGTTGATACATGATGTTTCCTACTTGACTATATAAGTTAGGATGGTCATACTGATGACGTTGTAGTAATGTATAAGGTGACATAAAGATGATAAGGGTCATCCTAAGTGCTTTAAAGAATGATATGCTATGTGTGACAAGGTGAAAGAATGTAGTGTATTGTTTGGTAGACTTATGGCCCTTACTTGATATATGTATGAATGTTATGAGATTATGATATGTATTGACTAGGTAGGCATAGTGAATCATTTTCATGTATGAATGAATGATATGTGAGACCTTAGACGATATTAAGAAGGTCGTGTATGTGGTAAAGGTTATGTTATAAATGTTGAAGTTGAGAGTCGTAATGGTATCCTATATGTAAGGAATGGTAGACTTAGGGTTGATTGGCTGGAACAACATCATATCATCCTTAGGAAAGTCATAATGAGCTATCTTATTCTCCATTGAAAGGTAGCCCTAGTGGACCTCTTTGGTAGGGTGAATTTAATTGGGTTATGAACTAGATAAGGAACCCTATTCATATAATCTTTTAATGTCAATTACTCTATGAGAACCAAGGCTAGCACCAAGTGATTATGTTATGGGAAGTAGCTCTACTTGAGAATGAGACTAGAGTACAATATACCTCTACTTGAGAATGAGACTAGAGTTCATAAAATCCCTTCATATTCCTTAACCATGTGCCTACATGGCATGTGTCTTAATTCTACCCTTGGCAAGTAGAACACCCTCATCAGAGTAGGTTAGAACTCTGGATTCCATATCTAGATATAATGGTCTATGTCGGTTATTTCCTATTCTCATAAAATGGGATAGCTAGCATTAGAGAAGTTCTATGAAGATTAGGTGGTGGTATGGGATGCTATATAGACAATGCACAATAGGCTTTGAAAGTGTTAGTGAGAGTCCCTAGGTCTTGTCCAAGACCATTACTTGAATTTCCTTTATGTGATGGATGAGTCTTAAATGAACTAATGAATGTAATGACTTAATCTAAGAAAGTATGTTAAATAAAGTAGTACTTATATAGAGTAATTAAGGGTTGTCTAGTTAAGGTGTGAAGGGGGCATAGGAATGGTTATTTCTTATCTTACCTAGATAAGTCTTAATAAAGACTCTAGTTAGGGAAGTTGGTTGATTATGTGGATATGATCTAAGCCTTAGGTAGTCTTAAGATATACTTAGGAAATCTTGAAGAGGTCAATCATGGAGGTTATCTTCTTGATTTACTTAAGTAAGTCTTTTGATAGCCTTTGGAAGGAGAATTTCATATCATCAACGTGTTGATGTATTATGTGAGTATGATTCTATACTAAGAAATCTATAGTATATCTTGATTGTTTGTGTATGTGTTGTATGGGCAGTCGCTTCACAACTAACTCAAGTGAGACATTGAAGCACCATTGGTAGGAGAATCTCATGTTCTTATGTTGGTGTCTTGTAAGTGTGTATGTGACTCATTATAAGTAATCTTGAGGATCATTTAGGCATGCTTACGGAGGTTGTATGGGCGGTCTCTTTTTGTGTTGCTTAAGTGAGTCTTAGGATAGATTTAAGTGGGATAATTACATACTAGAACATGTCTGTAATGAAGTGAAGGTAACAGTGAATTGAGTTCACTGTACAATGAAGTGAATTCACTGTAATGTTTCCAAAAATGTGACTTTTTGCTTAAATAATTTCTTATGTGTTTGTAAGTTGTTAAATGTTGTTCTTATGCTTATAGTATGATGTTTTAATCGAAATTCATGAAAAGCATGTTATTTACTAAATCTCCCTTTTTCATGGTTTTTGCATGGCTTCCATACTTAGTACATCTATTGTGCTAACCCCTTCTTTTCCTTTTTTTTGACTAAAGTGTAGGGAATTGGAAGTCATAACATACCATGGAGGGTTGATGGGTTTCTAAGGCTTGAATATGAAGTATTGTTGAGTCCTTATCGATTCATAGACAATATCCACATGTCCCTTATGTCATAGACTTTATTTTCTTGTCTTGTATAGGATTAGTACCAAGTGTTGTATACTCTAAAGTTTAGATGGTTCAAGTAGATGTTGTAAAGATTTAATGCTTTAAATGAAAGTTTTATACTTGTGTAATGTTTATGAAAGAGCTCTTCGTGTGTGAAGAAAGTTTTAAATTCTTACTAATTTTAGAATGTTTATTATTCAATAAATGATACGAGAGGCTTAGATGAGACTTCTTGAAGTCTCATTTGCTGTGTGACAACACAAGCATGCTCTAACTTCTAGGGTGTATTTGTGGGTCATGACAATATTAGAGAGGTTTTGCTTTCTTTAGCCTGAGCCATGACTACTCAAGTGAATTTGAGTATTGTGCCTTGGGTAAGTGTTGTGAAGAGCACTATGAGGTTGAGAGACTTTGTGAGGATGAATCCTCCTATCTTTCTTCGCTCTAAGGTTGGAGAGGATCCCCAAGAGTTTCTAGGTGGAGTTTACAAGGTGTTGAGTGCTATGGTATTTACATTTAGGGAGAAGGCGGATTTGGCTTCGTACCAATTGAAAGATGTTTCTCAAATATTGTACACTCAATTGAAGGATAATAAGCCAGAGGAATCGGGTCCTATTGAGATGGAGGAATTTAAAGAAACTTTTCTTGGTAAATACTTTCCCCATGAGAAGAGGGACGTTAAGGTGGAGGAGTTTATCAATCTCAAGAAAGTCAACATTAGTGTTGAGGAATACTCTTTGAAGTTCTCAATGTTATCTAGATATGACCCTTCCCTTGTATCGAATACAAGGGATGAAACGAGTAAATTTTTAATGGGTGTAACCGACTTAGTGAGGGAGGAATGTTGTACCGCTATTCTACAGTATGATATGACCCTAGCTAGAGTCATGGTGTATGCACAATCAATTGAAGAGTCTACACTTAGAAGGATGGCTAGAAGTTTGAAAAGGAGTGGTGGTAGTGACTAATAGCAAACTAGGTTGAAGTAGAGGGCTCAAACTCAAGAATAACCTAAGAGTGTTAAGGTTAAATTTGAGAAATGAGGTGGTTTTCATAATGTCAAACGTAAAGGGACGACCAAGACGTTCGACGACTAAGTCACCTATGTGCCTCATATGTGGTTCTATGCGTTTATCTATTATTCATAAGGTTTTAAGGTCTTTAAATGAGTGATTGTATCATATATAGTCAGTATGTCAAGTTTCATGGAGTTTGGAGTTCAAACGTCCATGACGTTAGAAAGTGTTGCCTTTAAAACGACCTTGTGTGTCTAAGCATGTTTCATCGAGTTTTACGTGTTCGTTTTGGATGAAATTCATGTTAGAAGTGATAAAATTATATATGTTCATTTTTGGGATGGAAACGTCTAGTAAAACATCCCCAAGGACCAACCAAGGGTCCTTGATAAAGGACCCAAAAGTGATGCCAAGATTGCCCAAGACAACCCAACCAACGGTTGGCAATCGACGCTCAGTGGGTCAGTCGACGCCCCGTTGGTGGTGGCTCATCGATTGGGAGTTAGTAGTGGATGAGTAGAGGCCAAAGACAGACACACTCCCAGACCACGGACCAACAATATGGTTCATTAGTCAAGGGACGGGCCGTCGATGGCCCTTTCGTCTGTGAGGACTACCCTACGTGCAACTTCAATGTTAAGTGAAGGGTGAAAGTGTATTTCACCCCCACTTCAAAATATAAGTTTTGGACGTTCTTAAGGGATATTTTGGGTATTTTTAACATGTATATAAGTGTTTAACACTTAGAAGATTTCATTCTTCCAAATCAAAAACCCCAAATCCCTTAGAATTCTCTCTAGGACTACATCGAAATCCAAAATCAAGGAAGAGAGAGTGGAGATTATTCATAAAAGGGAAAAATTATATTCATAAAGGTATGGATTTTGATTCTTGAAACTCTCTTCATCAAGGAGCCCCAATTCTCAAGATGTTCTCTAAAGTTTTCAAGTTGAATTGTCCAATTTCATGATTCCACCATAGGTTCTTGCATTAATGATTTCTAAACATTGAATAATTATTAAATTGATCATTTACTTATGATTTTAACCAACCTATGAACCCGTGAATTTAATGAACCCAAGATTTTGACTAAGTTATTGGTTACTTGATATTGACTTAATGTTGATGAATTATGGTGTAGATTTCTATTGGCTTTCTAATGATGAAAGAATTTTGTTCAATAAATATCTAGGTTGTATTAAATTAATGAATCTTTATTTAATTGACCTAGTTTCATTGATTATCATAATTTATTTGTTGAATTATTATTCATAGACATTGGTAAGGGCCTTATGGTATTGAATTGGATGATTTAGCATCAAGTTGAGGTGTTGAGGATGTTGTAGTGGTAAGCTTCCCTAGTCCCTTTATTTTGATGTTTCTTATACTTCAATTATGTTGTTATTGATATGGTCCACTCATGGTAGCGGTGTTATGTGTTTTACTTGCAATTGATGTGGCCTTGTCAGCTTTGCTTTATGCAATATGATGATTATGGCCTTTTCGGCACTACTAGAAGTAATATGTCTATTTGTGTAGTTGACTATTTGAAGTTTGATAATATCTATCTACATGTTAAGAAATTAGAAAGTATATGTTCTCAATTTATGTTATGTAGGTGGTCATGTTAAGATATGACTTTGACAATCACGACAGAAGTCTAGAACCCAGACGAAATCGGCGTCGTTGACCTCTCAGAGGTCGCTGACAAGCCTACTTACATCATTCTTACTTTGTCTAGGTTAGTTTTAAAGGAAAATTTGAAACTTTTTGTTTCTTGACATACATACTAAACATTCAATTAGATTCATAATTGTTCACCATCAATCATCTAACATTAAGATCATTAAATGAAAGAAATAGTTTAATATAGCATTAAATGTATACTTGCCAAAATGGCACCAATACAATGTCCGAACAAAAGCGGAAAGAAACTCTAATGGAACATATTCCCCTAGCTCAATAATATAACTAAGTTATAATATAATGGGAGAGTATCCTCGAAAATATTAGGTCATACCATGTTCGGATGAATACTCCATGTCCAGATAGTTTCCGCGTCAAACTGTAGCTCTAGCGTCCACCTGTGCCTGCACCTAAAATTATAGAGTTATATAGGGTTAGTACAAACTTGTATTAAGTATATGTATATGCAAGCACACACCAAGGACATGCATGAGTAAGAAATAGCTCTTTCCTAACAACATGATTATGGAAAGTCAAGTCAGTGGACTTGCAAAATTAAGATTAGGAATGTTAGTGAGCTTTCCAAATTTAGATTAGGAAAGTGAGTGAGCTTTCCAAATTTAGATTAGGAAATTTATGCCATGAGAGTAACATTTATCATTATACTTAACATTTTTCACACAGCACACCACAGCATACACATAGCACATGTCATAATTCATATAACACATAACGTTTATCATTCATTTGTATGTGATGAGACCTTAGAATCATGAACTTGACATTAAGACTTCCCAAAAATGAGAGCTCAACATATGGGATCTCAACTAGGGAGTCTTATTTAGCAAACACAGAGTCTGCTTCATTCATTCGTACGTACTTCGTTTCATTCATGGGCCAGTGAAAACACCAGCTATACTTAGGATGTAGTTAAAGACTTTCATCGGGTTCGTTGGACAATGACCAAGAATGACCTAATGTCATTACTTTAATCTAACTCACCTCTTGATTATCATATCCTAACACCTTTGGTATCATTCTTTTCATTATGTGCATCATTTGAGGCTGGCCTCATTCATTCATTGGGAACTTTAACTTTAACCGACATAGATCATGTGAGCATCATGAAACTCTAAAACTAAAAGAGGTGGAATCACTGTCCAAAGTGACCAAAAACATTCTAGCGTACATGGGAATTGAAACCCGCCAGATCCATATATTGGCAGTATAGGTTCGAAGACAAGGAGATATAAGGAGACTTATACCCGACATGCCGGACAGTCTTATCTCATGAGAGTTGCGTGAACCTACGCCCTTCCTTTAATCATAGATCAATAGATGATTTCTCATGTCATAATTAGTATTAAGTGTGTTAATCTCAATACTTTCATTAGAGTGTTCATAGAGACTGGTGTCTTCATTAACTTTGCACTCTCATAGGTGAGTACGTTTTGGTAACACTTACTTAGGCTTATTTGAGATTGATCTCATCTTTTACATTAGCCTCATATCATGTTGTCACCACATTCATTAACATTAGCACATTTGCTCTTTATAATTACTCACCCCATTTTACGTGAATGTTCATTTCATCATATGCAATGCACTTGGCCATTTAGTGTGTACAATACACACCCTTACTGAACCCTTCCAGGGTTTCATCATTTCATAATCAATTTCATCATTTCTTTGTCCATTTCATCATTTCATTGTTCATTTCATCATATGCCAATGCACTTGGACATTTAGTGTGTTTCACACTCTTACTTAATCCTTCTAGGGTTTCATTATTTCATTGTTCATTTCATCATTTCTTTGAATATTTCATCATTTCATTGCGTACATCTTAGGTTCACTTATTTTTAGACGTATTCTAGACTTATGGATCTATAGATACAATCCATGAGGCTTCATTCATAGTTCATTTAAGTGACTTATATCTTCCTAAGAATATGTAGTACAATACTTATGCATCTTGTATGTATGCCAAGATCTCGGTTTCGATCTAAGTAGGCAGCATTATTCTTAAACATTTAACTCACGTATGACTTACGTATCAATACGGGATTTGGTCAGGGGAACCCGGTTTTCAAATCTCTTGAACAACACATACATTTTATTTGTTTATTTTGGTTTGATCCGTACGGCTTGGGGACCCAAGTTCAAACCCCAATGCCTTCATTTTATTTTTCCCTTAAATTCTCTCTTCATTTTTCGCTTAATGGAACTTAAAGGATGTGGGATCGAACCCCCACAAGCTCATTTACTTTTTATTTTCATTTCCTTTAAATTAATTTCCTTTGGCCGAGGGGTTGTGGGTTCGACCCCCACAACCCCTCTTTAATTTCTTTTAATTTTTCTCCTTAAATTTTCCTAGGAGGTCGTGGGTTTGATTCCCACGCCTCACATCTCTTTTCTTTCATTTCCTTTGACTCTCCTTCACTGCCTAAAGGTCGTGGGTTTGATTCCCATGCTTCACATTTCTTTTCTTTCATTTTTCATTACTCTCCATCACTGCCTAGAGGTCGTGGGTTCGATTCCCATGCCTCACATTTATTTTGTTTTCGTTTACTCTTCCTTAAATCTGATTGAGAGTTGGTGGGTTCGAATCCCACTCTTCTCTTTTCTTTTCTTTCTTTTAAGTTACATTTTCCAACCAATACCATGGTTCGAATCCCCTTCACCACATTTTTTTTACTTATTTATTTTCATGGTTTTTAACATGGTGAGATCACAGGATTAATCCTCCATGACCTCACTTTCTACATTTTTTTCAACATTTTGAACCCTCTTTGCTGACTGGAAATCATCACTAGAAGCTGGAAATTTTCTTTTAATTTTTCAACATCCTTTTATCAAGTTACACCTTAGTTCTTAGGGGAATTTCATAGTGCATTTAGAACATTTTAGGTGTGTTTTCGTGGATTCGTTTAGTTAGGAGATTATCCCTTAAATCAGCCACATTTTAACTCATATGAACATCACATTTACATCAACATGTGTACAACAACTATCATGCCATTTCAAGTCCTAAACCATGAACAATAACCACGGCAACACACACATACACACGTAGTTATATTTTCGGAAACATCAACATAAGTCACATAATTCCAAACATACATATAAACGCAGAATCATCACGAAAACACATTTCATCCCTAGTTTTCTACAAACAAACATAACCAACCTATGATTCAATGGGAGCTAGTGAAAGGGATATGCAACACGGAACAATCCTAGTTTTCGGAATGAATATTTTGAACCTTAAGGGGTTTCTTGGGAAAGGGAACAATAGAGAATAAAACCCATACCTTTTTGACGTTAAACCATCAACTTTATGGCCAAAAACATAACCCAAGGTCACGTCCAAATCCCCTCAAAGTCAACACCAACTCGACGGACAAACTTCTCTTTGCCTACGTGATTGATTTTGTTTGTTTTCTGATATTTTTGTTTTGAGTTCTTCAAGTGTGAAGAAATTTGGTTTACCTGCTATTTTTTGAAGTTATTTGGCAGAGAGAATCGTGAGTGAGAGTGATAGAGACGTGAGAGAGAGAGATGAGCATGGGAGAGAAGAGTTTTCTTAGGCTTAGGAGTCTAGTTTAGGACTTGCTCAAATAAGGTTTTATTTAATTATTAAAAATATGATTTCCTTTCATTTTAAATCAGCTAATAAATAATAAATAAAAATTACTTACATTATTTTACCAACTTAGATTAAAAACAATTTAATTCATTGCTTCCACGTAGGTTAGAACCCGGGTGGAGCAAGACTTCACTTCAAGAGCCCAATTTCGGCCCTTTCTACCCAAAATGCCGCTCCACCTTATTAATTAAATAGTTAATTATATATTTAGTTTAATTTCGATACTATGCTTACCCTGAAAAAAAGACTATTTTACCCCTAGACCCTCCAAACCTAAGATTTTCTTTGTTTAAGTCCGGTTTAGAATCCTTTAAGTAAATCTTCTTATTCGAGAGGTCGACATGGTTGTACCCAACCTTTCATAGCTCAAATAACTCCCCAAGTTAGTTATCTTGGATGTAGCAAGGGTTCCGAGGTATGGTTCTATGTGATCAATCCGTATGAACCCAGTATAATCATTGGCATTGTAAACACATTAAGCATTACTTAGCATATCTATTTTTAGGGTTGTTACATTACCCCCCCCCCTTAGGATCATTCGTCTCCGAATGACACTACTCTTTACTAACAATAAGTAAGTCATCTATAGAATGTATGCCTACATAAGTAATTCAAAACTCCACATTGGTGAATATATGATTCTGATATTATCATGATGGTGCACATTCTTTAAATCTACTAGTAGCTTCACATTAATAGACTAAGGAACTCTTTCCTAAACTAGTATCATCAAAACATACAACATAAGTAAACGTGTAAGTCATACATATCAACACCTAACATGATGACTCAAACATATTAACCTCATACTAGTGTATAAACACTATACACAGTCAAATACATGAAAGACCGATTAAGGCTACGCACAAGAGACTTCATCATGGGTGTCTTCCCATGCACTCCTAGACTTGTGTGCAAAGAATCGTTGACTCCTTGGAGCCTCTTCACTTCTACCATTAGGTTGAAATCTCTCGTTCCCTTGTTCTAGACTTCTCCTATTCGGACAATCCTTCATCATGTGACCTGGTTTGCCATAACTGTAACAAGTGGTAGAGTCCATCATACATCTTTTCTCCTGTAGTATGCCACACTTCCTAAAAGGTGGCCTCTCTTGGGCTGTAAAGTCTTACAAACCTCATTGAGTAATCCCTGACTCGCATCGAGCCCTGCTTAAGGTTGATAAATTCCTCAACCTTAGCCTCCTTCATTTATCTGGGAAAGAACCACCCTAGAAAAGCCATCTTGAAAAGATCCCAAGTAATAGTACCCCCTCATAAGGCTCTGCTATCCTGCCACACCTTATACCAATATTGAGCTACATCTTTTAGTTGGTAGGATGCCACCTCTGACGTCTCCACAGCAATCAAACCCAATAGTGCGAGCTTGTAAAGTGCTAGCTTGGGCCATCTGTACCAAAGTTGTCCTTACTTCATCTGTCAACCCAGCTGGGCTAACATGTATGTCTATTCTAGCAGCTGGAGCCTGGGAAGAACCTAAATTACTCCAGGAGTTGTTCCTCCAATCTCTCCTCCTTATTTTCTCTTTGTATTCATCTTTTGGAAACTTTAATATTTTATTTAAGATACGCTCTTAACACCAACAAATCCGACATTATATAAGGCACGATAAGATTAGAAGAAGGGAAATTTTCTTACACATCATGTAGTATCTAATCCAAGATAGTGATGCACTTCACTACCATGACTTAGAAACTACTCAATGTGGTTGATGTGAACTTATTTTTCTCGAAGTTTTACCTGGTGCTCTGATACCAACTTTGTCACGACAGGAGTCTAGACCCTAGACGAGATGGGCGTCGTTGACCTCTCAGAGGTCACAGACAAGCCTACTTACGTCATTCTTACTTCTTCTAGGTTGATTTTAGCGGAAAATTTGAAACTTTTTGTTTCTTAACATACATACTAAACATTCTATTAGATTCATAATCATTCACCATCAATCATCTAACATTAAGATCATCAAAAGAAAGAAATAGTTTAATATAGCATTAAATGAATACTTGCCAAAATGGCACCAGTAAAATGTCTGAACAAAAGCGAAAACAAAAGCTAGTAGAACATACTCCCCTAGCTCAATCCTATAATTAAGCTAGAATAAAATGGGCAAGTATCCTCGAAAGCATAAGGTCCTACCAAGTTCGGATGAATGCTCCACGTTCGGATAGTTTCAGCGTCAACTTGTAGCTCTAGCGTCCACCTGTGCTTGCACCTAAAATTGTAGAGTTGTATAGGGTTAGTACACACTTGTACTAAGTATGGGTATATGCAAGCACACACCAACGACATGCATGAGTAAGAATAGATCTTTCCTAACAACATGATTATGGAAAGTCAAATCAGTGGACTTCTCAAATTGGGATTAGGAAAGTTAGTGATATTTCCTAATTTTGATTAGGAAAGGGAGTGAGCTTTCGAAATTTGGATCAGGAAAGTTATGCCATGAGAGTAACATGCATCATCAAACTTAACATTTTGCACACAACATCGTATGCATAGCACATATCATAATTCATATAACACATAACGTTGTTCAAATCATTCATTCATATGCCACGAGAACTTGAAATCATGGACGTAACATTAAGACTTACCAAAAATGAGGGCTCAACATATGGGACCTCAACTAGGGAGTCTGCTTTAGCAAACACAGAGTCTGTTTTATTCATTCGTACGTACTTCATTTCATTTCATTCATGGGCCAGTGTAAACACCAGCTATACCTAGGATTTAGTTTAAGACTTTCATCGGGTTCGTTGTGCAATGACCAAGAATGACCTAATGTCATTACATGAATATAACTCACATCTTGATTATCCTATCCTAACAACTTTGGTATCATTCATTTCATTATGTGCATCATTTGAGGCTGGCCTCATTCATTCATTAGGAACTTTAACTTTAACCAACATTGATCATGTGAGCATCATGAAATCCAGTGTCATGAAACCCCACACTGAAAATAGGTGGAATCACCGGCCAAAGTGACCCAAAACATTCTAGCATACATGGGAAATGAACCTGCCAGATCCCTATATAGGCAGTATAGGTTCGAAGACAAGGAGATATAAGGAGACTCATACCCGTCATGCTAGACAGTCTCATCTCATGAGAGTTACGTGAACCTCCGCCCTTCCCGAAACAAGGCATCACCGCTCATAGCTAATCTATCGGTGCTCAGTATGAAGTTCCATTACATTCAACTCATATGTCATGGAATTTGGCTTCTAGTATGAGGACATCATAGCTCAATAGATGATTTCCCATGTCATCATTAGTATTAAGTGTGTTAATCTCAATACTTTCATTAGAGTGTTCATAGAGACTGGTATCTTGATTAACTTTACACTCTCATAGGTGAATACGTTTTGGTAACATTTACTTAGGCTCATTTGAGATTTCTCTCATCTTTTACATTAGCCTCATATCATGTTGTCACCACATTCATTAACATTAGCACATTTTCTCATCGTAATTACTCACCCCATTTTACGTGAATGTTCATTTAATCATATGCCAATGCACTTGGCCATTTAGTGTGTTTCACACCCTTACTTAACCCTTCTAGGGTTTCATCATTTCATTGTCAATTTCATCATTTCTTTGTTCATTTCATTATTTCATTGTTTATTTCATAATATGTCAATGCACTTGGCCATTTAGTGTGTTTCACCTTCTTACTTTACCCCTCTAGGGTTTTATCATTTCATTGTTCATTTCATCATTTATTTGTTCATTTCATTGCATAAATCTTAGGTTCACTTATTTTTAGACATATGCTAGACTTATGGGTCTATACATACAAGCCATGAGGCTTCATTCATAGTTTGTTTAGGTGACTCATATCTTCCTAAGAATATGTAGTACAAGACTTATGCATCTTGTATGTATGCCAAGATCTTGATTTTGATCTAAGCAGGCAGCATTATTCTTGAAGATTTAATTCACGTATGACTTATGTATCAATGCGGAATTTGGGCAAGGGAACCCGGTTTCCAAATCTCTTAAACAACACTTACATTTTATTTATTTATTTTGGTTTGATCCATACTGCTTGGGGACCCAAGTTCGAGCCCCAATGCCTTCATTTTATTTTTCCCTTAATTTCTCTCTTCATTTTTCGCTTATTAGAACAATGAGGATGTGGGATGGAACCCCCACAACCTCGTTTACTTTTAATTTCATTGCCTTTAAATTTCTCTCCTTCGGCCGAGGGGTTGTGGGTTCGAACCCCCACAGCCCCTCTTTAATTTCTTTTAATTTTTTTCCTAAAATCTGCCTAGGAGGTCGTGGGTTCGATTCCCACGCCTCACATCTCTTTTCTTTCATTTCCTTTGACTCTCCTTCACTGCCTAGAGGTCGTGGGTTCGATTCGCACGCCTCACATTTCTTTTCTTTCATTTTTCTTTGTTCTCCTTCACTGCCTAGAGATCGTGGGTTCGATTCTCACGCCTCACATTTTTTTTACTCTTCCTTAAATCTGATTGAGACGTGGTGAGTTCAAAACCCACTCCTCTCATTTCATATTTTTTTTTCTGTTATGTTACATTTTCCTTCCAATACCATGGTTCGAATCCCATTCACCACATTTCTTTTTACTTCTTTATTTTCATGGTTTTTAACATGGAGAGGTCACGAGTTCAATCCTCCATGAGCTCACTTGTTTTAATTCATTTTTTTCAACATTTTGAACCCGCTTTGCTGACCGAAATTCATCACTAGAAGCTGGAAATTTTCTTTTAATTTTTCAACATCCTTTCAATCAAGTTACACCTTAGTTCTTAGGGGAATTTCGTAGTGCATTTAGAACGTTTTAGGTATGTTTTCATGGATTCGTTTAGACAAAATATGATCCCTCAAATCAGCCACATTTCAACTCATATGAACATCACATTTACATCAACATGTGTACATGAAATATAAAGAATTATCATGCCATTTCAAGTCCTAAACCATGAAAAATAGCCACGGCAACACACACATAGTTAGATTTTTGGAAACATCAACATAAGTCATCTAATTCCAAACTTACATATAAACACATAATCATCACAAAAACAGGTTTCATCCCTAGTTTTTTACCAGCAAACATAACCAACCTATCATTCAATAGGAACTAGTGACAGGGATATGCAACGGGGAACAATCCTAGTTTTCGAAATGAATATTCTGAACCTTAAGGGATCTTTTGGGAAAGGGACCAAGAGAGAAGAGAACCCATACCTTTTTTACATTGAACCCTAGACTTTATGGCCAAAAACTTCACTCAAGATCACGTCCAAATCCCCTTAAAGTCAACACCAACTCGACGGATAAACTACTCTTTGCCTACGTGATTGATTTCGTTTGTTTTCTTATATTTTCGTCGTAAGTTGTTGAAGTGTGAAGAACTTTGGTTTACCTAATGGTTTTTGAAGTTATTTGGCATAGAGATTCGTGAGTGAGAGTGATAGAGACGTGAGAGAGAGAGATGAGCATGGGAGAGAAGAGTTTTCTTAGGCTTAGGAGTTTACTTTAGGACTTAGTCAAATAAGGTTTTATTTAATTATTAAAAATATGATTTCCTTTTATTTTAAATCAGCTAATAAATAAGAAATAGAAATTACTTACATTAATTTACCAACTTAAATTAAAAACAATTTAATTCATTGCTTCCACGTAGGTTAGAACCCGGGTGGAGCAAGACTTCACTTCAAGAGCCCAATTTTGGCCCTCTCTCCCCAAAACTCCCCTCCACCTTATTAATTAAATTGTTAATTAAATACTTAGGGTAATTACGATACTACTCTTGTCCTAGAAAAAGACCATTTTACCCCTAGACCGTCCAAACCTAAGATTTTAAGTCCGAAAAAGACACGTTCAAGTAAATATTTTTATTCGAGAGCCTTACACAATTGGACCGACCTTTCCTAGATCAACTAATTCTTCAAGTTAGTTGTCTTGGATGTAGCAACGGTTTTGAGGTTTGGTTCTAGCATTACTTAGCATATCCATTTTTAGGGTTTTTACATTGACCCTATGTATATAGTCTTAGGGTTGAGTCTTGGTTATTCCTACATGACTATATAAGTCTATGTTGGTCACATTGATGATGTTGTGATAGTTTATAGGATGACTTGAAGATGATATGCTTATATTTATGTGTTTCTAGAATGACATGTCTTATGAGCTAAAGTGAAGTATGTGGTGTCTTGTCTTGGTTGAATTCTGTCCCTTGCTTGATGTATGTATTAATGAGAATATGTGATGTCTTGACTTAGGATGCTAAAGTCTCTTAGTATTGAATATGTGGATGACATGTGACCTTAAATGAATTTAAGAGGGTTTGTTTATGTGAAACACTGAACCTAGTGTTAACGTTATGAATGTTGAAGTCGTAAGCCATAATGGTATCCTTCAAAGTAAAGGAATGATGGACTTAAGGTTAATTGGATGGAACGGCATCATATTAATCCTTAAGAAAGTCATCATGAGCTTCTTGTTGCCATTGGAAGGTAGCCTTAACAGGACCTCTTTGGTAGGGTAAATGTAATAGGGTTATGAACTTGTTATGGAACCCTTTTATGTGAACCTAGTGTGAATTACTTTATGAGAACGAAGGATAGCACCAAGTGAGTATGGTAAGGGAAGTAGTTCTAGTTAAGAATGAGACTACATTACAAAGTATGCCCTTCATATTCCTTAACCATGTGCCTACATGGGATGTGTCTAAGTTCTACCCTTGGCAAGTAGCACACCCTCATTGGAGTAGGTTAGAACTTCGGATTCCATGTCTTGCTACCATAATCTACGTTAGTTATTGCCTATTCTCATCATGTGGGATACTTACTAGCATTAGAGAAGTTCAATGAAGTTTAGATGGTGGTTGGGACGCTATCTAGACATTGCACAATGGCTTTGAAGGATTTAGTTAGAGTCCCAACGTCTTGTCCAAAACCATTACTTGAATGTCATTTATTTGTTGAATTACTCCTAAATGAACTAATGAATGTAAGGACTTCAGTTTAGTAAGAAAGTTTTTTAATGAATAAGTATTTATCTAGAGTAGTTAAGGGTTGTCTAGTTAAGGTGTGAAGGTGGAATAGGAATGGTCACTTCGTATCTTACCTAGATGAGTCTTAAGAATGACTCTAGCTAGGGAAAATGTTGATTATATGGAAATGATCCAAACTTAGGAAGTCTTAAGGATTATTTAGGTAGTCCTGAAAAGGTCAATCATGGACATTATCTTCTTGAACTACTGAAGTAAGTCTTTTGATAGTCTTTGATGAGGAAATGTCATATTATCTACGTGTTGGTACTTTGATGTCTTGTAAATGTGTATGTGACTTATTATAAGTATTCTTGAGGGTCATTTAGGTATGCTTATGGAGGTTGTATGGGCGGTCTCTTTTTGTGTTACTTAAGTGGGTCTAAAATAGATTTTAGTGAGAAGACTACACGTTAATAAGTGTTTAGAAGGAAGGAGAAGCCCTTCACTATAATAGTGAATTACTTCATTGTACAGTGAAAGTAGCTTATTTTAAAGTGAGCTCGAAAATGTGAATATTTGGCTTAAATGTTATCTTATGTGTTTCTGAGTTGTTAAATGTTGTTCTTATGATTATAATATGGTTTTTAAATGAAAAGATGCATATTTTACTAAATAGTTGTTTTCATGGTTTTTGTGCATTATGTCATACTTAGTACATGTGGTTGTACTAATCCATGCTTTTATCTATATCTATAGTTCTTGGAAGGTGAATAGCTTTTGGGAAGTGAATTATGTCCTTTTTTAACTTGAGGGCGTATATGTATTTTATGTTTTCTATTATAAGTATTGTAATAGACTAAGTATTTCTATATAAGTATTGTGTGTGGGCCGTGTTCAAGTATTCTTTTCTCTTAAGATTGATGAGATTGAGACTTAGTATTTCCTATGACTTTCTATGAAAGATATTTTTAAAGACTATGATATGTTTTGTGAAAAGTTTAAATTCCACACTACTTTTCACTATGTTTATGCGATGAATGATATGTAAGGGCTTGTGCAAGACCTACGAGAGGTCAACTACATCGGTTGCAATCTGAATTGCCCCTAACTTCTAGAGTGTGGTTTCAGGATGTGACAACTTCTCAAAGACAACCAATCTCCATTCAAATACCTCCAAAGAACATCCACTTTTCAAATCAGCCATATCCTCTGCAATATCATGCATATTCTCCTAAACTTCAACATCTTACTCAACACTCGCAGAATCCAGGCATGCAAGTTCCTCGATATGAAACACCTTCCCACCAAATTCCTTGGCATCTTGCACCTCTCATACCATTTCCAATTCTTCCATATCAAATGTCTCCGTACCAAAGGCCTCCTATGCCATATCATCACTTGACCGTATATATACACAAAAACCTCTTCAAGGTTGAGGAGAGACTTGGAAAAACTTACACTCCTCTGACTGAGCCTATAGGGCGACTTTATGAAAATTGAGGATTTCCAGACACATCGCTCCTATCAATGAAATAACGATGAATACGCGTGCATCATGGATCCAACCCTCTAAAGTTTGTGCTTATCATTCATGAATGGAAAGACATACAATAGAAAAATGTCGTGATTTGAAAGACAAGATTCAACAACTGATTGATGCTAAAGTCATACGCGTGGAGGACTTGCAACAAAGAAAGTTCAAATATGAATGTACCAAAGTTTACTTGAACCATTTTCCGAATAAGGCTTGCGACATTTAAGTTCATATTTCCCACATTCAGACACCCATGCTAACATATGGGAAAATAAAGTTGGTCAAATCTACCGTTCAATTGCTGCTCAAGAAAGTTATATTAATATCTCGCTTATGCTTTTTGTAATTTTGAACTACGTTAGAACTGATTCCCATTTAAGAGGGGATACGTAGGCACTTCTATGGGAGTTCATTCTTATCATAATAAAAATTTTCATTTTCCCCTATATTGTGTAACTGGGGAAAAACTTTTAAGAGGGTCTCAAAAGTTCCATCAAAGAGCATCCTCCGTGCAAATATTGATACTATGGTAGAATATTTGAGAGTGTCTAAAAAATTTCCTAGACAAGTATATTTTCTTGCAAACCAAGATTGGAGCAGAAATTTTTGGAGGTTTCTAAAAAATTTACAACAATCAAGCTACAATACATTAGATCAGCATAACAGAAGTTCTTCACTGGGACAGAGAATTTTGAGAGGGCCTTAAAATTTTTGGCTATGTTGAGGGACCTCCTCGTAGATGCCAAAGAGGCATACTGTGTCAAATCATGCATACAGATCAACCTCTCCCTTAAACTAACTATTTTTCTTTTAATGCAGAAATATAGGTACATATACGAAGGCAACTTCAACATCACTTGAAGGTTCAACAAACCACTTTTGAGCCTGACAAATGACACTCCACCCTTCCAACAAAGCAAATGTCCAAGCTACTCCATGCTCTAAATCAATTATTATGCATGTGCCCGAATTACATTGTGCTTGAACTGCATGTGCCCGATATTGCATTACATATGCCCTCAATCAACTATTACGCCAAAAGATTACATCTGCGGGCAACTTCATTATGCCTGAGGATTGTATTTACCTGATAATGCATTGCATATGCCCGAACTGCATTACGCCCGAGGATTGCATCATATCAAAGATTGCATTGTTCCCAAACTGCATGTGCCCTAAAATTACATTGTGCCTGAATACTGCACCTGTTCGAAGATTGCATCATGCCCAAATTGCATGTGCCCGAGGATTTACATGTGCCTGAGAAGTACATTGTGCCTGAAATTGCATGTACCCGAATACATCAATAAAAAGTTACTACTAATTGAAGCCGTAAGATGCTAGAATCACATCAAAACAGATACGCTTTCTTTACTCATTACTTATTCCAAAGGAATCATCTTTCATGGCCAGCGGACTTCATGTCATGGCATATGGATGTATTTTATGCTTTTCATGTTTCTAAGGCATCATCTTCATGGCTTGCAGACATCATATGATGGCCTAAGGATTTAATATTTTTCTATCATGATCCAAAGATTTCATAGTCTAAAAGCTCCATTTTCATGGCTTGCACGCAACATTTTCATGACCTGAGGATATACTATGCATATGATGGCCCTAGACATCATAGCCTAAGACATCATTTTTCATGGTATTAAGGAAAACATTCATGGTCAAAATGGTAAATTGCATCACATTTACATTTACTGCTTTTCTTGAAATATCTGCTCTAATCACTCTATTTAAGTCATATTACAAGTTACAGATGTTCAGATTACAGACAAAATCGATCACCCTTTGAACAGTCGTCTCCATCCTTACAAACAAAGACTCTGTAAAAATTTTGGCTACTCGCATCATCGTCTGATTACTCTGGCTACTATTCAGGCTATTTTGGAGATATAATCAGGTTCAACCTGCTATTGTGACCTATTGTTTCTTCATTTAGGCTTGTCCGCCTTATAGTTATTTTAGGCTTGTCTGCCTTATAGGACATCTAGGCTCGTCCACCTCACTATGCGACATCTAGGCTCATCCGTCTTACAATGGATCATCTAGGCTCGTCCACCTTGAAGGACATTTAAGCTCTTCCATCTTACAATAGGAAGTTTAGGTCGCCAGCCTTACAATACAACACTTAGGCTCTTCTGCCTTATAATATGACAGTTAGGCTCTTCCGCCTTACAATAGGATGTTTAGGCTCATCTTCCTTATAATAAGACATTTAGGCTCTTCCGCCTTACAATAGGATGTTTAGATCATTGGCCTTACAATACGACATTTAGGCTCGTCTGCCTTATAATATGATATTTAGGCTCTTCCTCCTTACAATATGATGTTTAGGCTCGTCCGCCTTACAATAGGATATTTAATCTTCTGTCTTACAACAGAATGTATAGGTCCATCCACCTTACAATTAGACATTTTCCTTTACATTATTATATCTCCATACTATTAGACCTATTTGAGGTTGACTTTAACCTTCGGAGATGGGTTGCAATTCTTCAACAAGTTAAGACAGTCTATCAAGGCATCTCAAAGCAGATACACTTCTTATCACCTCTTGTCATTTTTTTAATAACTCATATTTTATCATGTTCGTCATGCTTTCTCTATTTATAAGCTAACATTTTATCTAGTCATACTAGAACATGCAGGTGCAATCGACTTCTCTTCTTACTTCTCTATCTATTTTTTTCGCTATTCTAATCTTATCCATTCAAGTCGATATCATGCCGTTTTGAATACCTTAGCGCTCTTTCAACTTTTAAGAGTTTCGATTGCTCTTGAATCTAGAACTAACACGACCAGATTCTCGTGTCACAAGAGATATGTACGTGGCTTAATACCAAAGTATAGGTCGTACCCTTTTTTCAATTCTACATCATTTCAATTGATCCTACTTACATCTCTCATAGGTCGAACAAAATTGGCTACTAAGTCAACTTGGTTGCCCGATAATTCATCTTTCATTCTCAAGCAACCAAGTGGCAGCTGTTGACACCCAATTTGGACCGACCTTTAATCATTTCTAGGAATTCTATTCGATTAAATATGCATTTTTAAAATTTATTTTAAGTTTAGAATTTTAGTCGATTTTGCAAATAATTATATAAGTTTAGTATATTTTCCTTATAAAACTATTGTATATATTATTAAAATATTGTAAAAAAACTATTAATAAATTCCAAAATAATTATTTTGGTTAATATTTTTAAAATTTAAGTGATTTTAGTTATATAAAAGATATTATAATATTTGTAGTTTTTGAATTGAATAGCATTTCTTTAAATTATTTAAATTTTAGCCTATTCTATTCTAATTTCTTTCAATTATATTCAATCCAATTCAAATCTTATTTCAATTATAACCACCCTCTTTCATTTCAATTCTAGCCAATTTCTATTGCATATTTTGGTCAATCCAGATCCCATTCAATATTTCCAACTTTTAACCTCGTCCGTCTATTCTTTAGTTAAATCTCAGATTAAATCATAGCCGCTCATCTAAATAATCGTACGGTCTAGATTAAGTGGCTTTCCGCTCCTCTCTCTTTGTTTCGATGAAAGCCTCAACGCTCGCGTTCTACGGGGAACTTTTTTGACTATTTACCTTCGCCGGAAGCAAAGGGCGAAAACTCCAAAACTAGTAAGGGTGTTTGTGTTGTGGTTTTGAGTTCCTTGGCTTGTGTTCTAATAGTAACCACAGGAAGAAAGCGGGGACCATGCTACCAATGCTGCCTATTTTATTTCCTAAGAAGACCAACCCTAATATTTTTCCTCCCCTTCTCCCTCTCTATGCTTCTCATTTTCTTCTCTCCCCTCTCTCTCAAACAACCAGTCGCGGCCCTCTCTCTCACCAGTGATGGCAAGCCTACGGTGAAAATTGGAGAGGTTGCTTCCCTATCCCTCTCTCCCTTTTCCGGCTCTACCTTCTCCCCTCTTCTCTTCTCCCTCTCGCCGCCTCTCTGTAACGACCTGTTTAGTCGTTTTGAGCAGCAGATTTTATTTCTGGAAAAACTGGCTGAGACGACGGTCACCACGACGGACCGTCATGGGCACGACGGACCGTCGAGGGTGTCTCGTCCCTGAACACTTAGAATTCTGAAATTTGTGTTCTAAAATCGACTCTCTGTAATCTGTGACGGACCTGCAGGACGGACCGTCACAGCTACGACGAATCGTCGTGAGTTTCCGTTGCAAAACACTTCAACTCTTGAGAAATTTGGTACGAGGAATGAGTTTCTGAACGTCATGACAGAAGTGCAGGACGGACCGTCACAGGCGTGACGGACCGTCACAGTCCACTTAGTGAAAAATGGAGTTCTAAGATACTGCGACGACCTGCGTGACGGACCATCGCAGGCACGACGGGCCGTCACAGGTTGCGTAATCCTAGTTGGAGTCGGATTTCTGGTTGAGTTTTAAGGGACTATTTGGACTATTGTTTCCTTAATTATAAAGTTAGAGGGTTAATATTAATAAGTCTAATTACTTGGGGGTTAAAAGAGGTAACCTTAAGTTAATTAGTGGGGTATTATTGCCATCTTTTATTCTTAATTATATACTAATTAGGGTAAAAGGAAGAGGGTTTGGAATAAGAAAAAGAGAAAGAACAAAGAGAGAGAGAAATTGATCGATCAAGAGGCAGAGGGAATATCAAAGCTTGGGAAATTGCTTGTTGATTCCAATTCTTCGGTGGAGGTAGGTTATGGTTGTTTTACGATATTCGTAGTGAACTCTTAATAGTGAATGATATGTATCGATTGTATTGTAAACCCTGCTATATGCTTAAATTGTATGCTTGCATGAATATGATTATGTGATTTTGATAAAACAAGCATGATGAAAACTATTGAATCCCAAATCTTGAAAGAAACTTTAATCTACGTTATTAATGATGATGCCTTGGTATAAAAGAAGGCTTGATGAATTAAAGTAATGGGATTGATGATGCCTTGGTATAGAGAAGGCTTGATGAACGGATAGAGTGAGATTAGTGGATCGGAGTGTCACGTTCCGACACATAGTATTAGTCGATCGGAGTGTCACGTTCCGACACATAGTATTAGTGGATCGGAGTGTCACGTTCCGACACATAGTATTAGTGGGACGGGTGTCACGAACCGACACGTAGAATTAGGGGATCGGAGTGTCACGTACCGACACATATAGGGTATTGGAGTGTCACGTACCGACACATATAGGGGATCGGGTGTCACGAACCGACACGTAGAATTAGGGGATCGGAGTTTCACGTACCGACACATAGTAGTAGGGGATCAGAGTGTCACGTACCGACACAAGAGGAAGAAAGATAATGAATCTTGAAAGATGATAATTTACTCAACATAATGAACTTAATTCCCAAAGGAGTATGGTATTGAGGCTTGAGCCCTCATGGATGAACTTGATAGTACTTATTGATGATTATAGTACTTGTTGTTGCTACATGTTGAGTTTTATAGTTGATTTATGATATTATTGATACATATTTGTTTTCTATTTTGAGTTGGCCGATGATACTTACTCAGTACTCGTGGTTTGTACTGACCCCTACTTTTATATTTTCTTCTTTGTTATTTGTGGAATGCAGCAAACGTTCCGTCGTCTTCAACTCAACAGTAAATCTAGCCAGTCTTCACTACATCGGAAATTCAGGGTGAGCTAACGCGTCTAGCTTTGACTGGATCTTCTTCTTCAAGTCTTGATGCCTTGAACTTCCGGCATGGACTAGCTTTTAATTGTTTTAGCTTCTTAGACATTTTTAGTTTAGTAATTTGATCATAGATGTTCTTGTGATGATGACTTCCAGATTTTGGGGATAATAATAATAGTTATTGATTTGATTTTTAATAATGAGTTAAGTCTTCCGCATTACTTTCTGTTGATATTATATTGAAATGTTAAGGTTTAGATTGGTTGGTTCGCTCACATAGGAGGGTAAATGTGGGTGCCAGTCGCGGCCCCGGTTTTGGGTCGTGACACTCTCTTCCTCCCCTCTTTTTTTCTTTCTTCTTCGACTGAGGAGCAGCAGGCGTTGGTCACCTCTGCTCCCTTTTATGACGCTAGCAGCCAGCCAGCAGCCCCGTCAGCGAGTAGCAGCAGCAGATGGCGAGGAGCAGCAGCAGCAAACTTTGGCGAAACCTGCAACTCGGCGAGATGACACAGCAGCAACAAACAACGAAAGCCATCTCCGACGGAAGACCAACAACAACTCCAACTGGCGAGGTATAAACTTTTATATATTAGTCTCAAATTAGTGTGTGTATGGGCTGATTTATTCTTGAAATTTAGGTTTTACTTCTTGATTCCACGTTCAAATTATTTTTTTACTTCCTTAATAGCTTCTAATTTGCTTTTAATGGTTGCAAATTTTATTAAGTTGGATGTTCAAAATTGTTATTTGGACCTTTCCTTTGGTCAATTGATGCCCATTGTATCTATGGTAAAAGTTTGGTCATCTAATTTCATGTATAAAATCTGAAATTGTTATCGTAATTGGTATATCTTTGAGGTTTTGAATACTGTGTGAAATTATAATTAAGTCGGGCAATTTTGCACTCTTTTCATATAACTTAATGTATAACCAATTGATTAAAATGATGTCTTAATGCTTGCTCCTGTGTTAATAGCTTGACTTTCTATTTTGATTGTTGAATGGGTCACTCACTTGTTTAGGTTAACAGATTATTTTCATGTCAATTTTCTCACTCATCCAAATACGGTAAGTCAACATTATTTGTGAACATTTATTTGATTTAGTCTAAATCTTAATAGTTTTGTGACTCCTTAATTGATCTCTTTGCCTTACTCTCGCATGTTTTTTTAGTTGATAAGAAATAACTTAAAATTCATCCGTTTTGCCTCCTCTTAGTTTAAGGAAAAATAAATATTAATTAATCCTTCCTTCCATTAATATTTTGCTTGATTAGTTCTTACTTATTTGTTTATGGCAACTTTATTATTTCCTTGTCATATTTAGTTGCTCATATATTTGGTTAAATAAATGAGAGTAAAATCTAAATTTTTTACTCTTCTTCATTTAAGGAAAATATATTTTTATTCTTACTTGTTTATATTTGGTAATGATATATTTTTAAAATTTTCTGATTTTACTCTACTTTAAAATAAGTAAAATAGAATATTGATTAATTCCTTAAAAATATTTCTTTTCGTTATGTGCTTCCCCCTCTTTGCTATATAAATAGACCCTTCTCCATTTGTTAAGGACATCTCAAAAAGAACACAAGTTCTCTCATTGCTCATATTCATCATTTTTAGCAAAAGTGCTACACTATTTTTAACTGTCTAATTCTCTCATCGCTCATAATATTGCTACTCTTAAAATTAATTAAGATTTTGGTAAACATTCAAGTGCTTTCTTTGCTACTTTGTTGTGTTCGGGTAGAAAGATGAATTAAGTTGTCTAGATTGTTGATTCTCTTTTTGACTTAACTGGTTAGTGTTCTTAATTAGCATTTATATAATTGTTAGCCCTCTTCAATTGGTTAAATCTAATTTTGCATAATTATGAATTTTGAAAAAAATGAAACAACAAGGAAGCATCCTAGTTAGTTTCATTATCCTCTTAATCTATGTGTGATAATGATTATTCTTTATCTATTTTTGTGTGTTGTTTATGTGAAAGTAATCGGTTATTATGAATATTTTATACTATGAATATATCTGTGTTCGTTTACCTCTTCTAGCAGGTTTGAACTTAGAGTTCAAGATGTTGAAGATTCGCCTACAACAAATTTTGGACAAAGCTATTTTATTTTAATGTTGTATATTTGGTTTATTATCATTGCTTATAATATTTGTAAAACTGGCTAACTATCTCTATATATATATATATGAAATATAATTAGGATCATCTAAGGGGGGGTGGGGGATTATATTTTAACTTGCAAACTTATTTGTGTTAGAAAGCATGCCTATAGGATTGTAATTTGCTTAAGAAAACGACTTTAGATCTAACTAAAAAAGTTATAAATAAAATATATCATCTTTGTTTAATAACTTGGTTAACATTGTCGAACTAATGAATTGAAGTTAATTTTATTCTAATTTGCATTTTAATGATTTGGTTATGACTGTAGATCTCTTATTAACGTGCTAGAATGCTAAATAATTTGCGTGCATATTTTTGTACAAAATTACTCAATTGAATAAATAAAACTTATAGAACCTATGTAAATACTTTAAACACCCAGAAATGCCTCTCTAATGTATATTTTAATAACTTTAAAATTTGATAAATATGCTACTCTTCTAAAAAAATGATACTCTGCTTTAATAATAAATATGCTCCTATCTTTTAAAATATTTTCTGCATCTAATAAAAATGATAGTCTAAGAAATATTTCGGCATTAAATATTTTGTTTTCTAATGTTTGTATTGTAATTATTTTCTTCCTTAATATATTATTTCTTGCAATAATAATCAATCTCTAATCATACTTTCTGCATTAAAAACAAACTTGTCACTTATTTAGAATAATTTTGTGCATCAATAATAAAATTTATTGGCGTTCTTAAAATAATTTTTCTGCCTAAGTAAACAAAATTTGTTGTCCTAAATTATTATTATTTTTACATTAATAATTACATTCTCTATTGTTTTAAAATATATATGCATGTCGGATCACTCCTTTGGTATACTTGGAAATAAAATAAAATCTTTTATGTCATTAATTTCTGGTCACTTTAAATCAGTTAAATACTAAAATTTGCATCTATGTCATACTCTTTTCCTTCTCATGATTAATTTTTTGTTATTATAACTTTGTCTATTTGTATGTTCACTCACTCAGCATGAAGATCTTTCACAATTTTATGTTATTTGCAAGCATGTTTATTAAAATGTAGAGGTCAAATTGAAACTTATCATGATAAAATGATTGTCTTGTTTGTTTGACTTGGTGTCTAGGAGGGCCTTATATTTTATTTTTTCTTAACCCACCCTTATTAAGTCCAATTCATCTTGGACATTTAGTTGGGGTAATAAGGCACCCTCTAGATACGAAATGCATGTGGTTGTGGGGTAGGGGTAGTTGGCCTATGGAGGTGATACCATTGACTCATGCTTGAAAAGACAAACTTTGGTTTTATATGTCCCTATATAGTAGCCTATCGAAAAAATAAAAAGAAAAGTCGAGTGTTGATCAAGAAATTCTATTTTTAGTTTCCCTTCCCTTTTACCCCTTTATTTGTTTGATAATTTCTATTTATTTGGGGTATCTTAAAAAAAAAATTTGCTTACTTATACGTATATTTTCTATCTTCTCGCTTATGTCATTATTAATTGCTTAGTAAATATATTTTATTGTTATCACTTAGACTGGCATACTTAAATATTTAAATAAAATAAAAATATGAGCTATTTGTTCAACTTGATGTCATATCACTTAGCCTTCACATGTTTAATCAATTAATTAAAATATCTCTAATTATTTGGTATTGGTTATTACCTAGCTAGCATGTTAAATCTAAATGATAAAGTGACCTTATTTTCTACTTGTAACCCCCACTTAAATTGCATGAGATATGTCTGGGGCTTACATTTTTGGACCTCGAGGGATGTCTAACACCTTCCCCTTGGGTAATTTAAACCCTTACCCTAATCTCTGGCTCGTTGACCTTAGTTAGACTTAGTTAGGTTAGATAGGTGCCCTAACACGCCTTAATTCGTTAGGTGACGACTCTTCAAAACTCCAAATATCAAAAGGGTTGTTAGGTCGTGAACAAAATCCATTTTCGCGAGAAAATGGGTAAAGGTGTATTTATCAATGATGATCAAAGGTTGATGAATTGGTAAGAATGGATCTCCCTCTCTAATTTTATATATTATTGTAGTGGATGAAGCCTTGTATGGCATTGTGTTGTATAGTCCACTTATGGTGACGGTGTTTACCTAATCCTCATTATGTATCTGTTGACCATAGCCTTGAAGGAAAATTGATGAATATACGAATGTGTTGTTATGATGATCACCTTATGTGTAACTTGTGCCTAGTATTCTACTCTAGTTGTGAATATAGGTTATGTTACTATTGTCATGAGCATGTGAATGGTACGGTTAACATGTGCAGGGACTGCCATTAATGAAGTATTAAGTATTGATGACCCCTACCCATGTACTCCTATGTGAAGGTGTAAATATCTAATCCTAGGAGACTTAAAGTGCAATATGTAGTAAGCTTGACTCCTATGCTAAATTATATTGTGTGGTCTTTGCTTGGTTGTGCATTGTGGTCCTAAGAAGGCGACTGCCTCAATGTGTTGTTGATAGCCATTATATGATCATATTTACCAATGTACACACACCCTCACTCTACATGCATTCTTACAAGTAGTATAGGATCATAGTGTCTAATGAAATCTTGTTCTCATATTCACTAGTGTCTACTACTATGCATGTTAAACGTATGTCTATGAAAGTATGATATGTGTTTTCTTATATAGGACGACTTGATAGGTGTACTAGTATGCCCAACGGTATGGGAACTTGTCTATGCATTGCACATGTGTACCTTGAAAGAATAATTCCTAGGTTGGGTCTCTTATGTACATGGATATCAATGCATGAGTATGTTATGAACATGTCTTATATTCTATAATGTGTAATATGTGGTATGATAAAGTATGATTATACCTAATGTCTAAATTTTTTTATATGAAAGCATGTATCATACAGTTACACTTGTACACTTCTGCATAAATGAAGTAAAGTATGAACATGTGTGGTGTAAAGGTGTTATGTGAAAGGTTTGCTCACAAATATCTAAACACACACATGTATAAAGATCTAGTCAATATACGGGCTGTTGAAAGGTGTTCTCAAGAGTATCCTAAACAAGATAGATGCTTACCTATGTTATGTCCATGTGAAAAGTTTTCTCACATGATATAGGTTGATGAAATGACTTCTAATCTATGACCATTGAGCTAAGCATATGGAGAGTAAATATCTTAAAGCCCATTTTTTATAAAGTAATATAATTAAGGCTTTTAATAAAGTAATCTTAGCTTAGCACCCAGTGAACTTGAAGTGAGGGGTGTCCCTTCCCATTTGACAAAGTTAGGTAACCATAATCTTCATGAGATGGATAGCCTCGTGACTGAAAAAGGGTGTTAGAGTGATGTTTGCATGATGCCTCCAAGTTCCATAACTATATTGCCCCATAGGATAAATCAAGTGATATCACCTATTATGCTAGCATGATACTTATATCTTACCTTGGCAAGTAAGATACCCTCTTTTGGTGTGAGGGATGACACCAAATTCCATGTTTGGCTTACATGGTCTTATTGCCGGTTAAGGCTATAGTTTCTCTAAAGTAAAATGGACGACGGAAGTAAAGTAAGGACTCTATCTAAGATGACCTAAAGGTAGGTGCTTAGTGTAAGTAGGGGATGACACCAAATTCCATGTTTGGCTTTCATGGTCTTATTGCACAAGTGAATCTTGAGAGAAATCCTAGGAAGGTATTCTAATGCATGTGTCTATGTATGTGTTCCTTATGCATGACTTTGTAGTAATTGTCTACTTGTTGTGATGAAGTGCATGGTATGATTCCTAATGGATCTATGTGATGTGTTCTTGTCTTTATATGCACTATGTTAGTCTTAATGAATATATGATGAAAGTTTTGTTGACTTGAATAAAGTTGTCTTCACTTGATTGTTTATGTATGAATTGGATGTTTAGGCTTGTGGTCTCATGATAGGTCTACTAAGTATTTTGGATGTTATGGGGCTTCATATGTACATTACACTACTAGATTTAGATTGGGATTATGTGTGTGGTATCATAAGGTTCTAAGTGAAGTAAAAGAAGTATATGTGCATGATGATTAAGAGTTTTATGTAAGGTTCTTATGGTTTTGACTTAAATGTATCTATGTTGTACTATACTTTTATTATGGTAGGTGATGGCTTATATATGATGTATGATTGATTCTTTGTGTCCTTAAGGTGATGCATTGCACCAAATATCACTAGAGGGATTACTTGGAAGGTTAAAGAGTTAAAGAAGAAGTTCACTGTAGAGAGGAAAAGTTCACTGTCAAGAGAATCAGCTCACTGTAAAGTGACCCTAAAAGTGGCTTAAATTCAATATATGATTTTATGTGATGTTTGGCTTTTGAATATGTCTATGTGAATATGTGAATGATATAAATACTATTGTATAAAGGTTTAATAAAGTTTACACAAAAAGGCATGAAGTATGAATTCTAGAAAATGTCTCTTTTAAATGCATGTTTTCGCATGGTTGTCATACTTGGTGCATTCTTGTACTAACCCCATTCTTCTCTACTTTTTACACAAAGTGTAGGCTATGGATGTTTAAAATATGTCTTTAATGATGAAGAGCTTGTTATTTGTTTCCCAAGCTCAATAAAGAAGGAATCATTAAGATTAAAGGATGTCCTATGTCAAGTTATGTTTAAAGTCTTGTAATTCTAAATTTATGATTATGTTGTAAGAGTCATGTCCTTAATTGTACTTGTATGATGTTGTGTCTAAGATGGCAAAGAGACTTAGGTCTAAATTTGTGCATATGATATTTCACATATATGAGGTAAAATTTCCAGCATTGTAGTGCTATGAAAAGTTCTTATTTTCTTCTAAATTTACATATGAAAATGGGATGAATTATAACTATGGGCTTGTATAAGACCTCTGAGATATCAAGTACGTCATGTTACTTCTAGGGGGTGCTTTTTCAATGTGACAAACGTGGTATCAGAGTATCAGGTTTATGAAATTAGTTTTAGGTTCTAAAAGTCTCGTATTGTCACATCTAGTAGAGTCTCGATCATCAGTGAATTTTGATGCTTATCTTTGTTTTATGGTTTCATGATTATGTGTGAAGTGAATTTTACAACGATATGTGGATATGATGTCCCTTGTGGCTATATATGAGACCTATGTGAAATAGCATGATATTTTAGAGAATGTATGTCATGATATAGGTAAAGCATGTTAGAAGTCATTATGGTTTAAATGAGTTTCTTTTTGAAATGGTATGTTACTATATGACATTGCATGATGATAGTCTTATAATATGGTTTAACTTGAAATATTTTAGGAATATGTTAAATGGAAAAGATTGCATATTGCCTAAGTGAATAACTTAAATGGTACAAATGTTGCCTTTATTTAGATGTGTGACCCTTCATGATTGTTTTACATAGATTGAAATCTTTGTATAGGCTTGGTATTAGAAGCAGTGGTAGCATGTTGTCCTTGTAGGATGATTTGATAAAGTTTTGTATATCATATTGTCATGGTTTTCCCATCAATTGCCTAAATGTTGCATTTTTGGAATTTTGAAACATGTTCACTCTAATGTTTGGCAGCTTACTGTAAGATTTTTGGAAAATCAAATAAATCGTTCTTTGATTGGAAATTGTTGAAATGTGTATAAGATTGATGCATATAAGAATTATAATGAAAGTAAAAAGTAGATTTGCTATTTGGAATGAAGAATGAGAGTCTTATGGCATGACTAGTCGTAGAATTATTTCCAACTTCTTATTGTGTTGTGAGTCCCTTGATGTTGTGGAATTGACATTTCCCCTAGATTTGAGCGTAGAATTCTTATCTTTGTAGGGTGATGATGTGGTTTTGATTGACCTAGAAGTTACCTTACTGTAAGGTTCAAAGTGTAACGACCTGTTTAGTTGTTTTGAGCAGCAGAATTTATTTCTGGAAAAACTGTCTTGGTCGACGGATCCCACGACGGACCGTCATGGGCACGACGGACCGTCGAGGGGGTCTCGTTCCAAAACACTTAGAATTCTAAAATTTGGGTACTGAAATCGACTCTCTGAACTTCGTGACGGAATGGCAGGACGGACCGTCGCAGGCACGACGGACCGTCACAAATCTTTCCACAGAATTAACTCTCTGAACTTTGTGACGGACCTGCAGGACGGACCGTCACAGTCATGACAGACCGTCACAGGTTGCGTAACCCTGATTGGGTCAGATTTCTATTAAAAGTTTTAAGGGGCGTTTTGGACTATTCATGCTTATAATTATAAAGTTTGTGGATTATTGTTAATAATTCAATTTCTTGGGGGTTAAAGGAGATAACCTTGGAATAATTAGTGGGTTATTTTTATCATCTTTTATACTTAATTATATGACAATTAGGGTAAAAGAAAGAGGGTTTGAATAAGAAAAATAGAAAAAACAAGGAGAGGGAGAAACGAACGAGAGAGAGAAGAAGAACGCAGTTTTGGGAAGATAGCTTGTTGATCACAATTCTTCGGTGGAGGTAGGTTATAGTTTATGCTATTTGTAGTAAACTCTTAATAGCGAATGATATGTGGTGGGTAGTATTATAAAGTCTTCTGTATGCTTAATTGTGTTCTTACATGATGTGATTATATAATTGTGATGAATTAGCATGATGAGGCTATTGAATCTTGAATCCTAAATTTACTTTGTTAATGATGATGCCTTGGTATAAAAGAAAGCTTGATGAACTAAAGTAATGAGATTGATAATGCCTTGGTATAAAAGAAGGCTTGATGAACTAAAGTAATGAGATTGATGATGCCTTGGTATAAAAGAAGGCTTGATGAACTAAAGTAATGAGATTAGAGGATCGGGTGTCACGTTCCGACACCAGGATAGTAATAGAGGATCGGGTGTCACGTTCTGACACCAGGATAGTATATGTATCGGAGTGTCACGTTCCGACACCAGGATAGTATATGGATCGGAGTGTCACGTACCGACACCAGGATAGTATATGGATCGGGTGTCACGTTCCGGCACCAGGATAGTATATGGATCGGAGTGTCACGTTCCGGCACTAGGATAGTATATGGATCGGAGTGTCACGTTCCGACACCAGGATAGTATATGGATCGGGTGTCACGTTCCGGCACCAGGATAGTATATGGATAGGAGTGTCACGTTCCAACACCAGGATAGTATATGGATCGGGTGTCACGTTCTGGCACCAGGATAGTATATGGATCGGAGTGTCACGTTCCGACACCAGGATAGTAGTAGTGGAGCAGAGTGTCAGGTACTGACACAATGGGAATAAAGATAATGAATCCTTATTTATGATAATATACTAAATCTTAAAGAACTAATTCCCAAATGAGTATGATGGGGAGGCGTGAGTCCTCATTGATGTGCTTGGTGTTGTAACCAAGGGTTATGGTAATTGTTAATGTCGCCTGTTAAGAATATTAGTTTATTTTATGTTATTATCTGATATATACTGTTTTCTATTTTGAGTTGGCCGATGATACCTACTCAGTACTTATGCTTGTACTGACCCCTACTTGTATTTGTTTTTCTTTATTAATTGTGGAGTGCAGCAAACGTACCGTCGTCTTCAACTCAACCGCAACTCTAGCCAGTCTTCATCAAGCCAGATTTCAGGGTGAGCTATTGCTTCTAGCTTGGACTGGATCTTCCACTTCATGTCTTGATGCCTTGAAATTCCGGCATGGACTATCTTTTTACTTATTTTAGCTTCTTAGATACTCTTAGATTTAGTAATTTGAGGATAGATGTTCTTGTGGTGATGACTTCCAGATTTTGGGGATAATGAGTAATAAATTTTAGAAGTTATTTAATTGATTTCGTTAATGAGTTTTAAGTCTTCCGCATTGTATTTTGTTAATTTTAGTTAAAATGTTGGGGTTTAGATTGGTTGGTTCGCTCACATAGTAGGATAAGTGTGGGTGCCACTCGCGGCTCGTTTTGGGTCGTGACAAACTTGGTATCAGAGCATTAGGTTCGTTGGTCTCATCACACAAGAACGAGTCTAGTAGAGTCCTAAGGAACGGTAGGGGGACGCCTTTACTTTTCTTTAAGAGGCTATAAGACTTTAGGAAAATTCCATTCTTTCTTTTTTTCTTTCGTGCTATTACTTGGATACAATTGGTATCTAGGTGATACAATTTGGTATCTGACCATCTTCACTCCATTTCGTAGATGGTTAGAACTAGAGCAACAGCGGCACCAACACCAACACCGACAAGACAAGATGCAACTGAGCCAGCCACTGGGGCTGTAGCTCGAGGAGGATTAGTGGCAAGAGGCCGTGGTAGAGGTCGCGGGAGGACGTCCTCTAGAGGAAGAGGACAAGCCCCTGGCCCATCTAGTACTAGGGCGGTGACTCCTCCACCGACTGAGGAAGTAGTAAGAGAGGGTGAGGAAGGGGAAAGTGAGCAAGTGCAGAATGAGGAATTACCACCCCAACCTACCCCAGATATGATTAATCAGGTTCTTGCTTATCTTAGAGGTTTATCTGATCAAGGCCAGACACCTCCAGTGTTTTCTGCACCAGCACCTCAAGTTCCGGAAGTACGACAGGCCGCTGCTGAGGCTCCCCGCATGGATGCCTCATTCGAAATAGGCACGTTCCTCGTTTGACTACAGGGCCCATAATGACAAGTGATCACCATAAACTTTTCAGTAAGTTCCTGAAATTGAAACCTCCAGTCTTCAAGGGTGCTTAATCTGAGGATGCTTACAATTTTCTGGTTGATTGTCATGAGTTACTACATAAAATGGGCATAGTGGAACGATTTGGCATTGAGTTTGTAACCTACCAGTTTCAGGGAAATGCCAAAATGTGGTGGCGGTCACATGTTGAGTGTCAACCCGCACAGGCACCACCTATGACTTGGGCGTCATTCTCTAGCTTATTTATGGAGAAGTATATCCCCCGGACCTTGAGGGATAGGAGGAGAGATGATTTCTTGAGCCTAGAGCAAGGCAATATGTCAATGAATGCGTATGAGGCTAAGTTTCGTGCATTATCCAGGTATGCCACCCATCTTTGTTTCAGTCCACAAGAGCGGATTCGCCGTTTGTGAAGGGGTTGAGGTCAGATTTGCGGATTTTAGCCTTACAGGTAGCGGCTACAGCAAAATCCTTTCAGGAAGTGGTAGACTTCGTGATAGAGGTAGAGGGAGTGAAGCCAGATCACTTCACCATGGCATCGACATCTAAAAGGTTTCGTAAGGGAGGTGAGTTTAATGGTTCTTACTCCAGAGGGCAGGGTTCAAGAGGTTATCCAGCCCGACCTATTCAGTCTTCATTGCACACTGTAGTTGGGGGTCCACCGCAGACCGGTCAACACTTCTCTGAGTTTGGAGGTTATCCCCAGACTTCGTCATTCTCACAGAGACCGATGCTTGAATCTAGAGAGTGTTATGGATGTGGGGATACTGGACACATTAAGAGGTATTGTCCAAAACAGGGTTACAGACCTCAAATAGTCAGAGGTAGAGGTGGTCATGGAAGAGGCCGTCATTCTGGAGGACGTGGTGGCCGAGCTAATGGTGGTCACCAAAACGGTCGGGGTGACGGGCAAACTGGAGCCACCATAGCACAACATTGTAGGGGCAACGGGCAGACAGGTGAGAGGGCCCATTGCTACGCTTTCCCTGGGCGGTCTGAAGCGGAGACATCTGATGATGTTATCACAGGTAATCTCTTGGTTTGTGATTGCATGGCTTCTGTATTATTTGATCCTTGCTCCACATTTTCATATGTATCCTCCTCATTTGCTACTGGTCTTAATTTACGTTGTGAATTGCTTGACATGCCTATTCGTGTTTCTACTTCGGTGGGTGAGTCTGTGATAGTTGAAAAGGTATATAGGTCTTGTTTGGTGACTTTTGTGGGGAGCAATACTCATGTAGACTTGGTTATTTTAGAGATGGTTGATTTCGATGTAATTCTGGGTATGACTTGTCTTTCTCCAAATTTTGCAATCTTAGATTGTAATGCTAAAACTGTAACGTTTGCCAAGCCTGGGACAGATCCGTTAGTGTGGGAGGGTGACTACACTTCCACTGCAGTTCGTACCATCTCCTTTCTTCGTGCTAAGAAAATGGTTAGTAAAGGGTGTTTAGCGTTCTTGGCACACCTCAGGGATGATACTACCCAAGTACCTTCAATTGAGTCGGTTTCAATAGTCCGTGAGTTTCTGGATGTGTTCCCTGCAGACCTTCCTGGTATGCCACCGGATAGGGATATTGACTTTTGCATTGATCTGGAGCCGGATACTCTCCCCATTTCCATACCCCCTTATAGGATGGCCCCAGCAGAGTTAAGGGAGTTAAAGGCCCAACTTCAAGAGTTGTTAAGTAAAGGCTTCATTAGACCAAGTGCATCCCCTTGGGGTGCTCCGGTGTTATTTGTGAAGAAGAAGTATGGGAGTTTTTGGATGTGCATAGACTACCGGCAGTTGAACAAGGTAACTATTAAGAACAAGTACCCCATTCCTCGCATTGATGACTTGTTCAATCAGTTACAAGGTGCTTGTGTCTTCTCTAAGATTGATTTGAGATCCGGTTATCATCAATTGAAAATACGGGCAACAGATGTGCCAAAGACTGCTTTTCGAACCAGGTATGGGCATTACGAATTCGTAGTAATGTCTTTTGGGCTGACGAATGCCCCTGCTGCTTTCATGAGCTTGATGAACGGGATTTTTAAGCCATATCTGGATCTCTTTGTCATCGTATTTATTGATGATATACTGATATACTCAAAGAGTAAGAAGGAACATGAGGAGCATTTGAGAATGGTATTAGAGTTGTTGAGGAAGAAAAAGCTTTATGCCAAATTCTCCAAGTGTGAGTTTTGGCTAGATTCAGTGTCCTTCTTGGGGCACATGGTTTCTAAGGATGGAGTGATGGTGGATTCTTCTAAGATTGAAATAGTGAAGAATTGGGTAAGACCTACTAATGTGTCAGAAGTAAGGAGCTTTGTTGGTTTAGCTAGCTAGTACCGTCGATTTGTCAAGGGATTCTCTTCTATTGCTTCCCAATTGACGAATTTGACTAAGCAGAATGTTCCATTTGTATGGTCGGATGAATGTGAGGAAAGCTTTCAGAAACTCAAGACCTTGTTGACTACTGCACCAATTCTTACCTTGCCAGTGGAAGGCAAGAATTTCATTGTTTATTGTGATGCATCCTATTCTGGTTTGGGTGCAGTGCTAATTCAAGAGAAGAACGTAATTGCTTATGCTTCGAGGCAATTAAAGGTGCATGAACGTAATTATCCGACCCATGATTTGGAATTGGCTGCGGTAGTGTTTGCATTAAAGCAATGGAGACAATATCTATATGGGGTTAAGTGTGAAGTCTATACGGATCATCGTAGCCTACAATATGTCTTTACTCAGAGGGATTTGAATTTGAGACAGAGGAGGTGGATGGAACTACTGAAGGACTATGATGTTACCATCTTGTATCACCCAGGAAAGGCTAATGTTGTGGCAGACGCCTTAAGTAGAAAAGCAGGGAGCATGGGTAGTTTAGCCCACTTACAAGTTTCTAGACGCCCGTTGGCTAGAGAAATCCAAAACTTGGTTAATGACTTTATGAGGCTAGAAGTAAATGAGAAGGGAGGATTTTTGGCCTGTGTGGAGGCAAGATCTTTTTTTCTTGACAAGATCAAGGGGAAACAGTTTGATGATGAGAAACTAAGCCGAATTCGGGATATGGTGTTGCGAGGAGAGGCTAAAGAAGCAATAATTGATTAGGAAGGTGTTTTGAGAATTAAGGGAAGGGTATGTGTGCCCCGTGTTGATGATTTGATCCACACTATTCTTACAGAGGCTCATAGTTCCGGATATTCTATACATCCGGGTGCAAATAAGATGTACCGTGACCTAAAGCAACACTTTTGGTGGAGTAGAATGAAGCGCGACATTGTTGATTTTGTTGCCAAATTTCCAAATTGTCAGCAAGTAAAGTATGAACACCAGAGGCTCGGAGGAACACTTCAGAGAATGCCCATTCGAGTGGAAGTGGGAGAGAATTGCAATGGACTTCGTGGTTGGTCTTCCAAAGACATTGGGAAAGTTTGATTCTATTTGGATAATTGTGGACAGATTAACTAAGTCTGCTCACTTCATTCCGATTAAGGTGACCTACAATGCAGAGAAGTTAGCCAAACTTTATATCTCAGAAATTGTTCGATTGCATGGAGTTCCACTTTCCATCATATCAGATAGAAGTAAGCAGTTTACTTCTAAGTATTGGAGAACATTGCATGCGTAATTAGGTACTAGGTTGGACCTTAGTACTGTATTTCACCCTCAGACCGATGGTCAGTCTGAGCGAACGATTCAGGTATTGGAGGATATGCTTCGTGCATGTGTGATAGAATTTGGTGGTCATTGGGATAACTTCTTACCCTTAGCAGAGTTCTCCTACAACAATAGCTATCACTCAAGTATGTATATGGCTCCATTTGAGGCACTGTATGGGAGGAGATGTAGGTCTCCCATTGGTTGGTTTGATGCATTTGAGGTTAGACCTTGGGATACTGATCTTTTGAGGGATTCATTGGAGAAAGTGAAATCTATTCAAGAAAAGCTTTTAGCGGCGCAAAGTAGGCAAAAGGAATATGCAGATCGAAAGGTTAGAGACTTTGAGTTTATGGAGGGTGAGCAAGTCTTGCTGAAGGTTTCTCCCATGAAAGGGGTGATGCGGTTTGGTAAAAGAGGTAAGCTAATCCCAAGGTATATTGGACCATTTGAAGTCCTTAAGCGAGTAGGGGAGGTGGCTTATGAATTAGCCTTGCCTCCAGGGCTGTCAGGAGTGCATCCGGTATTTCATGTGTCTATATTGAAAAGATACCATGGGGATGGAAACTACATCATTCGTTGGGATTCAGTTCTGCTTGATGAGAATTTGACTTATGAGGAGGAGCCTGTTTCCATTCTAGATTGAGAAATCCGCAAGTTGAGATCAAGGGAGATTTCATCAATCAAAGTTCAATGGAAGAATCGACCAGTTGAAGAGTCCACTTGGGAGAAGGAGGCTGATATGCAAGAAAGATACCCACACCTGTTTACAGATTCAGGTACTCATTTTCGCCCTTGTTCTTCTTCTTGTGATCGTTCGGGGATGAACGATGGGTAAATTGGTATCTATTGTAACGACCTGTTTCATCGTTTTGAGCAGCAGAATTTATTTCTGGAAAAACTGTCTTGGTCGACGGATCCCACGACGGACCGTCATGGGCACGACGGACCGTCATGGGCACGACGGACCGTCAAGGGGGTCTCGTTCCAAAAACACTTAGAATTCTGAAATTTGGGTACTGAAATAGACTCTCTGAACTTCGTGACGGAATGGCAGGACGGACCGTCGCAGGCACGACGGACCATCACAAATCTTTCCACAGAATTAACTCTTTGAACCTTGTGACGGATCTGCAGGACGGACCGTCACAGTCATGACGGACCGTCACAGGTTGCGTAACCCTGACTGGGTCGGATTTCTATTAAAAGTTTTAAGGGGCGTTTTGGACTATTCATGCTTATAATTATAAAGTTAGTGGATTAATGTTAATAATTCAATTTCTTGGGGGTTAAAGGAGATAACCTTGGAATAATTAGTGGTTATTTTTATCATCTTTTATACTTAATTATATGACAATTAGGGTAAAAGAAAGAGGGTTTGAATAAGAAAAATAGAAAGAACAAGGAGAGGGAGAAACGAACGAGAGAGAGAAGAAGAACGCAGCTTTGGGAAGATAGCTTGTTGATCACAATTCTTCGGTGGAGGTAGATCATGGTTTATGCTATTCGTAGTAAACTCTTAATAGCGAATGATATGTGGTGGGTAGTATTATAAAGTCTTCTATATGCTTAATTGTGTGCTTACATGATGTGATTATATAATTGTGATGAATTAGCATGATGAGGCTATTGAATCTTGAATCCTAAATTTACTTTGTTAATGATGATGCCTTGGTATAAAAGAAGGCTTGATGAACTAAAGTAATGAGATTGATAATGCCTTGGTATAAAAGAAGGCTTGATGAACTAAAGTAATGAGATTGATGATGCCTTGGTATAAAAGAAGGCTTGAAGAACTAAAGTAATGAGATTAGAGGATCGGGTGTCACGTTCCGATACCAGGATAGTAATAGAGGATCGGGTGTCACGTTCCGACACCAGGATAGTATATGGATCGGAGTGTCACGTTTCGACACCAGGATAGTATATGGATCGGAGTGTCACGTTCTGACACCAGGATAGTATATGGATCGGGTGTCACGTTCCGGCACCAGGATAGTATATGGATTAGAGTGTCACGTTCCAGCACCAGGATAGTACATGGATCGGAGTGTCACGTTCCGACACCAGGATAGTATATGGATCGGGTGTCACGTTCCGGCACCACGATAGTATATGGATCGGAGTGTCACATTCCTACACCAGGATAGTATATGGATCGGGTGTCACGTTCCGGCACCAGGATAGTATATGGATCGTAGTGTCACGTTCCGACACCAGAATAGTAGTAGTGGAGCGGAGTGTCACGTACCGACACAAGGGGAATAAAGATAATGAATCTCGAATTATGATATTATACTAAATCTTAAAGAACTAATTCCCAAATGAGTATGATGGGGAGGCATGAGTCCTCATTGATGTGCTTGGTGTTGTAACCAAGGGTTATGGTAATTGTTAATGTCGCCTGTTAAGAATATTAGTTGATTTTATGTTATTATCTGATATATACTGTTTTCTATTTTAAGTTGGCCGATGATACCTACTCAGCACTTGTGCTTGTACTGACCCCTACTTGTATTTGTTTTTCTTTGTTAATTGTGGAGTGCAGTAAACGTACCGTCGTCTTCAACTCAACTGCAACTCTAGCCAGTCTTCATCAAGCCAGATTTCAGGGTGAGCTATTGCTTCTAGCTTGGACTGGATCTTCCTCTTCATGTCTTGATGCCTTAAAATTCCGGTATGGACTAGCTTTTTACTTATTTTAGCTTCTTAGATACTCTTAGATTTATTAATTTGAGGATAGATGTTCTTGTGGTGATGACTTCCAGATTTTGGGGATAATGAGTAATAAATTTTAGAAGTTATTTAATTGATTTCGTTAATGAGTTTTAAGTCTTTCGCATTGTATTTTGTTAATTTTGGTTAAAATGTTGGGGTTTAGATTGGTTGGTTCGCTTACATAGTAGGATAAGTGTGGGTGCCACTCGCGGCTCGTTTTGGGTCGTGACACAAAGAAAAGAAAGATTATCATGGCTAAGTCTCTTTGTTGTTTTCCCCTAATGTTGTATGACCTTGGTGTCTTGGCATTGTTGAAAGACCTTATGTGGTTGAATAGTATTGCCTAACTTGAAATTTGGGGGATAATTTTCATAGATGATGAGGTTTAGAATGCCTTGGTTGACTTACTGTAATTCCTTTTGAATTTGTAATCACTTTTAAGTGATGAAAATGAAGGTTGTTAAGTTAAGATCCTCTTAAGGTTGGGTCAAGTTACTCTTAATTGGGTTTACCCTTAGTGGGGGATTGTGATGTGAGTAGTAAGGTTGTAGATACTTCTATCTTGTCCTTGTATCCATACATGAGCTTGAATCTAATAATTGTTAGTAAGCTTGTTCATGATAGAAGTCTTTTCTAAGATATGAATTGCATGACCTTCACATGTTTTGTTTGTCTTGATTGACACTATCTTAATAGTATTTAGAAGATTCTAAAGTACTTGAAAGGAAATTTTTTATTAACTTCATGAATTTCTCATGTTGATTGTGCATCTTGACATGCTAGTTGTGCATTTAAATTCATGAGATAAAGTAAGAAACATGTTTGAAGTCACTTTTTATATGTAAGGTTTAGCCTTTTAATGAGAAATTGAGCCTCTTTAAAATGAAATATATTGAGTCTCTTGAAAACTAAGTGACTTGTATGGTTTGGAAAGCATGATTGTAGGTTCACTCTTGAAAAAGTGAAGGCATGTTATATATTGTCCTAGTGAGTACCTATGATTTGTGTTATTCTTCCCAAATGATGCTTACTGTGAACGCTATTGCTATGTTAGAAATTGAAATTTTGTGAAAAGGCTTCCTAATTGTTGTGATGTGCTTGGTGTAACTTACCATTTAGACTTCACTAGGAAGAAAACATGAACATGCCTTGGTTTAAAAGTGGAGAGTTTCTCATTGTTACTGTAAAGTTGACTTTTGTGCATTTGTTTGAATGTAAACTGAAGAGACATGTAAGTGTGTGGAGGAGAAGGACACTCCTCCATGGACACCACTAAGCATGGTATGGTTGAGTATGACCCTCATGGTACTAGGTCTAACTAATAAAGATCATTGTCAATCTAATTAACTCAAGTCTATGTGCATTGAAGTATGAGTGCTTAAATGGCTTTTGAGTATTGTTGGGATTTTCCTATGTGTTACCTTTCATGATGATCTTGATGAATAGAAATGTAATGACCATGTTATGATTAGGATAAGGATGTTCCTCTTATGAACATGGGAAGTGCCTATTTGTTTGATGCATTAAAAAGTGAGTGGATAAAAGTTTTGGTTGTTTGTGTTGCATTGAGTGCTAAATTGTTGGAAGTTGTGTTCCTTGTAAGTATGGTGAATTAAATTCTATTTGATGATGTTATGACTGTTATAAGATTCTCTACTATTCATTGAAGTCCTTGTTGAGATTAAAGTGTTCTAAGTGTCATTCGAGGACGAATGTTCCCAAGTGGGGGATATTGTAATACCCTCAAAATGAGCTACGGTGTATAGACCCTAAATTATACCTATAAGCTTTTTAACATGATAATTAAGTGTTTTAAATTATGCTTGGGTGATTTGAAGTCATTTAGAAGTCAAACGTCAAGGTATGACCAAGACGTTCGATGACTAGTCACCTAAGGGGCCTTATGTGTTTTATGTCCTTATATGTGTGTAATGAGCTTATGAGGCCCTTAAATTATTAATAGTGATGTTTATAAGGAGTTTATGAAGTTTCATGAAGTTTGTAGGTTAAACATCTAAGGCATTCAAAAGTTAGCCCTTCAGACGTTCATGTGTGTCTTGAGTGTGCCTTGCATGTTTGGATTGTTTTTAAGTGTTCATTTTGAGTGAAACTTTCATGGAAGGTAAAAAAAATGTTAAGGTTCATATTTACGTTAGAAACGTATGGGTACGACTTCCCCAAGGGCCCCGCAAAAGGGACCACAAGAAGGACCCAAGGGTTGTCGAGAAACTGCCTTGGCAGTGCAATCGACTGAACCAAACGACGCCCCGTTTGTTGACAAAATACAAGTCAATGGGAGTTTTTTAAATGGACACTTAGCCTACATTAGGCTCATCCAAAGAACAGGTCAAGGACTTAATTGACGAAGCCACAGACGGTCCGTCGATTGACCTACTGCGCGTCAATTGGGGTCATTGGTGTAGGCTATTGGAAGATGTCTGGCGACTTTTTCAATGAAGGGGTGAACAGGAAATTCACCCCTTGTCCTAACTGACCCTACTAGGTTTTTTTAGTTATTTTTAGGTGTATTTAAGATCAAAAACGTGATAAACCCATTCCGAATCCAATTCACTAAAAATAGACCTTCCCTCCAAAACCAATTCTCTCTAGAAACCTCCATTGAAGGCAAAGCTGAAGAACAGCTTGGATATTGGATTTACATGGATTATTCATCAATACTTAGAGGTTTTCTTCTAGATAAAGTTGTGGTGATCCTTCATCTCTAGTTATCCTTCCATCTAGAGAGTTAATCTCAAAGTTTTCAAAGAGAATTCAAGATCAAACTTCTTCATCTTCAATCCAGCCATGGGTTCTTTCTAAAAATATTTTCAAAGGCTTAATAATTACAGTTCTATTAAAATATATTTATATTAACGTGGGTTTCAATCCAATTGCATGATGAACCCATAATCCTTCCTGAACTCGATTTAGCCCTTGCATAGGCATTGTGATCGTGGCTGCTTGTTGATTGAATTGTGATTCTATTAGGTTGAATTTCTTATGTATACTGTTTTTTACGTGTATTTATTATTATTTGATGATGAAGGATCCATGTGGATCAATGTATGGATAATTGAACATGACTAGCCTATGTCTCTATGTGTTACAGTGATTTCGATTATGCAAAGATCATTGTAGCTACTTCCTAAGTTAATATTATGGATGAATTGTGGTTATAAATCCTTAACGATCAAATGAAAGAAGGCTTACATGAATTGATGTAGGATCTTTTAGTCTATGAATTGATAATGTTATGTACATTATGTAATCTAAGTTCTAGGTTAGATGAAGCATGATTTAGTTCTGAATATTTTGTCTTTAGATACTGCCCTAGGTTGGTATTATAGGTACATTATGAACGTCAATCATGGTGATCAAAATAAAAGAATATTAGTAAGTGATGTATGACTTTCTACCTTCTAGTATATATGTAATGACTTATATTATGTTATAGTATGATCTTGTAGCGACTTTTACATGGTTTATTTCATGACTAAATGTATGTATATCTACTACCATATAATGTATTGATGATGAAAAAGGTGTATTTATCAATGATGATCAAAGGTTGATTAATTGGTAAGAATGGATCTCCCTCTCTACCTTTCGATATTATTGTAGTTGATGAAGCCTTGTATGGCTCTGTGTGTATGGTAGCGGTGTTTACCTTATTGTTATTCTTTATGTGTTTACCATGGTCTTCAAGGAAAATTAATGAATATACGAATGTGTGGTTATGATGATCACCTTATGTGTAACTTGTGTTTAGTCTTCTACTCTAGTTGTGAATCTAGGTTATGTTACTATTGTCATAAGCATGTAAATGGTTTGGTTAAAATTATGTGTAGGGACTGCCATTAATGAAGTATTTAGTATTGATGAACCTTACCCATGTACTCCTATGTGAAGGTGTAAATAGCTAATGTTAGGAGTCTTAAAGTGCAATATGAAGTTAGCTTGACCCCTATGCTAAATTGTGTTGTGTAATCTATGCTTGGTTGTGCATTGTAGTCCTAAGAAGGAGGCTACCTCAATGTGTTGTTTATAGCCATAATGTGATCATATTGACCAATGTACACACACGCTCACTCTACATGCATGCTTACAAGTAGTATAGGATCATAGTGTCTAATGAAAGGTTGTTCTAATATTGACAAGTATCTACTACTGTGCATGTAAAGCTTATATCGATGAAAGTATGATATGTGTTTCTTTAACTAGGATGACTTGATAGGTGTACTATTATGGTCATGGGTATGGGACCTTGTCTATGCATTGCACATGTGTGCCTTGAAAGAATAGATTTTTAGGTTTGGTCTCTTATGTACATGGATATTAATGCATGAGTATGTTACGAACATGTCTTATATGCTATAATGTGAAGTATGTGGTATGATGCAGTATGATTATACCTAATTTATAAATGAGTTTATATGAAAGCATGGCTCATATAGATACACTTTACACTTATGCATAAATGTAGTGAAGTATGAACATGTGCGATCTAAAGGTGTTATGTGAAAGGTTTGCTCACGAGTATGTACACACAGACATGTATGAAGATCTAGTCAATAGAGGGATTCTTGAAAGGTGTTCTCATGAGTATCCTAAACAATAGATGCTAACCAATGTTATGTCCATGTGAAAGGTTTTTTAACATCATATGGGTTGACCAAAGGACTTCTCATTTTATAACCTATGAGATAAGCATATGAAGAGTAAATCTCCTAAAAAACATGTTTTATAAAGTAATGTAATAAAGGTTTTTAATAAAGTAAAGTTAACTTAGAACAAAGTGAACTTGAAGTGAGGGGTGTCATTTCCAATTGAAGGAAGTTAGGTCACAATAACCCTCATGAAGTGGATATCCTCATGACCAAAAAAGGGTGTTACAGTAATGTTTCCATGATGCCTCCAAGTTCCATAACTATATTTCCCCTTAGGGTATAGCAAGTTATATCACCTAATATGATAGCCTGATACTCATATCTTACCTTGGCAATTAAGATACCCTCTTTTGTTGTGAGGGTATGACACCAAATTCCATGTTTGGCTTACGTGGTCTTATTGTCAGTTAAGGCTATAGTTTCTCTAAAGTAAAATGAACAATGGAAGTAAAGTAAGGACTTTAACTAGGATGACCTAAGTGTATTTTCTTAATGTAGGTGGGCTGTGGAACTTTACCTATGCATTTCACATGTGACTCTTGAGGGAAGCCCTAGGAAGGTTTTTAAATGCATGTGGATATGTATGTGTTCCTTATCCATGGCTTTGTAGTAATTGTCTACTTGTTGTGGTGAAGTGCATGGTATGAGTCCTAATGGATCTATGTGATGTGTTCTTGTCCTTATATGCACTGTTTTGGTGTTAAATGTTATATGATGAAGGTTTTGTTGACTTGAATGAAGTCTTCTTCACATACTTGTTGATGTATGAATTGGATGTTAAGACTTGTATTCTTATGATAGGCTTACTAAGTATGTGGGAGGTTGTGGGGTTTCACACGTCCATTTTACTAGTAGATATAGGGATTATGAGTGAGGTCTCATAAGGTTCTAAGTGAAGTCAAATAAGTATATGTGCATGACGACTAAGAGTTTACTGTAAGGTTCTTATGGTTTTGACTTAAATGCATCTATGGTGTACTATACTTCTATGATGGTACGTGATCGCCTATATATGATGTATGATTGATTCCTTGTGTACTTAAGGTGATGCATTGCACCAAGTATCACTAGAGGGATTACTTGGAAGGTTAAAGAATTAAACAAAGAAGTTCACTGTAGAAAGGAAAAATTCACTGTCAAGACAATTAGCTCACTGTAAAGTAACCCTAAAAGTGTCTTAAATTCTAAATGTGATTTTACGTGATGTTTGGATTTTGAATATGTCTATATAAAATATTTGAATGATATAAACGCTATAGTATAAAGGTTTTATGATGTTTTCACAAAAAGGAATGAAGTATTATTTCAAGAAAATATCTCTTTTAAATGCATGTTTTCGCATGGTTGTCATACTTGGTGCATTCTTGTACTAACCCCATTCTTCTCTACTTTTTACACAAAGTGTAGGTTATGGATGCTTAAAGGATGTTTTTAATGGTGAAGAGCTCATTATGTGTTTCCCAGTCTCAAGCAAAAAGGAATCCTTTAGATTCAAGGATGTCCTATGTCAAGTTATGTTTAAAGTGTTGTAATTCTAAATTTATGATTATGTTGTAAGGGTCGTGTCCCTAATTGTACTCGTATGATGTTGTGTCTAGGATGGCAAAGAGACTTAGATCTAAATTTGTATTTATGATATTTCACGAATATGAGGTAAAGTTTCTAGCATATGAAGTTCTATGAAAAGTTTAAATTTTTTGCGCTAAATTTACCTATGAAAATGAGATGAATGATAACTATGGGATTTTATAAGACTTTCGAGAGGTCAAGTACGTCATGTTACTTCTAGGGTGTGCTCCTCGGATGTGACAAATGTGGTATTAGAGCATCAGGTTTATGAAAGTTGTTTTAGATTCTAAAAGTCTCATATTGACACGTCTAGTAGAATCTCGATCATTAGTGTGAATTGTGACACATCTATGAGCGAGTGGCTATAGGTCGATAGAATTTCCCTTGTTCATCATCCTCATGTAGTTCCATATAACTTAACTCTATAAGATCTCTTTCTTATGTTTTCTTAGCCGGTAGTCTTTTAGATGTGATTGATTTGATGAGTTTGTATCTCTATGCTTGAGCGAGAAAAGGTGAGTTTTGTTGCTTATCTTGGTTTTATGATTTCATGAGTATGTATGAGGTGAATTTTACAATGATATGTGGATATGATGTCCCTTGTGGCTATATATGAGACCTATGTAAAATAGCATAATATTTTAAGGAATGTATGTCACGATATAGCTAAAGCAGGTTAGAAGTCATTATGGTTATATGAGTTTCTTTTTGAAATGGTATGTTACTGTATGACTTTGCATGATGATAGTCCTATAATATTGTTAAAGTTGAAATACATTAGGAATATGTTAAATGGTAAAGATTGCACGATGCCTAAGTGCATTTATTAAATGGTACAAATGTTGCCTTTGTTTATATGTGTGACCCTTCATGATTGTTTTACATGGATTGAAGTCTTTGTATATGCATGGTCTTAGAAGCAATGGTAGCATGTTGTCCTTGTAGGATGAGTTGATAAAGTTTTGTATCTCATATTGTCATACTTTTCCCATCAATTGCCTAAATGTTGCATTTTTGGAATTTTAAAGCATGTTCACTGTAATGTTTGGCAGCTTACTAAAGATTTTTGGAAAATTGACTAAATTGTTATTTGATTGGAGATTTTTGAAATGTGTATAAAACCGATGCATATGAGCACGATAATTAAAGTAAAAGAAGATTTGATATTTGGAATGAAGAATGAGAGTCTTATGGCACGATGAGTCATAAAATTGTTTCCAACTTCTTATTGTGTTGTGAGTCCCTTGATGTTGTGGAATTGATGTTTCTCCTGTTATTGAGGGTAGCATTTGTATCTTTGTAGGGTGATGATGTGGGTTTGATTGACATAGAAGTTACCTTACTGTAAGGTTGAAAGAAAAGAAATAGTCATTATGGATAAGTCTCCTTGTTGTTTTCCCCTAATGTTGTATGACCTTAGTGTCTTGCATTGTTGAAAGACCTTATGTGGTTGAATAGTATGGATTAACTAGAAAATTGGTGGATAATTTGCATAAATGATTGATAAGGTTCAAATATACTTCTTAGGAAGAAATATAAACGATCATATGCAATATATTTATCAAACTATGATTCGGGGTCGATCCCACAGAAAATATGGAAGAATATTATCAATAACAAATATTTAACTTGATAGTCGTTATATAAAAACGGGGGATTTTAAATTAAAATAAAGAAATAAGAATAGCTTTGAACTAAGTATTTATTTATATCCAAATTAATAAAATAACTAGGAATGTTTTCCCCATAAGCTCATAACGCAGTAATCTTAGTAATAGTAATTTTTCTCTAATGTTATGCATTCAAAGTGATAAGTTATGTATATCTATATCCTTGGTCTGGCATCTAGAGAATTTCACCCTGTACCTTGCTCCGGCTACGTGTGTATAATTTACTAACCCTTACCTTTACTTCATATTAAGCATCATAATCGATGTATGGCTTAGTTATTATTTCGCACCAATTGACACTGGCCTATTAGATTGTATTCCACTAAATCTATGTTGATAATTCGTTTCTTATTAACTACCTCCTTGGTCTTGTAAGTAGCAACAAGGCGAGTTCTAACTCGTGCACTCGTTAAAAAGACTTCTAAGCGAAAGAATTGTCAATACATGCAATAATCTATTTGAGAGTTGCTTAATTACTATTCATACTTTGTTATTTGCTCATGGTTCCCACAAACCTAGTTGTGAAGCTTTAGCTACTCATTGTCTCAAAAACACAATCAAAATTTATTAAAATAAAATGTTTGTGTTAATAATAAAAAGTTAAAACAATAGCGAAACTATATTTTTATTAATCACGAATACAAATAAATAATAAAGGAAAAGAAAGAAGAAACCACGATTCTCCGGCCTCCACGAGGGCTGTTACAAAGCTCCAAAGCTACAAGAAAATTTATATTTTATGTCTTGTAACTTGTTTCTTGACTTCCTCAAATAATAATCTCTATGTCCTATTTATAGATTTGAAAAATCCTAGATAAAATAATTGAGTTCAAAGAAATTAGAAAATTAAAATCCAAAAGGAATTGAATTTCGTAAATTATTTGTTGTTACTGGTTCTGCTGCCGCCTTCAAAATTCAGTGACCTTCAAGAAACTGCCACGTGGTAAAGAGAACCTGGTTCCATCAATGTAGTGCAGAAAAACTAGAAACTAATGTGATAATTACATAATAGAACAAGAGAGTGAAGGAGTACTGAGTAGGATTGTACAATTTAAACCTTTAACGAATTCATTAAAAACTTAACTCACTACTATTTTGAAAATATTGAAAGACTCTTTTATTTTGGTATCAGAGCCAGAGATCTGAAAGACTTTATATGAAAAAAGATTATTATTCTAATCAACATTTGCTTACCATAGAACTTTATTTTACAATAGACAACATTTAAAAATAGTTAAAATATATAAAAAAAATCCTTAGAAAGTCATCTATTTACTTTAAGATTAAGATTATCTTTTACCTATACATATAAATATTCTGTAAAGACGCTTATGGAAACTATTAGACAATCTCGAAAACAAATAAGAGAAATTAAATCAAGTAGATTTTGAAATAAAGGAAGTAAGAGAAAGAATTAAAATTATTAAAAACAATCCTTATTATTATAATTCTGTAGGATAATATATGAGAAGACCTTATAAAAATACAAGAGAATATAAAAAGGTTAAAACAGAATTACAAGATTTATATGTAAAAGCAGATATAATAATTAAAAGACCTAAAAACAACAAGCTCTAACAAAGAAAATAAGTAATAAATTATATTATATATTTTTCTTAGCTAAAATATTAAAAAAAATTAATAAGACATCTTATATCTAGAAATTTTCCAATCAAAAATACTTTATGAGAAATCTTCCATTTGCTATAAGAATAAGACTTGAATATTGTATATTATATAGAGATATAGAAGAAAAGAAAAGATTAAAAAGAGCAGAAAAAGCTAAAGAAGCGTATATATATATATATATATATATATATATATATATATATATATATATATATATGAAAACGAATTTTTTAAAACACAAAGTCTTTATTTTGAAAAAGATATAAATAACGACGAATATATAAACGCTTTAAAATGGGAATTACAAGGAATTAGTGATACTATAAATATATATAATAAAAGAATAAAAAAAAATTATAAATATTATTACCCAACTACTTTAGAATAAAATAACAATAGTAACAATAGCTTCATTAAAAAACATAGAATACCTAGACTTACAAATTAATATAGAAAAAAGATTTCAAAGAGTAAAAGTAGACAATATAATTAAGTGTAATTTTGACAACGGAAATCATTGCTTACATACAGAAGACGCTCAATATAATACTTTAATAGATTTAATAATAAATCTCAGTGAAAAAATAAAAGAATCAAACAACAAAATTATAAAAATATTAAGTGAACAAGAAGAAACACAAAATAAACAAAAACAACTCTTTAGTAAGATAGAAAATAATTTAGATTACCTTAAAGAACAAGGAGTAGAATTAAGTAAAAAATTAAACGAGTTGAAAAATAAATCTAAAGAAGAAGTTAGTAATACATTAATAATAAAAATACAAGAAATAAAGACAGAATTAGCATCAATAAAAGAAATAGTTCTTTCATGATAAATTTAGTAGAATCAGAAACACATAGAGAAGCGATAAAGTTAATAGAAAAAAGAATAGTCCTTCCATTAGATTATAAAGAATTTAGTCCATCTTGAAAATCAGATCAAATTATTATACAAGAGAACAATATAATAATATCACTTTTATTACAACTACATAATAAGATAGATAAAAACTTTAAAGAAAAATTAGAAAGTAAAAATATAGACACAACTGGGGTAGAAGAATTAATAGAAAAGTTAAATAAGATAGAAATTACTCCTCAAAAAGAGAAAATAACTAAAAACAGAAAAAATGGATATTTTTTCAACTAGACCAAGAGATAAAGGACAAGAAAGATCAAGACCATGTTACTCCCAGAATAGAATAAGTAATAATATTTTATCAAAAATATAAAATAAAAAGGCAAAGGAAGAAAATAATCAACAATTAGAAGAAATAATAGATACACATAAAGATATACAAATTTTCCAACAAAATCAACTAAATTTGTTGAATCCAAAAGTCTTATATAATACAAACTCAAAATCCCAACTATATAGACATTATAGAGAAGAACAATTATCAGTATTAGGAAAAAATTATGTATCTTTACCACTTACAAACTCTGAATCTGTGAAAGAAATAAAGCATGTTAAAAAGATTTAATGCATATAGATTAATAGTTATAGGAATTAAAGGATTAACTAGAAAAAACTTAAGAACAAAGACATTAATTACAATATATGATAACAGATGGTCAGACATAAAAAAGGCAATTATAGGATTAACAGAAGTAGATATGACTAATAATGGAGGAATTTTCTATATAGGTCCAAATTTTATGATGAATTTAAATGAATTTGGAACCCACATAAGAATAGGAATACAAACTAAAGGGTATGAAGAAATGAATAGTGGAAAGAATTTATTAATGTATGTAGGATTTTTAGGAAAAATGACAGATAATAGCAACACTAGATTTAAATTACAAATAAAAGACGTAGTAGAAGTAATGGAAAACAAAGAGATAAAATTAATTAAACCTATAAAAATAAATCCTGAAGAATATGCAGGATTAGAATGGAAATTAGGAGATTTTAAAGAAAAAGAAGCTTTAATACCAGACGCTCATTTAATATATACAAATTCTGAAGGAGAACCTTCAATTAGATTTACAGATTACAATTACGAAGCTCAAAAAGACTTTGAAGAAGAAAGTATTATAGAAGAAATACCTTTAGAAGGGATGAATATAGAAATAATATTATAAGAAGATATTGTAGTAGATTTGGCTATAGAAAAAGCTAAAGAAATAAGAAAAAATAATAAGAATAGATTATTTACATGCAAAGGATGTAAATTAAAAGACTTAAATTTAGAACAGACAATATCTCATTTTAAAATATGTGAAAAAAGAACCGATAATAAAGGCTATAGATTAGAAAAAAGTTTTGTAACGACCTGTTTAGTCGTTTTGAGCAGCAGATTTTATTTCTGGAAAAACTGGCTGAGACGACGGATACCACGACGGACCGTCATGGGAACGACGGACCGTCGAGGGTGTCTCGTTCAAAAACACTTAGAATTCTGAAATTTGAGTGCTGAAATCGACTCTCTTAACTCTGTGATGGACCTGCAGGACAGACCGTCACAGACACGACGGACCATTGTGAGGTTCCGTTTCAAAACATTTCAACTCTTGAGAATTGGGTACTGGGAGCAATTCTCTGAACTTTGTGACGGAAGTGCAGGACGGACCGTCGTGGGTACGACGGACCGTCACAGACTCTTCAAGGAAATTGAATCTCTGAACTTTACGACAGACCTGCAGGACGGACCGTCAAAGCCATGACGGACCGTCACAGGTTGCATAATCCCCGGCTGGGTCGGATTTCTGTTTAAGTTTTAAAGGGGCGTTTTGGACTATTCCTGCTATAATTATAAATTTCGTGGGTTAATATTAATAACCCAAATTCTTGGAGGTTAAAAGAGATAACCTTGAGTTAATTAGTGGGTTAATTTCTCATCTTTTATACTTAATTATATCTTAATTAGGGTAAAAGAAAGAGGGTTTGAATAAAGAAAATAAAAAGAACAAAGGGAGAGAGAGGATCGATCGAACAGAGAGAAGAAGAAACGCTTCTTTGAGGATTAGCTTGCTTGATCACAATTCTTCGGTGGAGGTAGGTTATGCTTTATGCTATTCGTAGTAAACTCTTAATAGCGAATGATATGTATTGGGTAGTATTGTAAACCCTTCTATATGCTTAATTGTATGCTTGCATGAATGTGATTATATAATTGTGATAAAATAAGCATGATGAAGCTATTGAATCCTAAATCTTGAAACAAAACCCTAATCTACTTTGTTAATGATGATGCCTTGGTATAAAAGAAGGCTTGATGAACGAAAGTAGTGAGATTAGGGGATCGGGTGCCACGTTACGGTACCAGGATAGAAATAGAGGATCGGGTGCCACGTTCCGATACCAGGATAGTATATGAGGATCGGAGTGTCACGTTCCGACACCAAGATAGTATATGGATCAGGTGCCACGTTCCGGTACCAGGATAGAATGAGGATCGGAGTGCCACGTTTCGGCACCAGGATAGTATATGAGGATCGGAGTGTCACGTTCCGACACAAGGATAGTATATGAGGAGCGGAGTGTCACGTACCGACACGAGAGGAATAAAGATAATGAATCTTGAAAGATGTTAATATACTCAAACTAATGAACCTAAGTCCCAAATGAGTATGGTATTGAGGCTTGAGTCCTCATGGATGAACTTGGTGGTACTTATTGATGATTATAGTACTCGTTGTTGCTACATGTTGAGTATTGTAGTTGATTTATGATATTATCTGATATATACTATTTTCTATTTTGAGTTGGCCGATGATACTTACTCAGTACTTGTGTTTTGTACTAACCCCTACTTGTATGTTTCTTTCTTTGTTATATGGGGAGTGCAGCAAACGCGCCGTCGTCTTCAACTCAACCGCAATTCTAGCCAGTCTTCATCACACCGGATTTCAGGGTGAGCTAATGCTTCTAGCTTGGACTGGATCTTCTTCTTCATGTCTTGATGCCTTGAAGTTCCGGCATGGACTAGCTTTTATTTATTTTAGCCTCTTAGGATACTCTTAGTTTAGTAATTTGATCATAGATGTTCTTGTGGTGATGACTTCCAGATTTTGGGGAAATAATAGATGTTGAGGTTTTAGAAGTTATTGAATTGATTTTCATTAATTAGTTTAAGTCTTCCGCATTAGATTCTGTTGATATTATATTGAAATGTTGGGTTTTGTATTGGTTGGTTCGCTCACAAAGGAGGGTAAGTGTGGGTGCCACTCGCGGCTCGGTTTTGGGTCGTGACAAACTTGGTATCAGAGCATTAGGTTCGTTGGTCTCATCACACAAGAACGAGTCTAGTAGAGTCTTAAGGAACGGTAGGGGGACGCCTTTACTTTTCTTTGAGAGGCTATAAGACTTTAGGAACATTCCATTCTTTCTTTCTTTCTTTCGTGCTATTACTTGGATCCAATTGGTATCTAGGTGATACAAATTGGTATCTGACCATCTTCACTCTATTTCGCAGATGGTTAGAACTAGAGCAACGACTGCACCAACACCAACACCGGCAGGACAGGATACGTCTGAGCCAGCCACTGGGGCTGTAGCTCGGAGGGGAACAGTGGCGAGTGGCCGTGGAAGAGGTCATGGGAGGACGTCCTCTAGAGGAAGAGGACAAGCACCTAGCCCACCTGGTACTAGGGCGGTGACTCCTCCACCGACTGAGGAAGTGGTAAGAGAGGGTGAGGAAGGGGAGAATGAACAATTACAGAATGAGGGATTGCCACCCCAACCTACCCCAGAGATGATCAATCAGGTTCTTGCTTATCTTAGCGGGTTATCTGATCGGGGCCAGACACCTCCAGTGTTTTCTGCACCAGCACCTCAGGTTCAAGAGGTACAACATGCAGCTACTGTGGCTCCCCGCATGGATGCCTCATTGGAAATAGGCACGTTTCCTCATCTGACTACAGGGCCTATAATGACAAATGATCAGCATGAACTTTTCAGTAAGTTCTTGAAATTGAAACCTCCAGTCTTCAAGGGTGCTGAATCTGAGGACGCTTACGATTTTCTTGTAGACTGTCATGAGCTACTACACAAGATGGGAATAGTAGAATGGTTTGGTGTTGAGTTCGTGACTTATCAGTTTCAAGGGAACGCCAAAATGTGGTGGCGGTCACATGTTGAGTGTCAACCAACAGAGGCACCACCTATGACTTGGGCTTCATTCTCTAGCTTGTTTATGGAGAAGTATATCCCCCGGACTTTGAGGGATAGGAAAAGAGATGAGTTCTTGAGCCTAGAGCAAGGTAGGATGTCGGTTACTACATACGAGGCTAAGTTTCGTGCATTATCCAGGTATGCCACCCAACTTTGCTTCAGTCCACAAGAGCGGATTCACCGTTTTGTGAAGGGGTTGAGGTCAGAATTGCGGATTTCAGCCTTACAAGTAGCGGCTACGGCAAAATCCTTTCAAGAAGTGGTAGACTTCGTGGTAGAGGTGGAAGGAGTGAAGCCAGATGACTTCACCATGGCATCGACATCAAAGAGGTTTCGAAAGGGAGGTGAGTTTAATGGTTCTTACTCTAGAGGACAGGGTTCAGGAGGTTACTCAGTCCGACCAATTCAGTCTTCACTACAGACTGTAGTTGGGGGTCCACCTCAAACCGGTCAACACTTTATTGAGAGACCAATGCTTGAATCCAGAGAGTGCTATGGATGTGGAGAGACTGGACACATTAAGAGGTATTGTCCAAAACAGAGTTACAGACCTCCCACAGTCAGAGGTAGAGGTGGTCATGGAAGAGGCCGTCATTCTGGAGGACATGGTGGTCGAGGTAATGGTGGTCACCAAAACGGTCGGGGTGACGGGCAAACTGGAGCTACTACAACACCACATGGTAGGGGCAACGGGCAGACAGGCGATAGGGCCCATTGTTACGCTTTCCCTGGGAGATCTGAAGCGGAGGCATCTGATGCTGTTATCACAGGTAATATTTTGGTTTGTGATTGCATGGCTTCTGTATTATTTGATCCTGGCTCCACATTTTCATATGTATCTTCCTAATTTGCTACTGGCCTTAATTTACATTGTGAATTGCTTGACATACCTATTCGTGTTTCTACTCCGGTGGGTGAGTCTGTGATAGTTGAAAAAGTATATACGTCTTGTCTTGTGACTTTTGTGGGGAGCAATACTTATGTAGACTTGGTTATCTTAGAAATGGTTGCTTTTGATGTAATTCTGGGTATGACTTGGCTTTCTCCGAATTTTGCGATCTTGGATTGTAATGCTAAAACTGTGACGTTAGCCAAGCCTGGGACAGATCCGTTAGTGTGGGAGGGCGACTACACTTCCACTCCGGTTCGTATCATCTCCTTTCTTCGTGCTAAGAGAATGGTTAGTAAAGGGTGTTTAGCCTTCTTGTCACATCTCAGGGATGACACTACCCAAGTACCTTCAATTGAGTCAGTTTCGGTATTCCGTGAGTTTCTGGATGTGTTCCCTGCAGATCTTCCTGGTATGCCACCGGATAGAGATATTGATTTTTGCATTGATCTGGAACCGGGTACTCGCCCAATTTCTATACCCCCTTATAGAATGGCTCCCGCGGAGTTAAGAGAGTTAAAGGCCCAACTTCAAGAGTTGTTGAGCAAAGGCTTCATTAGACCAAGTGCATCTCCTTGGGGTGCTCTGGTGTTATTTGTGAAGAAGAAGGATGGGAGTTTTCGGATGTGCATAGACTACAAACAACTGAATAAGGTAACTATTAAGAACAAGTATCCCATTCCTCGCATTGATGACTTGTTCGATCAGTTACAAGGTGCTTGTGTCTTTTGTATGATTGACTTGAGATCCGGTTATCATCAATTGAAAATACGGGCAGCGGATGTGCCAAAGACTGCTTTTCGAACCAGGTATGGGCATTACGAATTTGTAGTGATGTCTTTTGGTCTTACGAATGCCCCTGCTGCGTTCATGAGCTTGATGAACGGGATTTTTAAGCCATATCTGGATCTCTTTGTGATCGTATTTATTGATGATATACTGATATACTCAAAGAGTAAGAAGGAACATGAGGAGCATTTGAGAATGGTGTTAGAGTTGTTGAGGAAGAAAAAGCTTTATGCCAAATTCTCCAAGTGTGAGTTTTGGCTAGATTCAGTGTCCTTCTTGGGACACGTGGTTTCTAAGGATGGAGTGATGGTGGATCCATCTAAGATTGAGACAGTGAAGAATTGGGTAAGACCTACTAATGTGTCAGAAATAAGGAGCTTTGTTGGGTTAGCTAGCTATTACCGTCGATTTGTCAAGGGATTCTCTTCCATTGCTTCCCAATTGACGAACTTGACTAAGCAGAATGTTCCATTTGTATGGTCGGATGAATGTGAGGAAAGCTTTCAGAAGCTCAAGACCTTGTTGACTACTGCACCAATTCTTACCTTGCCGGTAGAGGGTAAGAATTTCATGGTTTATTGTGATGCATCCTATTCTGGTTTGGGTGCAGTGCTAATGCAAGAGAAGAATGTGATTGCTTATGCTTCGAGGCAATTAAAGGTGCATGAACGTAACTATCCGACCCACGATTTGGAGTTGGCTGCGGTAGTGTTTGTATTTAAGCAATGGAGACACTATCTATATGGGGTCAAGTGTGAAGTCTACACAGATCACCGTAGCCTACAGTATGTCTTTACTCAGAGAGATTTGACTTTGAGACAGAGGAGATGGATGGAACTACTAAAGGACTATGATGTTACCATCTTGTATCACCCAGGAAAGGCTAATGTTGTGGCAGACGCCTTAAGTAGAAAGGCAGGAAGCATGGGAAGTCTAGCTCATTTGCAAGTTTCTAGATGCCCGTTGGCTAGAGAAATCCAAAACTTGGCTAATGACTTTGTGAGGCTAGAAGTAACTGAGAAGGGAGGATTTTTGGCTTGTGTGGAGGCGAGATCTTCTTTTCTTAACAAGATCAAGGGAAAACAGTTTGATGATGAGAAACTAAGTCGAATTCGGGATATGGTGTTGCGAGGAGAGGCTAAAGAAGCAATAAATGACGAGGAAGGTGTCTTGAGAATTAAGGGAAGGGTATGTGTGCCCCGTGTTGATGATTTGATCCACACTATTCTTACAGAGGCTCATAGTTCCGGATATTCTATGCATCCTGGTGCAACCAAGATGTACCGTGACCTAAAGCAACACTTTTGGTGGAGTAGAATGAAGCGAGACATTATTGATTTTGTTGCCAAATGTCCAAATTGTCAACAAGTAAAGTATGAACACCAGAGGCCCGGAGGAACACTTCAGAGAATGCCCATTCCGGAATGGAATTGGGAGAGAATTGCAATGGACTTCGTGGTTGGTCTTCCAAAAACATTGGGTAAGTTTGATTCTATTTGGGTAATTGTGGACTGATTAACTAAGTCTGCTCACTTCATTCCGGTCAAGGTGACCTACAATGCAGAGAAGTTAGCCAAGATCTACATCTCAGAAATTGTTCGATTGCATGGAGTTCCACTTTCCATAATATCAGATAGAGGTACGCAGTTTACTTCTTAGTTTTGGAGAACATTGCATGCGGAATTAGGTACTAGGTTGGACCTTAGTACTGCATTTCACCCTGAGACTGATGGTCAGTCGGAGCGAACGATTCAGGTATTGGAGGATATGCTTCGTGCATGTGTGATAGAATTTGGTGGTCATTGGGATAACTTCTTACCCTTGGCAGAGTTTTCATACAATAATAGCTATCACTCCAGTATCAACATGGCTCCATTTGAAGCATTGTATGGGAGGAGATGTAGGTCTCACATTGGTTGGTTTGATGCATTTGAGGTTAGACCTTGGGGTACGGATCTGTTGAGGGATTCATTGGAAAAAGTGAAATCTATTCAAGAAAGCTTTTAGCGGCGCAAAGTAGACAAAAGGAATATGCAGATCGAAAGGTTAGAGACTTGGAGTTCATGGAGGGTGAACAAGTCTTACTTAAGGTTTCACCCATGAAAGGGGTGATGCGGTTTGGTAAAAGAGGTAAGCTAAGTCCGAGATATATTGGACCATTTGAAGTACTTAAGCGAGTAGGAGAGGTGGCTTATGAATTAGCCTTGCCTCCAGGGCTGTCAGGAGTGCATTCGGTATTTCACGTGTCTATGTTGAAAAGATACCATGGGGATGGAAATTACATCATTCGTTGGGATTCGGTTCTGCTTGATGAGAATTTGTCTTATGAGGAGGAACCTGTTGCTATTTTAGATAGAGAAGTTCGCAAGTTGAGGTCGAGGGAGATTGCATCCATCAAAGTTCAATGAAAGAATCAACCAGTTGAAGAGGCCACTTGGGAGAAGGAGGCTGATATGCAAGAAAGATACTCACACCTGTTTACTGATTCAGGTACTCCTTCTCGTCCTTGTTTTTCTTCTTTTGATCGTTTGAGGACGAACGATGGGTAAATTGGTATCTATTGTAACGACCTGTTTAGTCGTTTTGAGCAGCAAATTTTATTTTTGGAAAAACTGGCTGAGACGACGGATACCACGACGGACCGTCATGGGCACGACGGACCGTCGAGGGTGTCTTGTTCCAAAACACTTAGAATTCTAAAATTTGAGTGCTGAAATCGACTCTCTGAACTCTGTGACGGACCTGCAGGACGGACCGTCACAGACACGACGGACCATTGTGAGGTTCCGTTTCAAAACACTTCAACTCTTGAGAATTGGGTACTGGGAGCAATTCTCTGAACTTCGTGACGGAAGTGCAGGACGGACCGTCGTGGGTACGACGGACCGTCACAGACTCTTCAAGGAAATTGAGTCTCTGAACTTTGCGATGAACCTGCAGGACGGACCGTCGAAGCCATGACGGACCGTCACAGGTTGCGTAATCCCAGGCTGGGTCGGATTTTTGTTTAAGTTTTAAAGGGGCATTTTGGACTATTCCTGCTATAATTATAAATTTCGTGGGTTAATATTAATAACCCAAATTCTTGGGGGTTAAAAGAGATAACCTTGAGTTAATTAGTGGGTTTATTCCTCATCTTTTATACTTAATTATATGTTAATTAGGGTAAAAGAAAGAGGGTTTGAATAAAGAAAATAAAAAGAAGAAAGGGAGAGAGAGGATCGATCGAACAGAGAGAAGAAGAAACGCTTCTTTGAGGATTAACTTTCTTGATCACAATTCTTCGGTGGAGGTAGGTTATGGTTTATGCTATTCGTAGTAAACTCTTAATAGCGAATGATATGTATTGGGTAGTATTGTAAACCCTTCTATATGCTTAATTGTATGCTTGCATGAATGTGATTATATAATTGTGATAAAATAAGCATGATGAAGCTATTGAATCCTAAATCTTGAAAGAAACCCTAATCTACTTTGTTAATGATGATGCCTTGGTATAAAAGAAGGCTTGATGAACGAAAGTAGTGAGATTAGGGGGATCGGGTGCCACGTTCCGGTACCAGGATAGAAATAGAGGATCGGGTGCCATGTTTCGGTACTAGGATAGTATATGAGGATCGGAGTGTCACGTTCCGACACCAGGATAGTATATGGATCGGGTGTCACGTTCCGGTACCAGGATAGAATGAGGATCGGAGTGCCACGTTCCAGCACCAGGATAGTATATGAGGATCGGAGTGTCACGTTCCGACACCAGGATAGTATATGAGGAGCGGAGTGTCACGTACCGACACGAGAGGAATAAAGATAATGAATCTTGAAAGATGTTAATATACTCAAACTAATGAACCTAATTCCCAAATGAGTATGGTATTGAGGCTTGAGTCCTCATGGATGAACTTGGTGGTACTTATTGATGATTATAGTACTCGTTGTTGCTACATGTTGAGTATTGTAGTTGATTTATGATATTATCTGATATATACTGTTTTCTATTTTGAGTTGGACGATGATACTTACTCAGTACTTGTGTTTCGTACTGACCCCTACTTGTATGTTTCTTTCTTTGTTATATGTGGAGTGCAGCAAACGCGCCGTCGTCTTCAACTCAACCGCAATTCTAGCCAATCTTCATCACACCGGATTTCAGGGTGAGCAAATGCTTCTAGCTTGGACTGGATCTTCTTCTTCATGTCTTGATGCCTTGAAGTTCCGGCATGGACTAGCTTTTATTTATTTTAGCTTCTTAGGATACTCTTAGTTTAGTAATTTGATCATAGATGTTCTTGTGGTGATGACTTCCAGATTTTGGGGAAATAATAGATGTTGAGTTTTTAGAAGTTATT